>OZ012735.1:521640641-521800641 GCA_963859935.3 Lathyrus sativus | reverse complement strand
TAGTATGGAAAGTAACAGTTGTGTTGTTGGTTGAGATCTCGTGTCAACAAAAATCGTGATGAACTGAGATTCCAAAATAGGATTTGATATGGAATGTAATAACCAAATCGGAAGTTGTTAAGATAATTCGGATAAATAGTTGAGCTCATAATGGATTTGAAGGTTATATATGGTTATGGTTGTAGTTTTAACTCCGGTATATCTATCTTCTAGAGAATGTTGACTCTATTCTAATGGTTGTGTGTTAGCAAGGAAGTTATTCTACTAATGAACATCAGTAAGATTCTTGTACCGTTTGGTTAGTAGTCATGTTAGTGGATAACTGTGTTTCCACGCGAATTGTTAGCTAATCAATAGTGCCTAAGAGTTCGAGGTGTTCCACTGTCTGAACATAGTTGCGTAATGGAAGGTAACATATGACAGAGTTCAGTTGGATTAATAAGGATCAGAGGGATAGTTTCTTGTAAGGATAGATGTAAGATAATCTCATGCTAAAGGTATAATTTTATTGGAGTAGTACGAGATAAGTGAAGCAGTAGGTGTAGAAGCTTGCAGTGTATAGTACCATATCAACTGGGCTTGATAAGGATACCAATCGATGGATTATGAAGTTGTTTTAAAGACTGAAGGATTTATAAAAGTAAGTTCTTCAGTATTTGCTTGAAGGAAAGGAATCATTGAATTGTCTCGCGAATATGTGATAAGTGTTGTCTATCCTTAATCAAGATGAGGTATTGTGGTTTCGTTTTGTGATTCATTAGGAAAGTATGGAGTTGTAAATTCCGAAAGCAGAATGTGAACAAGTGCTTTAGAATGGCATGGCAAAGGATTTAAGAAAAAGCAAAGTTAGAAGTTAACTACACATTGGAAAAAAGTATAGTCAAGACCAAAAAGTTTGAGAAGTTGTGGAATATAATGAATTTGATCTGTGAAGGTAAGTTGAAAAGGATCGAGTACGTCAGAAGTTTTAACTGAAGTAAAGTCAAACGTAGATCCAAGACGATAATGTAAGAGTGGTTTTAGTTTAGTAGAGGAAATCCGGGGACGAATTTCAATTTAAGGGGGCGGGGGAGAGTGTAATACCTCATATTTCCCTTAAATGCATATTGTGTATCAATTGGATTTATTGAAGCCCTGAAGTGCTCTAAGTGTCATCAGTTGAGACCAATAGAGTAACTAGTAGACTCTGAAGAGATTATTTATTAATAAAAGAGACTGAACATTATTAATAAGTACAAGAGGGAGAATTTTGGTAACATTAATAATTGGTCATTTGGTACTGGAAGACAAAATATCAATTGAGATATTTTACATTACTACCTAATATTATATTATATTGTAATACTAGATTTTTGTGTGTTAGTAAAGTAGGAACATAGGTTTATGCCATGGATTGATAAGATTGAGATGGAAAGGTAATGAATGTAAATGATATGGATTCTTATTTCTCATTATAACTCATGAATCGGGAGTCCGATTAATATGATATTTAAAGCCTTGGAAAGAGAATCCAATGTGCTATTTTATGGTGATGTGAGACCGTGAACTAATCAAGAATGTTTAGTTTAGGGTAGTAGTGGCTTGTATACCTCTAGATGTATGTGAGCTACTATGTTAACTATGTTTGACATGTTATGCTATTATGTGTGTTCCATGAATGATATTGATATATACTATTGTGTTATGACATGATGTATGATATATGAATTTCATTGTGAGATAACATGCTTAAAAGACTATAAGAATGGCGAGGAAACCCTTAATATTAATCAATGAAATGAATTAGTAAATGGTTAGGACATGATGAATACTATAGATGGCAATACTTGTGCAAGAATGTCTAGGTGTGCATCATTGGCAAGTAGTTGTCTAGTTGTTAGGAGAGCTTTGTATGGGACATGTATGATTGTGTTGTTTATGGTTAAGGCAATGTTATGCCTTGTAATTGTCGAATACAATCATATTACCCTTAGTGTTACATAAAAAATGGAACCTACGGGTAGACACTTGTGATGGGGTACGTCCCATGAGAAGTGACGATTCGTAAGGTCGATTATGTGTCCCTTAGAATCTGAATTCATTTGATGTTATGTTATTCTTTATCACGTAGTCGGAACCGAATTCCCTTAAGTTGTGTCCTTCCGAGAGTATAGGCTTATATAAGAGCTCCTCCGGGATGTACGCACTATTATCTTGACAGGTTTGATTCCTTTGTTTAGTACGAATGGAGCCTATGGGTAAAGAGACTTGTGATGGGGTACGACCCATGAAAAATGACGATTCATGTGCACTATGTTTCCCGAGGATCCGAATCCATTTTGTATGTCAAGGTACATTACAAGGATCCATGACTCGTGCCGATCTCCTAGACGTAGGCGAGGACTGGAAAAGAGGATGCCTTGGTAAGGTTTTCGAACTAGTGATTGTTTGAGTTGATGGACTTAAGAGGCATGTTTCCATACATTACGAATTGTGTGAACTCAAGTCTTATTTCTCTTTCCCTTTTGACTTGAGATAGAAATCGGTTAGAACCATGTAGAGCCGAGTGAATCCATAAGATAGGGGAACTCACTGAGATTATTATCTCATCCCATTATTGTTGCTATTTTTCAGGTATATTTTGCAGGTATGATTTACAAGTGGAGTTATGCTTGGATGTTTCAAGAGAAGCTTAGTTTGAGTTTTTCCGCTGTGTATCATTTTCTTGTATTATGAAAGATATTGTATTTAGATATTAGTTTTATTTTTTTGGGTTAATTTCCATGTCTTGTACCATGGGTTTTGTTTTGTGTTTGTAAATGGTCAAGTATGTGAATTATGCCAATATGCACTTATGATGGTGTCAGTACCAAATAAAACACTTGTTTGGTATCCTTCTACATATATATTATATAGCATATTACAAAACCAATTAGGACAATCATAAACAACATTAAATCTTTAGTAAAAGGAATAAAAATGAGTAAAATGAATAATTAAAAATTACTAAGTGATATAAATTATTTACTAACTAGTTTTCCCATAGCCCCACTTTATGATCAAGACGAATAACATGCACATCATCTGAATCATTTTCTTCTAATGAATGATGTACATGTGTTGAGAAACAAGGGGGCTCATAGTTAAAATCTTAGTTTTCATCAGTACTATTAGGAAGATATTTTCCATGAAGAACAATTGACCATCTAGTGTTAGAAGGATCAATGACATGAAAAACTTGTTTTGCTTGGGTTGCCATGATGAATGGTTCGTTTTTATAAGTTTCCTTTTAAATATCAAACCGTGTGAATCTCAATTCATCGTTGTCTACACCAGTGTTAGTGTCAATTCACTTGCACTTAAATAAAGGCACTTTAAAAAAAATATAATTAATCTCCAAAATCTCCTTAATGACCCAAATTATACTTTAGATGCTAGTATGAGATTGTTATCTTTGGTACTATTTTGTTCAGAACCTTTGATTGAATTATCTTGGGTTTTGATTGGTTCAGACATTTACTTTTATCAGAGGTAGCCACAAAACATGTTTTTAGCACTATTTGAGCACTGCTTGAAGAAGAAGCATCTGAGTTTTTCAAGAGTTAAGCTTTAGAGATAACACATTTCTCATTGTAACCCATACATTTTCCTTTGCTCTTGCTTACTCCATATATCATGGAAGAAAGTTTTGTTCTCTCAAGAATTGTTATAATAAAATCTTGAAGAGTTATCTCATGCTTAATCGAGGTTTTATCTGACATTTTATTTACTTGAGTAATGTAATCTTTCTCCAAAGATTCAATTTTATTTTGAGATATATTTTGTTCTTCTTTCAGAATATCACATTCCTTTTTCATAGTTTTCATGTGTCTTACTTTATCTTGGCAACAACACACGTGTTCTTGAATAAAAGAAATAAAATTAGAGCGAGATAGATTTGAAAATACTTCATCTTCTCCATTAGAATTTGAATCAAAGGTTTATTCATACTCTGTATCTGAATGTGTGAGAGCCATTAGAACCAGGTTTGATGCTCCCTCGTCTTTGCCTGAACCGCCTTTGTTATCAAGTTCATCCCATGTTGCCATGAGACTCTTCTTGAATTTATTTCTGAAACCTTCCTTTTCTTCGGTCTTTCATTTTGTAGATCAGGACAGTCAGCCCTTAAATGACTAGGCTTCTTACAATTAAAGCAACTCTTCTGATCATCTGCATTATAATTGGAAATAGACTCTCTAAAGCTATTACTTTTTCCAGAGAATATTTTTTTTATCTTTGCCAATTGATGAAACCTCCTGATTATAAAGGCAATTTTCTCCTCATCAGAGTTACCATTAGAAATTTCTTCATCAGAAGCTTCTTTTGATTTCTAGACTTTAGAGGGTTTGATAACTTTACCACGAGTTCTTTCAACCACATACTTCAATGCTAGTGTTTTTTATTTTGTCACCGAATCATCTCCATTCAGTTCCATTTCACGGCTCTGAAGATTGCATATCATATTTTCAAGACTCAACATATTTAGGTCCTTATCCTCCTGAATAGTCGTGACCTTAGGTCTGTATTTAGCAGGGAGAATTCTCAGGATTTTCTTAACATGATTAGTTGTATTGTGACTTTTGCTCAGGATCTGAAGGTCCAATACAAGAGTTTGAATCCTTGAAAACTTGGTTTCAATGTCTTCATCATCCTTCATCGTGATCAAATCATAGTGTTGTACAAGAAGGTTTGTCTTATCTTCTTTCACTTGTTGGTTCCCTTCATAAGTGGAACACAATTCAAAGATAGTATTAGCAGTATATATATCAATAATTTTTATATATTTCAAGTGAGGTAGAGCCTCAATCAGAATACATCTTACTCTGTGGTGTTTTATGTAAACATTCTTTTGGGTTGGTGTAAGTGTTTTTTCTGTCTTTAACCATCCCAGCACCATCGACAACCATGTCAATGTCGTTTTCAAGAATGTCCCATAACTCATCATTTAGACCAATCAATGTGGTTTAGCCGAATAATGAATTTTCTCATTAGTACTATAGTCATAAGGAACATAAGTACTCGTCAGGATAGGGCAAGTATTTTTCTCAAGATCGATTATCGTACCATGCTGAAGTATTTAGCATAACTTGTGCTCTGATGCCAACTGAAGGTGAGAAAAATAAGAAGGGGGTTGAATTATGTATTCCAAAAAATCATTTCGCTTCTGATAATGGAATTTCAGAATCTGAACCACGTTCAGAGTCTGATATCATAAATAGTTACATCAGTGGAAATAAAGTAATTAGAAGTAAGATCAAGAAACACACAAAGATTATCTTGGTCCCTCTCCTCAATTGATAGTAGTTCAGTCTCCTTGCCTCAACAAGAGCTTTTCACTATAACCAAACAGATAAGACTTTGCTCAAACACACTTGCAAGAGACTTTAGTGCTTAATCAACCTAGAAAGATACTTCTACTCATGCAACCTTGCAAGAGACTTCTGCTCAATCAACCTAGAAAAAGACTTCACTTCTTAAGTACACAAACTCTTTCAATGCTTAAGCACGTAGGCAAAAGACTTTCTCTACTATAAACAAATAGTTTAGTAGAAAAGATAACTCTTGTAGGTTGTCCAAAGGTTATATGCTAAGATTTGTCACTAGTAGTTAAGCACCTATAATTTGAACAACATTTGAAACCAATTAGGATAATCATCAACAACATTAAATCCTTAGTAAAAGGAATAAAAATAAGTAAAATGAATAACTAAAACTTACTAAGTGATATAAAACATTTACTAACAAGTTTTTGCATAAACCCTCTTTATGATCAAGATGAATATCATGCACATCGTGTGAATCATTTTCTTCTAACGAGTGATGTACATGTGTTGAGAAACAAGGGGGCTCATAGTTAAAATCTTAATTTTTATAAATACTATTAGGAATATATTTTCCATGAAGAATAATTTACCATCTAGTGTTAGAAGGATCAGTGAAATAAAAAACTTGTTTTTCTTAGGTTGCCATGATGAATGGTTCGTTCTTATAATTTTTTTTCCGAAGATCAACCCGTGTGAATCTCAATTCATTGGTTTCTACACCAGTGTTAATGTCAATTCACTTGCACTTAAATAAAGGGACTCTAAAAAAAAGTAATCTCCAAAATCTCCTTAATGACCCCAAAGTATGCTTTAGATGCTAGTACGAGATTATTATCTTTGGCACTAGAGAAGTACATGGATTCAACTTCAACCATAACCCCACTATTTTGCATGGTACCAAGATCATCGTTTGATTTTATATAGAATGAAAATTTAGTAATGTCGTATACACACCAAGTAATAACATGAAACTTAAGCATGCGTGACCACCATTTAAGCGTCTCTGATGCATTACTCTCTTTAGAAACACTTTCATAAAACTAAGTTATAAAAGTTTTGTTATGCTCTATCAACAACCATCTTTCATTCATTAGGGAGAATTTTCCTTTATAAGACTTTAGTGAGCATTCAAGTAAGGTTGAACTTCATCTATGGTATTCAATATATAAAAATATGCTTGAAAAACTACATCTCAACCAAAAGTCATAACATTTAAACGTTGAGTACCTCTACCATCATGGTGAGACTCAAGAATTCTTATAGAGTTCGCTTCACAAATAGTTTGTACAAAACTCAATAGCTTCTTCTATGATGTAGCGTTCAACAACCGAAGTCTCTGGACGGTGATGATTCTTTGTATACCCTTTATAGATTTTCATGTATCACTATATCGGATACATCCACCTTGAATAAATTGGACCAAAATTTTTAATCTCCCTTACTAGACACTATGCCAAAAAAGACCTTTAGCAGCATTTTTTTGGCCTTTAGCAGCGCTACCTAAAGTGGCGCTGCTAAAGGTAAAGGCAGCGTTTTTTAATGGAAAAAGCGCTGCTATAGGCCCCCTTTTCCAACACTTTTAGCAGCGCTTTTTGCCCCCTTTAGCAGTGCTGCCTATTCCCCCCTCCCCTCCCCCCTTTAGCAGCGCTTTTAGAAAGCGCTTTCTTAGACCCCCCATTTAGCAGCGCTTTTGGAAAGCACTTTCTTAGCCCCCCCCCTTTAACAGCGCTTCTAGTAAGCGCTTTCTTAGACCCCCCATTTCCCCACCTATAGCAGCGCTTTTTACTAAAAGTGTTGTCTATTCTTCATGATTTTAAATTTTTTATTTAAATAATCACATTTTTTATATATTTTTCGATAAACCTGCTTATAAAAATTACATTCCCTGCTTATAATTCAGGCCTTTAATTTAACACTTTGGCCTTATATATACATTGTAATTCAACACTTTGGCCTTAAGTATACATTGTAATTCATCACTTTGCCCATAATCATTTTAATACACATAAACCTGCTTAAATATATTACAACACAATCTGATCCTCAGAACAACATCTCAAATACAGTCAATTTACATATAATTACAAATCCGATAACTTTACAAATAGATACGACATCCAGAAATATTATTATCCTGCATCAATATTGGATGATACATATACCTTATACAATTCTCAACTCAAGAATAAATTGACACCATTCCTCCTTAATTTCTTCCAATCCTGCTTTCGAGTAAGTACCGCACTTGAATCCATCAAAGTATACATAATATAACAAAACATGCACGATTTAGTTTTAAAACTAATTACTCAGATAAAATATCGGTTAATCATCAAAATGAATCATATAACTTATGAATTGATCCATACCATGATTGGAATCTCTATTTGACCAGAATGAATAATTTCCTTCATAAAGCGCAATACAAAATATCCGCAGTCAATCCCATTGCGCTGATGAGGACACTGTAAATGGAAAAAAACGAACATTTATCAGGATATATAGTTTAAATAGTTTTATCAAGTAGAACCACTATAACAGTCAAAAATGGGAAAATATACCTGCACTCTGATCTAGCTAATGTTGTTAGTCTTCCTTTTTGGCACTGTTACTTCTCTTTGTGCTATGAATATTTGTATAGCTCTAACATAATATAAACGCATATTTAGAACAATCTCGTATAATAAATAAAGATATAATTATTCAGAACAATATATCTCATCACTTACGTATCAACCATATTCTTCATATCAGGATATTTTGTTTGATCGCCATCCAATGAATCCAGATAATACACTATTTCTTTCATCGGATTAATCGCGATCAACAACCAGTGTCCACTATAAAATAAGACAACAATTTAGACGGAAATGTTATTATAGAATGGCAAAAATCGAATAATTATAATAAATGAATTTAGAATGAAATCTAACCCATGGCCAGTATTATATGGCAACAAGAACAACTTCTCTATAGTCGTGGCCATAAATCTTTGGACTATGTAATCTTTGACTACATCTGGTGTGTGATCTATTGACCGTGAGTTGATACAGCTAGCAGATAAGAATTTGAATATTGAAGTCAAATCATGCGGGACCAACAACTTGTCATACAAGAGCCTAAAAGAAAAACATAATCAACATTAGAATATTCAGTTAAATGAGCGAATTTTAAAATGTTCAATTATTTAATTAAAATGGATCGGCGTACTTGATGTAGGAATGCATAACACCAATGCCCAATTAAGAATGTTGGAAAATCTGGTCCAAGTCCTCTTTAGCAATTGTTTCGGAATATTCAAAACTGAAAATACCTTCCTCCATAGGTATTTGCCGGATTCCACCTTCAGCCATATCTGTTGTTCCTACATATGTTTCAAGGCACAACCTAAACCGAGGAACAGATGCTATTTTTGACTCGGCCTTTTTTTTGTTGGGCACCTTGCAAGATTTAGGCATCTTACCCTTGTTGGCTTGTTGCAATTGTTGATCATGAACCTAAAATTCATATAAGTTCAGTAATTAATGTATAATAAGATAATCATGTAACTATAGTAGTACCTGTTTCTTTGATGCAGCTGAATCGGTTTCCCGCACAATAATACCCTTATCTTTTGATTTGGATTTTGTAGGAGTCTAAGTTCGTCATGTAAATAAGAAAATGTAAATGTAAGAATAACTTTCATGTATGGGTCATAAAACATTTGAAATTACAAGGTTCATAATGGTGTTCAACCTACCTCATCATCTATGAAAATGAGATTTGTCGGCCATGCAACATACGCTCCTATTGCGTCTCTCGCCACTGTTGCGTCTGAAACATCATTTGGTATAGGAAACAAAGCACCCCCTCTAATGCAATATCAACCGATACTTTTAAAAATCCAGCAGGGAGCGGTTTATGGTGAAGTAAGTCTCCCACAGTGTTATGCACCTTTCCCTTGCCAACCATGCGATAAGTCGGCGACGATAAATATAGCCGACAAGGTGAAATTTCCTAAACAAATAATGATGCCGATTAATGTGTCAATTAAGAAAATTGTGCTAAATTAATTTCAATGTAATATATATAATTACCTATGGAAGCTTCTGCGGACAATTGATACTATCATTGTCACTAGTATCTTTACCCTCTGGACCGCACCTTTCCGACATGTATCTCTCTTTGTCCTTCTGTAATTCACGAATCTGAGCTTTCAATTCCTCCAACGTATCCATCACTTCTTTATTGCTAGGATTTTTTTTCATTGGTTGCTTATCCAGTTTTGATGGAGTGACACCAAATCCCTTACCCCTCACATGCCCAGAATACTCAGGAATATTTAACACCCGACTCAGCTGGAGTTATAGTCTGGGATAGAGTCTCCTGAAATATAGATAAAAGCATATATAAATATATTATACAATTTTGAGTTACTGACAAATTACTAATGTTGTACTTACACATTGTTCAAATACTTGTTGAACTTCTTCCTGAACTACTCCATCTCTTCCCACACGGGCAGCCTTCCACACAACATGGTCCGGAAGAGATGTCGCATCACTTTTCTCCTCTTCTAACTATGCATTAATACGGATAATAAAGCATTCATATCCTATTATATATACTTACTATTTTTTATAACTATAGCATATTAAAGCATTTACAAATACTTACTATTTTTTGTTCTAAGCGTGCATATCCCAAACGCCCTTTTTTGTATGGATACGTAGGTTTTGATGCCCGTTGCCAATTTACGCCACTCACAACCTAAAAAAACAAGTTTAAGTCATATCAGAACTCTTGTGGAAGAAGTATATATATTATACATTGTTCATGATAAGTTGTACTTACGCAAAATTCTTTGGTTTGTCGCTTGGCAACAAATGTCTCCCATTCTTCATCTGAAATTAAATCAGCGTACTTCTTTGGATGCTCCGAGTCGACAAAGTTTCCATCAGAATCTTTAAGAAACTTGTTCGCTAAAAACGCTCTAAATCCCCTCAGTCGTTTTCAGGCCAATTGAAGACAATATTTTCTCCTGCAATCATCAATATTAAAAGATCTCTGCAAACAAATACACATACATATAACATGTTAGTATAATTAATTTAAAGATGTAATCGTCAACATAGTTAAAAATAATCAAATATCATACCTGTATCTCACTCTAAATTTTGTCTTTAGCCGGTTGTAGCGAATTCTCCAATTATCGCAAGTAATCAGAATTTGCGAACATACAAGTGCTCCAATGTAACTTGTCAGCATCGCACCATTAGGCTTAACTAATTGATCTCTTTCATTCCAATGTGTCGGTTCTGCGAAAATAAGGTGCCGGCAAAACAGAAGAGTCACCACCTTTTGTTATTTATCCCTCAGAACGGGAAAGGAAACGATTGGGAAAACCTGACGAAAAGGTAAAAGACAAGGTCATCGCAACCATTGTCTGGGTTCGGAAGTCGGTTACGCAAGGGGAAGGTATTAACACCCCTCACGTCCATCGTACTCGATGGGATCCACGCTTGTTGTGTTTATCTGACAGGTTGCTTATTCTATCTACCTATCAAGGCTGGTCTAAAAGGAAAAGAAAATGACTCGGCAAAGCGTCGCACTTTATGCCTACGTATTCTCATCAGAGAATGAGAAATCAGAGTCAACGTAGTTCGCCTAACTACGGGGTACGGGGGAAGGTGGCTCGCCAATACGTCAGTATTGTGCCTACGTACTCTCAACAGGTATGAGAGATCAGAGCTTACGTAGTTCAGGATAATACGGATTACGGGAATTCAGATTCATCTGTTTTATCGAGTAGGGTTAACAAACAGTTCCAGCAGTTGGATGTACGCAGCTCGACCTTTGGAGACTCAGGCGTTACCGTTTGCGGTAGAACTGGGAGTTAACGACACTCTTTTCTTCAGAAAAGCTTCCTTTGAATTATGGGCCCACGGGGCAAAAAGGTTTGAAGTTCGTTTTCTGTCTTTTACGGAAGAACTGTTTTTTAGTTGTCTGTAGTTTCTACAGCACTAGAGACTATGACCTGGGAACGAATGCGTTGCATATCGTCCAAAGGACGTATACTAAACATTCTAGACGATTGAGAGGAGGCCTCTCAATTATCATTACCCAAGTAGCTTAAGGCTCGTATCGCGCTTATACTAACTTGCCTTTATTACGTTTTTTTCTGTTGTTTTGAGATGAGAAGAGAGAGGGACAACTACGGGGAGACTATCAAGTCCTACTGTTGTCATGCCAAGGATTCATCCTAGGGTTGAGGTTTGAAACAGGGAACTCCTAGAAGTTATCATGCATAGGTTTCAACCTAAAGTTCTAATCATCACTTCCTTATCAAAGGAAGTGAGATTCCTAGGGGATCATGTCAATGATAAACAGAAACAGATAAAGCATCAACTGAAACAGTAAACAATTATACAGTAAAATGCATGCAATGCAAGTGAGGGAGGAAATGTGTGTGGGGCATCAGCCTCCACAAGCTCGTCTCAACCTCAAGCCAGATATGAATAACTGCAATCATGAAGAAGAAATAAAATGACATCAAGCAAATCAAAAACCACATAGGCAAGGGAGCAGGGCTCTACCGAATACCCGCAAGCAAAGCCATACAGTAAAAATACAAGCAGAGGGAGGAACTCAACCTCTAGTGCAATCATGATCCTAGCTTAACACAATCTAAACATAACCTTATTCTAATGCATCAAGCAAATCACACGGGTCACATCAATACAGTTGCACAGAAAGCAAACAGACAGGAAAGAAAGCAGATCAACAGCTTCCACATCAAAGCAATCTCCTGGCAGCAGTTCAGTCCTCAGTCTGTAACTGTTCTTCAAGTCTATCCTCCTCAAGATAATGAAAGTTACTCCATCTTCAGGCTTCAATCTTCAATAGCAAGTATCAACTTGCTTCTTCACCTTCTTCAAGCTTCGGCTCTTTCTTCAATCTCAATTTGATCTTCTTCACACAAGTGTCAACTTGTTCTTCTTGATCTTCAAGCTTCAGCTCCAATGGCAGTCTTCAAACAAAGGGGAAGTGCAACCTCTAGCATCTTCAATATTCTAGCAAGGAACTCCATCCTCTAGCAAGGGAGAAAGGTTCACCTAACAAGAGCAAGATGGGATAGGGAGAAGCAAAGTAAAGACCAAAGGTCACCTCTAAGCACTCCACCATCAAAGAAAGGAACCCTCAAAGGTTCTACCAACTTGTGAAGAGCCACAAATCCTACCAAAGGAAGGACGAGGCCTTCTCAAGGGGACCTTACATCATAGGGAGGAATGGAAGTGATCAACACCTTCTATGTTTCATGAAGGAAGAAAGTATATTCTAAGGGATCTCCCTAAAAACCCTAATCCTTAACCCTAAACAAACTACACCACAGGGAGAGAAATCTTCAAGTCCAAGCTCCACCATGCATTCCACAGTAGCCCACACAAGTCTTCATCATCATCAAGAGAAAGAGAAGCAAAACCCTAGTTTAAGGGAACTAATGAAGTCATTCTAGTTGAGTTAGCAAGTTAGGATCACCTAAAACCTAGTATTAAAGTTAATTCTAACTAAAATACTAAAATCAATTATAAAATCCTACAAAAATAACTATGGGAACCTATGTCAATCATGACTCTACCATGTTAATTCTAGAGATCAAATCCTCAAATAAGACCTAGAAATAAACTCTACACTACAAGGTACTAAACTTAAACCCTAAAAGGGAGCACCTAAAGTTTCAACCTAAAAACAGCACCTAATTTCATCACAAAAATGTGAGAAAAATACTACGGGAGCATACATGTCTAAGCTAATCACAAACCAAAAATCAAGCAAAAACTCATCACCAAATGATCAAATTAAATTCATCAAACAGAGGTATCAACCATGGTAATTTTATTATCAAATAAAATGTAAAAAATGCACATAAAATGAAAATGCATGGTTTTCGTAATATTTTTATTCAATAAAATTCTAGATTCAATCATGAATCAGGGGGGAAAAACCTGGAATTAATTGACCTATTTTTTTATTTTTTATGAATTATTATCAAACTAATATGAAATGATGAAAATCAAAGAAAATCAAAAGAAAATAACAAAACTTGCGTTGCAAATAGCAATTCTTATCAGTTCAAATCCTTGGGTTGGGCCAAAGTGGGGGTGTGAATATCAATCAGATCCTTAAGCCCATTGCTCCCAATTAATGTAACGGTGCATATCAATGAAGGAGTCAAAGTCTGACTTTCAAAACCAATCGTGGCCGTGCGTTGAGGTTACTTGGTCAAAGTCTCATATCAATCCAACGCTTCTTGTGCATCGTCCCCATTCAAATGTTCAGATGGAGGGAGTTTACAGACGGTGGCCTGAGCAGTGGCGCCACCGTCTTCTCTGGTGAAGACAAATACACAGGTCATCAAACAACACATAACTATACATCATCTTGTCCAGTTTTTAATGCTGATCGCGAATCTACCACTAGAATCATCTAGTTCCTTCTCTAACTCAAAACACGATAGCATCTTCAAAATTTGTCAAAATCTTGAATCTCACCGTTCTCCAAATTAAAGGCATCAATCCAATCCTCATCTCATGGTAATCCATTTCCCCTATCTAATCTTGATTATCAGTCCAAAAATCTCTAGAATTCAGCCTCAACAGAAATTGGTCATCATCCTAACTTGTCTCTATTCCACGAATTAATCATCTTAAATCCATCTACACATCACAAGGATCCTAACCACCTATAGATTTCTATCTATCTCCTCTTAAATTATGCATAGGGATGAAAGTTACCAACCTGGTTTCAGAGGTGTAACAGATGCAGTTCTTGATCGCTTCAACCTCCAAGATGATGCAGATACACTCCAAAACACCTTCTGAAGCCAATGCAACCTTCAATTTCTCTTGATTTGGCCTGGAACTCAGAACTCGATTCTCTCTTGCAACGCTGAATTTTCAAACTCACCTTCTGCTACCAGCTTCAAACTCTTCCAAAAAAATGGCTGAACACACTCAACATCTTATATAGAACTCATTAGAATCATCTAGAACCTTCTCAAAGCTTCAGAATGAGAAATTGGATTTTCAAATTCTCACCAAAATCTCTTCCACACCAGTCACGATATACACTCTGTTTTGGCTTCAAAATGCTTGCTTTGCACTCCTCATGAGATATTGAATCTGAATGGTGGTGATTCACTCCTTGTTTCCATCCAATGGCTCATGTTTGATATGTTACTTCATCATGAAGAAACAAAGAAAAAGAGCATGATATTGGACTCAAATAAAAATTCTAATATTTCCAAAATTTCTAGAATGCATTTTCCATTCAAAAAATGCTATTATTTTGCTTCATTTGCACACATCTCATTAATTTTGAATTTTTGGCCTTTAATTCTCTTTAATTCTTCCTTTTTCACAATTTCTTGAACCAAGTCTCTACTTGAGCCATTTCAATGCCTCCTTGATACATGGTAAAGGTTAAAACCTCATTTTGAGCAACTTTCAAGTTGCACAAAATTTCATTTGAGATGTCTAAGTTGGTGAAAATGACCCATAACCAAAAATGACCCATAGTCACAACTTCCCAAAATACCCTTGACTTGTCAAAGCCATAACTTGAGTTCTACAAATCCTATCATGGACTTCTAGTACTGTCTAGAAAGCTAAGAGAATAAGGAACAACATTCATGTTTACCAAAAGTTCATAGAAATCATCCTTCTAGGGCAAAAGTGTCATGCAAGTTGGGTAACTTTCAAGCTCCAAATTCACATGCCTCAGATGACTTGTAATTTGTCTGGCTCATAACTTGAGTTCTATAAACCCTATCAAGGAGTTATAGTACTCAAATTAAAGTTAATCTCATGCTCTACAAAAATCATGTTGGGGTCAGGATGAGATGAAGATCCTATCTTGAGTTAAATTTCCTTGAAGACAGGGGTCAAACTAGGGGATTTTACAGTGTCAAGTCTTAGAAACCCTAGCTTGAAACTTCTCAAACTCTTCAATCATGATGAGTTGACCTTGGAATCATCCTTATAACATCTCAATGCATCCATCCATGATCACATGGCTCTTGAATTAAGTCTAAACTTCCTTCAAATCATCAGTTGACTTAGGGTTGGCCCAGTCAAACCCTAATTGCACCACTCATGGCTGAGTCTTCTTAATCTTGCACAATGACCTATCTAGGCCTCAAAGTGATCTTCAACACTTCTAATGAGCTCTCTCAAGACCTCCAGTCAATCTCCATGACCTCAGAATCATCTGATGGCTTCTACAACTCACAAGTTAGGAGACCTACACCCTTGGCCTCAACCACTCTACCTGAGGATCTTTTAACTTCTCTGACAAGGATATCAACCCTTAAACCCTTGAATAATCTTCTTAAATATATTCAAAGCCTTGTGTAGCCCTTGATTGGTAATCATACCTCTTGATCTCCTGCATACATGTCAATGAAATGCAAATGATAATGCTAATGTGAATGAAATGAAACATAAGCTAGGTAAAGAAATGTTAGGCAAATTTTGGGGTGCAACACAATGCACATCATACTTTACACCCTTATCTCTCGCATGGATGATTTTTTTCATAATCGTTATTCCTCTTTTGATATCGCCTTCCATGTCTTTTGTTGTTTCGTTTCCATCATGTGATGTTTCCTCGTTGGTTGCCATAATACCTGTAATTCAAAAAAACCAAAGTATCAAATGAATGGCATGAAAATATGTAAATAAGAAATATATACATAAGAAATATATAAATAAGAATAGGTCTTATTATCCCCGAGTTCGACATTCTCGTTACTTATCTCACTATGTAATGTCCAACATGTATAACTTCGATCAATTCCATGTCTCATTAAATGAGATTCCAACTGAACGGCGTCAATTCGACGCCCATAACAGCAACCTAAGAAAGGACATGTGATCCTACTGGGGTCTTTGGCGTGTTCAACAACAAACTTAACGAATTTCGATACCCCATTCTCGTACTCTTTTGACAATCAATTAGAAGACATCCATTTATTATCCATACTAATTGAGTAGTCTAAACTAAACTAAGAAAGTTAAACAAAAGCAGAGAATACCTGTAAAGAAATCACCAACTTCTAAGAAAGCTACACAGTAGGATGCTTGGAAACGATCACAACCTTGCTCTTCACAAGTAACCCCTATAACAGACAAAATTAATATCATCATCAACATTAAATAATTCTTGGAACATCAATTATTGATAAAACTTGCAATAATGTAACAACTTCTTATATAGTTGATAATTTCTTTTAATAAGGAACAAAATAAAATACCATAAAATGAGGAACAAAATAAAATACCATAAAAAACGAGAAAACTTAAAGAAAGTTATACCTAACATAGTAATTCTTTTTAACATAACGATATGATTTCGAAACATTAAAATGTTTTGTCTATTTATGAGTTTATCATTGAAATTCAAGGCTCACAAGAAGTACAAAACTCAAGAAGGTTCACAAGTTGTCCATAAACCAAACTCATTACAATTTGAAGATTTACATGGCCAAATCCATTCAAAAATTCAAGGAAACTCTCAAGGAGTTTAAGTTAGACTCGCAAAGTCAAGTTGATGATATTCAAATCCCAAAGTCTAATCTTAAATTATCATGAAATGAATCTCATTACAAAGGTGCAAGCCTCATATCCAAGTTACAAATTTAAAGAGGAGCATTTTACTTCAAGCATAACTAAAAGAACTTTTGGCATGAAGAAAGGTTCAAGATATCATGGCCTCATTCAAATTTGGATTTTTGAGGGCATTCAAAAAGTATTTATCAAGAATATCCAAAGTTTCATCCATTTTTGTTTTTACAAAATACATTTCGTGCAAAACTAAATTTCATTCTATTCTCAAGCTTACAAGACTCTTAGTCCATTTTGTCATACTAAAAAAAGGGGAGAGCAAAAAACAGTATTATGAAACAAAATACTCCAAACATGGTTACATTCCATAAACTTTCACATGGAGACTTTCTAACTATTCTACTACAGGTAAGTCATGAGAACATCCAAGCCACGATAAAACCACTGCTAAGCCATCACCAGTTCATCCAAAAACGGTGTAGACCATGCTCATTAACATCTTAGAAGATTAACGGTATAGGATATGTACGCACCTGCAGAATGACGGACAGAGGCGAAAGGGATGGCGACAAAAACAGACGGACAAATAGCGGCGAAAGGAAATGAAGACAGAATGAAGGGAGGAAGGCGACGGACGGCGGCTGTCGGACAGAGGGAATGACGTTTCTGGTCGTGGTGAATAGGGCATGCAAGTTCGCGAGAGGAGAAAGAACGAAAGTAGAAAACACGATTGTTAAGTTTCTTGAAAAATTATGGTGGTTTTTTCAAATTTATTCTCATTAAACCTATAACAGCGCTTTCTTAGGGCCTTTAACAGCGCTTTTGAAAAGCGTTTTCTAAGGTATGCCTTAGGCAGGACCTATAGCAGCGCTTTTTAGAAGCGCTTTCTATTATACCTCCTATAGCAGCGCTTATGTAGAAAGTGCTTTCGCAGACCCGTCCCTTTAGCAGCGCTTTTAGAAAGCGCTTTCTTAGACCCCCCCCTTTAGCAGCGCTTTTAGAAAGCGCTTTCTTAGACCCCCCCCCCTTTAGCAGCGCTTTTAGAAAGCACTTTCTTAGGGCATGCATTTAGCAGCGCTTTTTCTTAAAGCGCTATCTAAGGTTTGCTATTTTTTTTCATTTTTTTTTCATGACTCTTTAGCAGCACTTTTTAATATAGCGTTGTCTTTTTATGCGCTGCTAAAAGTTATTTCTGGCGTAGTGAGATGAACAACTAAGTGAACAATAATGTCAAAGAATGATGGAGATAAAAACATCTCTAATTGACACAAGATAATTGCATCCACACGTTCTAACTCGTCCAAATTTCCAGGATCAATAACTTTACTACATATAGAATTGAAGAATAAGTATAATTTGGTTATAGTCACCCTTACATTTTTTGGTAAAATGCCACAGATAGCCACTGGTAGAAGTTGTTGCATCAAGACATGACAATCATGGAATTTTAAGCCAACTAATTTGAGATCTCCCATTGATACAAGTTTCTTCATATTTGATGAGTACTCTTGGGAAAATTTGATATCCTGCAAACGTTCGTAATTTTTTTCTTTTTACATAGAGTGTGACAAGTTGTGGGCAAATATGTTCTATTTCCTATTTCTTTTGGAATAACTGTCACATCCCAATTTTGTCCAGACACTTTACTATTATATGAGTTTTAATCATATTTTATTTCAAATGAAAAAAGATAGCCCATTTGGTAGTGAAATGAGAATTCAAGGATATTCAAGTATAAGGTCCTGGATTAAAATCTCACATTTCGCTTCTTTTTTTATACTATTTTTTTATCTTTTTACCTTTAATTCTATTTTTCACAAAATATAAAAATAAATTACATTTTTATTATTTAAATTATGATTATTATTATTGTCAACACTTTCCAAAACATTCACACGACAAGATCAACCAAAAATGAAAGATGATTAAAACTTGGTGGACAAAGTACATAATGTCAGTAAATGGTTTTGTCCAATTCCATTTGTGGCATAATCTTGAGGTTATAAGAAGGAGAAGCCAAGAAAGACCGGTGGGGGGGAGAAAAGGACCGAAAATTAGAAAGGAGGGAGAGCGGGGAATCTATTTTCTTCATTTGCATATAGGTATATTTTCATACAACCTGCAGTTCCTGTAGTAGTTCATAGATATTATATACTTTAAATATGTTTTAAGTGTGTGTGTGTATATATATATATATATATATATATATATATATATATATATATATATATATATATATATATATATATATATATATATATATATATATATATATATATATATATATATATATATATATATATATATATATATATATATATATATATATATATATATATATATATATATATATATATATATATATATATATATATATATATATATATATATATATATATATATATATATATATATATATATATATATATATATATATATATATATATATATATATATATATATATATATATATATATATATATATATATCACTACAAGAAAAACGATGGATTGCGACGGTTATTTTGCCAGATTACGACGGTTAAAACCACCACCAATTACATTCTACGACGGTTGTAGTACCGTCGTAGAAACGTGTGTCCCCAGGCTGTTTAGCGACGGTTGAAAAAACCGTCACACACAACTGTCGTTATATTTCACGACGGGCTTGAACTGACCTAAACTGGATATAGCGACGGTTAAAGACCGTCGTTACTAGCCTTTTGATTTTTATTTTCATTGTTGATTGTGACAGTTTAAACCAGTCGTGAACTCTATTTCACGACTGGTTGGAACTGACATAAATTGAAAATGACAATAGTTAAATACTGTCATGAATATCCTTTTGATTTTTGTTACCATTGTTGATTGTGACGGTTTAAAACTATCGTGAATTTGATATCTTGACGGTTCATTATTAATTTTTATATATTGTATTATATTGTTTTATAATATATTCTTTTATTTAAATTATTATCTACTAAAATAGTTATATTATTTTTTCTTTAAATTATTTATACAATAATATTTTTATTTATAGTTTTTTTTTATAATTTTTTCTATCGCTTTTTAGTGTAGTAAAATTAATTCCAAAACTTAATATCAAATAAACATTATAATATCGAAAAAACATGAGTTTCATAATCATGTAAAATGAAAGTTCCATAATCATGTCATGTAATACAAAAATTCAAAAACATATCGAATCATAATAGCACACTCCAACGAGGGAGTTAGAGCCAGAACATTGTCAGTGACTCCTTTCTCCTTTAATTCTTCAGTGGTAGCTTTTGCAGGAACTTTCTTTTCGTCCTCCCTAGATTTTTTAATACCAGACTCCAGTGAGAAACTATCATCTAAAACATCCATATACTTTTACTTTTGTCTGCTGGAATCACCTCTTCTTCAATCAAACTGGAGACTACAGGGCCAACAATGTTCATACTCCTTAGTATAGAACTTGCACTACATGGCTGTCCACTCTTAACCTTTTTGAGCACATCAGGAAGCTCTTCTAGCACATAATCACCCTTTGGTATTTCATTATATAAGGAAAATATTAAGAATTTTGTTGGGACAGGAGGTGATATTCTCAGCATTTCCCTTGCTGCATGAAGCCTTATGATTCCTAATATTGTCCTTGCATGCATCTCCCATGTTTGTATTGGACATTTTATCTGGTACTTTGATAAAAACTGGTGGAGAAACATTATTTCCCTTATCAATGCTAGCCAATGGTCGCGTCTTGTAGAACTTGTAAGCTCTGGAAACTCCAGCACAACTCCCTCCGATCTGGAAAATTCAGAAGATTGTTTTTTCACTCCACTAAGGTGGTATGAACAACACTATATAATCGAAACTGCTATGCTATGATAACAGTGTACATATTTAACGCAACAAAAAAAAAAGATATGGATATAATAGAAACTGCTAATCTATAATAATATTGTAGTGTGCTTACAAATCAGAAGATTCAATCACTATGCCCTTATCAAACAGTTGGGCTCCCCATGGACCTGTGGCAGATGGTTTAACACTCTGCTCAATATCCTTAGATAGGTCTACTTTGAGAGCATCTTCATACTTTATTACTCCCAAAGTCTCGAAGTAAAGGGAATAATTGGTCAGTGTAAGCCTACCTGAGTGACAATAAGAAGAGTAAAATTCACACTTACATAAAAATAAATTAACTTAATAGATTCTAATGCACTATAAAAATAAATGATATGATAGACCAAACTGCAGACCAGGCCAACTTGTCGATCCAATGTGGCAAATTACTCTCTGAGAGCTGGCTGTTCCTTCTACATGTAATATATATTTGTTTTCGGCTAGTTCCACACCAGTTGGAATTTCCTGTTTCTGCAAATGTCTTATGCACCTATGGAATCATGAATTTGAAAATAAAGGATAGTAAGCTTGTTGGCCTCAACCTGAAGTTATGTCAATGTATTAATTTTTTGAATTCAAGATAATTATCTGCTATCAGATCAAAGCATTACTTGCTCATCTCTTTCAAGAACATGTCATATGCTGGAAAATGCAGTTGGAAGCCCGTTGGTGCAGTTAACGATTCAAAAGTAAACCTTCCATTTGTTACATCCGCAGCTAATGAAACTAATGATCCCAACCATACAAATGCATCCTCTCCAACACTCCGTTCATTCGTAACCTGGTTTGGTAATTTATGAAAATATGATCAGAAAACAAATTGTTCAAAGCAAGAGTAAGTAACTAGTTACCATCATTCTGATCCATCGTAAAACTTCCTGTATCAACATAATAGATGTGAATAAAACTAAAGATAATAAAGAACAGATAAGGAACAATATGGGCATTAATCATAGTATTTATTTCATTGGGTACATTATATCAATCCAATACTCTGCCAAGTTATATAATTCAAAACTCGTTCAGCAATAATACAAGGCAAACTTTTCTGCACATATATTCTTTAAGACGGGCCTGGAGGTATAGTATCTGACTGTATTTAGCAAATCAGCAGATATTAGAAATCTGCAATGCAAGACAGTTTGATTTTGATGGGAAAATACTACATATGACAGGTCTGAGACTCTGAGTAAACACTACATACAAACATGGTTTCTGACAGGAAGATGAAATATAGAAATTTTCATGTAAAATTAAAAGAAAATAGAAGGAAAAATGAAATAACAAATTAACCTGATTGGCTAAACCGTGTAGTGGCCCAGCTAAACCATTCAAAGCAGCTGCAAATGCTAGATAAGGATCTGATAGTGAACTACCAACCTGAATGGAACACACATACAATATATTAAATTACAATAATAACAACAGCCAAAGCCTTTTGCTACTAGGTGAGAGAGATTACATGAATCAAAACAACATCATAATACTTTATCATGAATCATGTCTAACAATAAAACTAAAGCAGGCATTTACTAAAGCATAAGTCATCTATACTAAATATTTGAATGTTCTATACATAATTCACTATTCAGGATTGCATCTGGATGGAAAAAGTGTGTAAAAGAATTGACTTACTAAGTGAGCTGTGTGAGAACTAACATTGCCACCTTCATGATCGTGGCACATGAAATTTAACCAAAACAAAAAAATCAAACAAAAACAAGGTTTACTGGGAATTGAAGGAGAACCATACAGTTCATCGTGATCATAGGAGGTACCATCATTAGGAATTAAACACAAACCTATGGATGGAAATATACAGCCTCATAAACTCCAGCATTTCCGGATCATCAAATCCTAACATGTGAGCATAGTTTGCACCATAATCTAAAGAATCATCCAATGGTATGATTTTTCCATCCTTGTATATCCTTTAAAATAGGGTAACAAATCAATCAAAAATGTAAAAAGGATGATAAAACTGTCAAAACACTTCTAATTGGTGCCATCCCATAATAAAAAAGGATCGAAGAAGTATCCGATTTTTTTATTAAAAAAATAAAAAATAAAAAATTCTGATACGTCCTGATACGCCGGCAGCACGTCGCAATACGCTGGCGACACGTCTCCGATACATTGCGGATACGGCTAGATAATCTCATGACTATTCATATTTCTAGAACATGAATCAATCTTCCTTGACCTTAATTCTTCTTTTCTCTACTTTAATTACCTCATCACTTTCATTTTTCAACAACAGGAATCAAACTTTTCCTTTAATTATTTTTCTCAACTTTAATTATCTACTCTTTTTCTCATAGTTCTGTTACCAATTAGGAGCAAACGAAGGAAAGAGATCAGGAGGAAAAACCATTGTACTATAATTACAAAAACACTACAATGTTGATTCTTTTGCCTGTGCAACTTACTAAATTCCCTTTCTTCTTTGACTGAGTTTATGTGGGTGAGGTAGATACAAAGTAGGAAATCACAGCTCAATTTTTCATATCATAATATACAGAAAATAACTACAGAATTCTGATATCAAGCAACTAGACCACAAAAACTAAATGTATAAGATCAACAATAAACACCATGATTATCCATAAGAGAAGAATTTTGTTAAAATTCTAATATTTTATAATATTCACTTAATTAAACTCTTGCATGAGGTTCATATTGCACAAGCAATCATGGAAATCAGATATCTTAGGTGAATTTCTATGACTGGGTGAATCAAGCACAGGTTAGATGTACGATACCTATTGAATAGTGACGTATTTTGTCAGTCAATTGAATTACCCCATTTTCCCCTTATTTGGCCTAAAATTTGAACCACTATCTATCACCCTGTGGTTAATTAAATTTCATAAATCTCTTTATTTGTTAATGTTACAGACGTATAAGCCAACATAACAAAACATGAAGCAACAAAGGCTATTTTTCTTAAGAAAGGACAGGTTTCCAAGTTTCCAATAATGAATGTGACCGTCAAAATGCAATTGAATTACAAAAGAAATACTATAAAAATCAGAATTCAAAAAAGAATTTGTCACTCAACTTGGAGGGCCATTACACCAGTACTAAACTGTGTCATTGGATGAGCAGAAACAGGCAGTGCATCAATTGCCTTGAAAGCATACTCTACAAGTAAAATGAAGATAATATAAGGAATCCTCCACAGTTATGGGGCATCATAAACAAGAGTCAATATAGATCATGTGCATCATGAAACAATGTATTAAAAAGATTTATGTTAAAATCTTCTACACATGTGATGTTTGGGCAAGAGCAAGTAGAATGTTGATTATATTGTGACAATTCACTGTAATTTAAGAAAAGCATTTATAGTATAGTAAATATGATTATATTAAACCTACAACTGATAAAAGCACAAAACAAAACCATGACATTACACTGAAGAGTAATTACTTGAAGATCTATGACTTCAAGAGAAAATGAACCTGGTATTTTTGCACGTCTTCGCAATTCTTGAGCTAATGAATCTACTTGCTCTTTATTTGGTATCTGCAACACAATGTATGAAACAATTATATGACAAAACCCAAGAGCACGTATCATAACACCTTCATATAGGGTGATGGCATGATGCTAAATTGCATTACTTGTGAGCCACAACATCTATAATAATAAGTTCAATTTGATTATACCTTTCCTGTCAATAGAAGCCACAATATGGCCTCGGGAAAAGGCTCCCCGCCAGGAAAAGCACCTGGAAGTGCTTTCTGGCATTCAGGAATCGTCATGCCCCTAAAGCGAATTCCCTAAAACACAAAACAAGCTGACCTTAGATCCAATTAATGAACATTAACAAACAAATGCTACATCTGAGATTATATCAACTAGTAAATAATCAATAGCAAGATGTAACTCACTTGTATTAAATATTAATTAATTAACAGTTGACATATATGTTAAGAGAAAAGCCTGAGTCAATTGAGATACATACCTCGTCAGGGTCAACAACTGAGCCTAGCCACACTAAAGCTGTCATTCCTCTCATTCCACCAAGTACCTTTTTAATTAGCAAATGCACTTCCCAAAATAAGTTATATTGCAAGTATATAGACAAGAGAGTAGGAAACCATTTACTGCTGCTAGTAACTTGAAACACTAGCAATTTAAAAAGCAATACAATTACCATATGGAGGGTAGTTTTGTCCAATTCAACATTTTCATGATCTTTCTTCAGCTTCTTAACACGTTCCTGCAACCATTTTTTATCCATAGATTAAAACATATCATAGACACACAATCCTAAAACATGTTAATTGAAATGGAAGTTCAAGCTAAAGAGAAGGAAAAATCATGGAGAGAATTATGAATGGCATGCTTAGGCACTGAAGGACTTGAAATAACCTCAACAAGACAAGATTTTGTCCATGTTTCCTTAGCAGGAGGAGACACAACAGAGAGTTGACTACCAGGAGATGAACCCTCACATTGAGAATTACCAGATAAAAGGTAAATTTGATCAATAGCTTCCTTCAATTATGCGGTAGCTTCCTTAAAGGTAGGGACATCGCCGAACACCACTCTTGGTGTGGGCTCTCCGCCGGTCATGAACATATCGCCTTCATCAGCGAATTCCCAGTCAGACAAATCGCCGAACACCGCCGTATGCAGTGACTTCACATCAGATCGCCTTCATCGGCGAATTCCCAGTCAGACAAATCGCCGGACAAGTATAGTACGAAGCATGTTCTGAATTATAAACAATGTATCAAAAATCAAGCTACAAGTTTAAACTCCTAAACAAGCAAAATACTCCAAATCAAACAACAAGCACAATAGAGAAAGTAACCGCCGCAGTCGCAGCCAGACACGATCACCGAAAACAAAACCGAGTCTGATACGAACTCAGGACAAAACCATTGAATTAACAACATACAAGGTTTTAAACCATGATCCGATTCAAGGTTTGAAAAGTAATTTAGGGCTTGAGAAGACAAACCTGTTAAAATTCGAATTGATGGTGATTGCTTTGACGGTGATTCGCAATGACAGCATGAGCGGCTGAGAAAAAAGTTTGTGTCCCTCTTTCTCCTAGGGCATGAACGGAGATTTCTGAAAAAGAAGAGAAAAATACAGGGGAATCGGTTTTCAATTTTAGCGGAAAAAATATATAATTTTGGAAGAAACCCATGGATATCACAATCGACATAGTACAATTTTATTTTAATTAATTTTTTATATTTTTCTTTAATAAATGGATGTTGATCAAAATGTTTTGTTTATTTGATATTTTATATTATTATGAGTATATATAATTTAATTTTATTATAAAAATTGTTTTTAAAATTTTGAATTTATAAAATTTTAATAATTTAATTTTGGATATAATATTTTGAATTTAATATTTACTATAAAAATTGTTTTTAAAATTAAATTTTTATTTTAAATATATATAATATGTTAATTTTTATGGATTTTAAGTTTAATTTATTACTATTAAGCTACATTGTCATGAAAATTATCATAATTATAATATTTTTTATTAAATTAATTAATAAAATTGAAAAGGTTAGAAAATAAAAATGAAGAAAAAAGTGGAAAATTAAAAGAATAAAAAAAATAGTGATTATGATTTACTAAAGTAATTGCGACAATTCGCCTTAATTGTCGCGAGTGCGGAAAGAGGACGGTTCTTTGGTAACTGTCGCATTATTTTATACAAAATGTCTAAATAATTTGCGACGGTTGGCTCAAACCGTCGTGAAAACTGTCGTAGTCCAGGAATAAGGACGGTTTTTTTGATAACCGTCGCAAAAAATCTACGACAGTTGACCCTAACTGTCGTGACAACCGTCACAATCCAGGAATAAGGACGATTTTATGATAACTGTCGCAACTCAAGTGTCGTAAATCTCCTTTTTTCTTGTAGTATATATATATATATATATATATATATATATATATATATATATATATATATATATATATATATATATATATATATATATATTTGTGTATATATATATATATATATATATATATATATATATATATATATATATATATATATATATATATATATATATATATATATATATATATATATATATATATATATATATATATATATATATATATATATATATATATATATATATATATATATATATATATATATATATATATATATATATATATATATATATATATATATATATATATATATATATATATATATATACACAAATATATATATATATATATATATATATATATATATATATATATATATATATATATATATATATATATATATATATATATATATATATATATATATATATATATATATATATATATATATATATATATATATATATATATATATATATATATATATATATATATATATATATATATATATATATATATATATATATATATATATATATATATATATATATATATATATATATATATATATATATATATATATATATATATATATTTGTAGTATGATAATATTGAATTTTTTTGTTGTGATTTTTTCAGATCGAACCGTGTCGATGCGCTGTTTGTACATTGGTGTACACGATGCGTGACATTTGTGTCGATTTAATTCGGTTGGGATGATCACATTTTTACATTAGCAATGTTGTTTTTTTTAGCATTTTAAAATTCCTTTTGCTTTATTTACCTTTTTGATAAATTTAGTTCCGAACAATTTTTGGTCCCTCTTGCGATGATCACGTTAAGTGTAGCAAGCTAGTGGTAGTTTTTATTAGTTTATGTGCAATTTTCTATATTTTTTTATCCTTGTATTTCAATTTTGCATGCGTCCAATGCTTTAGCATAGTGACAATCCACTTTTTGCGCTTACTGATTCGTAATTTTCTTTGATTTTATTATCTTGTTGTTTCTTGATTCAATGACCGCTAACACGGTAGAAATTTTCTATTTCAATTTGTGCTAATTTTCAATGGTCCAAAGTTATTGGCTTTAGTGTGAATTTAATTCTTTGTGGTAGTCTTGCACGTCTTCGCATACGTGACTTTGATTCGCTAGTTACGTCATCATTTGTTATGGATGTGTGATGTTAATATTGTGTATGTATCTTATTTCCATTCACACCTAAATTATTTTTAAAACTAATTTTTGATTTAATCAAGCCATTTTTAAACCCCTGTAAGTCGATTATTTCTACGATCGCCATCAACCAAACCAAAAATATTCTTAATTCATATATCAAGTCCTACCCGAACTTGTAAGTCAATTGCCTTTTCAATCGCCATGAACCGAGTAAACCCTTGATCAAGCGTCAAGTGGTTTACTTCCTTAACTCTTGTAAGTCGATTGCCTTTTGCATCGCCATCACGAAAATTCAAATTTCGATCAACATCGAGTATTTTCCTTTAAACAATTCATGATACATAATCATTATTTAAACACTATTTTATTAAAAATAAAAGGAGGGACTTTGAGTCCTCAAAATTTCTCCTCAATTGTTTTGATGCGAGATATCTTTCTCGTGTTCATACAATTATTTCCTTAAAATACCTAATCATATCTTAACACTATTTCACTAAAGATGAAACAGGGGGTGTGGAGTCTTTCATTCCTCTCTTTGAATTGTTTGGGTACAAGATATCTTTCTCGTGTTCAGGTGATATATATATATATATATATATATATATATATATATATATATATATATATATATATATATATATATATATATATAACACTAACAAATTATAGTGCAGAATTACGATTGCTCTGACTTTCCCATTGCACGAGGGAATACGTAGGCACAAGGGCCCCAATCCTTGACGAGCACCCTAATAATAAAATCAACCATTTTCCCTTAAACCATAATTAAAAGCTTTTAAAAAAATTATTATTCAAAAAAGAAAAATAAGCGTAGTTGACACTCAAAATCACTAATTAGATTAAGAGGTTTCCATTTAGTACAACATATGTGAGGAGGTGCTAATACCTTCCCCTCACGTAACCGACTCCCAAACCCGGCTATGGTTGTGATGACCACTTTCCATTTTAAAAAGTTTTTCTCGATATTTTTCTATTCATTTATTGGAATAAATTAAAATTCGGTGGCGACTCTGTTCGAACAACTTTTTTGCGACCTTCGCGAGGATCATATTTTTTGAGGTACGACACTAACTCTTGTCTTATATCCATCACCACCATATCTTCACGATATTTTTTAGTATCTTTTGTCTTGCTTTTGATATTGAGAAATATTCCAATCAAACTATTGCATACATTTTTCTCCACATGCATCACATGTCTTATATAAAGACTAGATCGATATGGAAGATCAAAGAATACTGATCTCTTTTTCCAAATATTTTACTCCACGAGCCCTTTTTGTTTCTTTCCAAAGACAATATTAAAGTGTTTTTGTCTTTTATAAAATTCCTTTCCTGTTAAGGGCTTTGAAGAGATATCAAACTCATGCTCCCTATTAAAATCCTTCTGCAATCTATGGTATGGATGATTTGGTCTTAAAAGTTTTTGATGCCCAAGATAAATAATATTTTTCCATTTTGTAATTGGTGGTGGCATGTACCAAATTCATATATAGGACACACTTTATGTCCCTTGATGTTGTACCTAGACAAATTACCGTATGCATGAAAGTCATTGATTGTGTAAAACAACATGGAAAACAACTTAAAGTTATCACCTATATATGCATCATCAACATCAGTGCCTTCCTCCCTCTAAAATCTTAAATCTTCAATCAATGGCGTTAAATAACCATCTATGTCATTTCCTAGTTGTTTTGGACCCGAAATCATCATCAATAACATCATATATTTGCTATTCATACACGACAATGGAGATAGGTTGTAAATTATGAGAAAAACAAGCCATGACGTATGCAACACCCTAATCCCCTCGACGTGATTTATAAATTAAAATCAAAGTAAATTAAAATAATTAAGCAATTAGTATGCTACGTCCAACATCAACCAGCTCATGCAATTGGATATTTAACATAAATGAAACTAAAATTAATAGGAATTATAATACAAGTCTGACCTTCAACATTTTATTAGCAGCACAAAAACATTAGACAACCGGCTAGTTTAACTTTTCAAACATAATCATAACATAATGTAATTATAAGGAAATAATAAACACGAGAGATTCACATAATAATCTCCACTAAACATAAAATAAAGAAATAAGCGTTCTCTCCCCCTCCCCCCCCAGTGTTACATATCAGAGCATACACTGACTCAACAAAAGCATAAAGGAGAGTAATCTTATCCACTCGCTTCCACACCTCTATTGTGAATTATCTCCATGATGCCCATGAAAAGGCAACATTCAAACAGAAGGGGTAAAAAATTACAATCATATAAGGAAACTGCATACTAATATGTAAGCACATAATTATCACATATATAATCACCCATTCTGTAACTCACACTCCACATGTAACACCCCTTTTCCCGAAATAAAATAAAACAAGTAAATAAGCACACATCAGAGTTTCTCCCACTTACGGGATGTCACAATTTTTCCACAAGATTCCACATAACATTTCTCAAAATCATTTTCAGTAATATTGCAGCGGAAAAATAAAATTAGTTTTCCATAAACCACATAACATGTATATATACACCATCATATATACAAAAATCAGCCATCTGCCTAATATATATATATATATATATATATATATATATATATATATATATATATATATATATATATATATATATATATATATATATATATATATATATATATATATATATATATATATATATATATATATATATATATATATATATATATATATATATATATATATATATATATATATATATATATATATATATATATATATATATATATATATATATATATATATATATATATACATCATCATATATACAAAAATCAGCCATCTGCCTAATATATATATATATATATATATATATATATATATATATATATATATATATATATATATATATATATATATATATATATATATATATATATATATATATATATATATATATATATATATATATATATATATATATATATATATATATATATATATATATATATATATATATATATATATATATATATATATATATATATATATATATATATATATATATATATATATATATATATATATATATATATACACTACAACATTTTGAATATACAGCAACACAAAAAAACCGTTGCAAAATCTAAAAAAACCGTTGCCTTTATCTATGAGAACGGTTTTCAGGGCGTTCTAAACCAAGGCGTTGTTTTAGCCTTTAGGAACGGTTTATTAGTCAACGACAACGCCTTATTCAGAGCCGTTGCTGTAATTTTATAAAGAGAACGGTTTGGTACAGCAACGGCTGGAGGCCGTTTTCAAATTTAAACCGTTGCAATTGTTGTTTATTTGAATACGACTATTTTATGGAATATAGCTACGGTTCTTAGCCGTAGCCTATTCTAAACCGTTCTAATAGAGTCTTAAGTTCATTTTTTCTTCATAGGTTATAGCAACACCTTCTTTACTACAGACACACTTTGTAACTGTTGCAAAAGAAATTATTTTATTTTATAAACCAAATAAACTTATTTATTTTTTAATAAAATAAATTTTTATTTTATTTTATAAACCTGATAATAACCTCATTCACAATTTTTTTATATAATAATATTCAAATACAAAACATCTTTAAATTGAAAATGATCCAACAAAACATTTTAAAAAAAAAACATCTTTAATTTTTTTATAAACCTGATCTTGCATATCGTAATGTCAACAAAACATCTTCAAATTACATATCATAATGTCAACAAAACATCTTCAAATTACATATCATCCCAATATCAATCATCATTCATAGTCAAAATAACATCTTTAATCTATAAAATTAAACTTAAACATCTACATCTACGTTTCTTCATCTTCAAATTCAAAAGCTTCATTGATATTATCATTCATGACCTGCAAAATAAAAATAATATTAATAAAATAAGATTATTATTTGAATGATCAAAAATAAAATAATCCACTCCAAGTAAATAATCCACATATATAAAATCCCTTAAAACATAGGAATGTAACAAATTTTACTTGATCATTAGTTGGAGCATGTGTTGATGTAGAAGAACGTAAGACACTGTTAGCATCAGTTGCAGGAGTTGATATCAAAGCTGCCAAAGCCTCTATATTCAACTCGGAGGTATTTTGATTCAAAACAGTCTTAAGAAGAACCTGAATTTTCCTATCAGTTTCTTCTTTATCTTGACGATGTTTTTCTTCCATCTCTTGTAACTTGTCATTAAATTGTCTAATTTCAGCAGCATGCTCTCTTTTAATTTTTGCAATTTCTTCGTTTCTTTTCAAGAGAGTCGGTGTTGTGGTTCTTCCGTGGCAACGCAATCTCCCAGGTTTTTGTTTGCCAAATACATTTTCAAAAGCTTCTGAAGAAGGTTTTCCATGATTTTCAATCAAGTCTTGAAGTTTTATCTAACATACATAATATAGTAGTAGTAAATAAGAGGCAAGGGACAATTGTTATTTGAACATTACTCATAATATACAAGTCTGATCCACTCCTAATAGAAATAACACTAACAATAATAACTTACAATTGCATGGTTGGTTTCTTGATCCAACTCCTTTCCTTTCCTACTTTGTCGAGTAGCAATGAACATTTCAGCTTGAGTCGGAGGTTCTTTATCTTCATTATTTTCACGCTAAACCAAGTAAAACAATAGTATGAGATTATTAATAAAATAACACAATTTAATATTCAATTAAAATATAATTTAAAAAAGAATACCATTTTTTCTCTTATAACAGCAAAACCTTTATTCCCCATTCGATGTCTCCATTTCAGTTGAGCTACATTTTCGGCATTTTGATGACTGACTTCCTACAGACACACACATATCCAACACTTAGAATTCATACATACACATTTACAATATATATAAACCAACCATCCAATTTCATTTTCCTAACTCTTTTCCAATTTCTAACATATAACAGTACTTATTAATATGTGACACCACTGTTTTGTGTTTTACGTCTAGCATCACGTCCTTTTGTATGAAACCTATATCCATTAATTACATAGCCAGAAAAACTTCGTGCAATTTTATTTGGTCCTCTGGATAGCGTCTTAAGGTTTCCTGATACATCACTTAACAATGCACGCTTCTTAAACCATTCAACAAAATCTAAGCCTTGACTCTTTGCTTTGCTCCACCCTTTTCTCTTGTTGGAATTTGAATTTTCATGCTCACTACAATTAAAATTATACTGTTAAAGTTATTGTAAAACAAATCTTTTACGAAATTGGAACCTACAAGTATATTCATTTACCTTATAAATTTTTGGACATCTTCATGATTGAATAAGATGTAACGATGGGCTAAACTCCTTGACTTGCAATCCAACGCAATTGCTTCACCCTTTCTCTTTCCTCCAATAGGATGACCAACGTTAAGACAAGAGCTTGGACTTTCATGTTCATGAAGATCAAATCTATCGCTATTTCTTGTCATTCTAGTGAATCTTGTTTCAACACCACTATGCAAATACCGAGAGCAAAATGTCAAGCATTCTTCAACCAAATAACCCTCAGCAATAGAACCCTCAGGACGACTTTTATTACGAACATAACTCTTCAATTTTCCTAGATATCTTTCTGGAAAGTACATCCACCGAAATTGAACAGGTCCTCCCATTCTTACCTCATTCACTAGATGTATTGGCAAATGAACCATTATATCAAAGAAACTCGGGGGGAAAATTGTCTCGAGTTGGCAAAGTGTTTCTGCAATCTCAGATTGTAAGATATCCAAATTTGCCACCTCAATCACCTTCTGACACAAACAACGAAAAAATGAACAAAGACGGATTAATGGATGTGCAACCTGGTTTGGCATTGTACATCTCACAGCCACTTGAAGCAAGTAATGCAACATGAAATGTGCATCGTGGCTCTTGTATCCGCTAACTTTTTTTTCAGCAAGTTGAACACATCTTGAAATGTTTGAAGCACAACCATCAGGTATTTTTGCATTTTTCAATACAGAGCAAAAAGTAGTTTTCTCCTTTGTAGTCATGGAAAAACATGCTTTTGCAAACACTAACTTTTTTCCTTGATCTACCTCATTTGGGTGAAGTTTCTTTCTAATACCCATCTCTTTCAAGTCTAAACATGATCTTTTGTCTTTCCTGGGATATCCAACAAAGTCCCAATTATACTATCAAAAATGTTTTTCTCTATATGCATCACATCAAGGTTGTGGCGTAAATTATTATGCTTCCAATATGGTAACTCAAAAAATATTGATTTTTTCTTCCATGGACCATTATTACTTTTCTTTTGCAACCTCCCAAAAGAATTGTTGACATACTTTAGTTTATTTGAGATTTCTTCCCAAGTTAACAACTCCGGCGGTGGCCTATCTTCTATGCTCCCATTGAAATTCCTAGCATTTGACCTATATTTATGATCCTCAGGCAGAAAAACACGATGATCCATATAACACACCTTTTTACTATAATTCAAATATATTGAATTAGTGTTATAGTTACAACAAGGACATGCTAGTTTCCCTTTTGTACTCCACCCACTCAACATAGCATACCCAGGAAAGTCACTAATAGTCCACAAGAGAGCTGCCCGCATTTGGAAAGTTTGACTTAGTGATGCATCATATGTTTCTACACCCAAATCCCATAACACTTTCAACTCTTCTATCAATGGTTGAAGGTATACATCAATGTTATTCCCTGGTGAAAGTGGTCCAGGGATTAATAAAGACAACATAGAATACTCAGCCTTCATACACCACCAAGGTGGAAAGTTATATGGTATTAATACCACAGGCCAAGTACTATAAGACAAATTCATGGTTCTAAATGGATTAAATCCGTCGCTGGCCAATCCAAGTCTTATATTACGTGGCTCATCAGCAAATTCAGGGTGACATTTATCAAATTCTTTCCATGCTTCTGCGTCTGCAGGATGCCTCAACTTCCCATCTTTCGAACGCTCTTCATCATGCCACCTTAATGAGCTAGCTGTCTTTGAACACATAAACAGTCTTTGAAGTCTAGGAATCAACGGAAAGTGCCTCAAAACCTTTGAAGGAACTTTATGAGACTTATGATCTTTTTCAACATGATCATTTCCTTTGATATCTTCATTCCATCGTGGAGCACCGCAAACATGGCAAGAAGTATCATTCACGTGATCTTTCCAATATATCATGCAATCATTAGGGCAAGCATCGATCTTCTTATAATCTAGCCCTAAGTCCCTTATCATGCCTTTAGTTTTGTTGAACGTATCAGGGATGTTTAATGAAGGCATGGCTTCTCTCAACAACTCTAATAGAGCATCGAATGATACATTGCTCCAACCATAAAGACATTTCAATAAATAAAGACGAATGGTGAATGACAATTTAGAGAAGTTTTTGCAACCGGGATACAAATCTTGTTTGGCTTCTTCGACAAGATTATAGAACTTTTTTGCATCTTCATTGAGGCTTACATTTACATCGTTTTCTTCTTGTACAACATCTCTAAATCTTTCATGCAATAGTCCATCAATATCGTCAATTTGATCCTCTTCTTCATTCATATGATTATCATTAAGACCATCGAGTTTCAGTTTCTTCTCGCCATGTCGAACCCAAACGTCATATCCCTTTTGAAATCCAAATGCAATTAAATGATTTTTCACTTCATTCCTTGTAAACCAATTACTATTGTAACAATTAGCACAAGGACACAAAATCTCTTTCCCGCGGGGCTTTCCTTTCGTGTATGCATAATCTAGAAAAGAATCAAGACCATTTTGGTACTCTTTACTCGCGGGGTTTTTCTTTGTCCATTCCTTGTCCATCAGGTTTACGGGGATACTACCATTTATGGAAAAAAATGTATAAGCAAAACAAGGAGAAAATAAACACAGTAGAGCAACCCAAAGTGTTCAATTTGTCAAAATTGTTTCATTTTGTCATATAAAAACTAGCCTACCAAAGGGTTCCTGCTGCCAATAACTACAACTTTACTATTAACACAGAACATGCTCATCTAGTGCAACAAGTAACATAAACTAGGAATTCACATCAAATTCAGAAATATCAGAAAAACAGTCCAACAAATTTTATAGATGGATGTCGATACAAACCTGATATAATGTCAGATGGGCATAAGTAGTTGTAACTTCAGTCTGTAGGGTCTGAACTTCTCCTGATACTTCAGATCTCCGGTACTTAAGATAGAACAATGAATTCTAGTTGTTCTGTGACATAATCAGCCAAAATAATCTCAGAACAAAGACAAGACACACAACATTTGCATAAAAACTTGCACTTTGCACAACCTTAACAGAACCAATACTCAAACTTTACATTAAAAGTTAGAAATTAATAATGTATTACATACTGGGATTAATAATGTTAACATAAATTAATAATGTATTAGAAATTAATGAAAGAACCAATACTCACTGGGAATTAATAATACTGGGAATTAACTACATACTGGGAATTAATAATACTGGGAATTAACTACAACCAATTTTTGTTACTTATGTTGAAGACTATTGATTGTGGAGATAAAATTTTAAGGGTGAACATACTACCTGCAGAAGCAGATTCATGAGTTGTTATTTGTACATCAAGATTATGTTTCTAACGATTATCAAAATTCAATATGTGAAACTCACCTTATACAAGTGTTCAATTTTTTTATTTGGCAAGATTGTCATAACCCTCTTCCAGCTAAGTATCCTACAAGATTGAAATACATTATTTCTAATAAGTTAAATATCTCTAAAATTGGCCAGTAACATGAGGAATCAAATTTATAATGTGGACATGATGATGATGATGATGCAACGACGCAACCATTATTGTTGAACCAGACCTGTAATGTTTCATGTAAAAGGTGATGCTTTAATGCTATGGTTTGGTCTTTTGGCAGCAATACAACAGCAAAACAAACACATGTTATCAATGCATGACAAATATAAATACAAGTTGTGCACAGTCTCAATCCAAACAAACATGTAGGCATACAAAAAGTGATCCTTTGGTGGTGTGTGCATACCTTATGTACCTTAAAACAGGCTGTTTGCAACAGTGTGTCAAATGAATTTTTTTTACTGCTATGAACCAACAGGATTTGCAAACATAAACAACTTTCATGTTATAAACAAGCTACAACCAATTAGCATCAATCTTTACATTCATGGCAGCAGTAGTACACTAGAGCAAAGTGGTATTTTAAGTAACATAAACAAGACACAATGGATCAAAACATATTACATTAAGCATTCATGATGATTCCAGCAGAATTCAAGAGTTTCAAGCATGAGGGATCAAAACAACAAGCATCACATTCAAACAAACTCATGTTCTACCATAGCAGCAAAAATGAACAATTTCAAAAACTGTCTTGACAGTTATGCTGACCAATTCCAACATATGATAATCAGATTTTAATCATGAACCAGTTTTATGTTAACACTTGCAGTGAATTACACATTTATCACATACCAAATATCATGAAAATTCACCAATTGTTCATAAGTTCAAAAACACACCATAATGTTCAACAAGGCACTATAGCGCTATTACATGAAGAAATTTGAACAAGTCACTATTTTTCTGTAATGTGCTATTTAATACAAAATATTTTGAAGAGCGGGATATAACGGTGCCATAGTAGTGTTGCATTGCAAAACTTAAACAGGCTGCTTTTTTTTTGCAATTCGCAAAAAATGACATTGATATTTAACCTCACAAAGTAAGAGCAATCGTGAGGTGTAAAATGAAGTCTGAAGGCTTGACGCTTGAGTTAACATTTATTAACAAACAAGGATAAGTGGCCTTCACAATAGACACTCCAAAACGGCTGGCACATATTATATTGGATACTTCTAGTCTAACTTACATAATTTTGGCTCAACTTTTTTAAATTTAATAAAAATATCTCAACAAAGTTTAAAGTTAATGAATGAAGAATTTTTTACTCTATCCAAACATAAAATATACATATGAACGAAATTCAATTGCCAACAATTCTAATTTCCTAGGAATTTTCAATTACCCTGTCTAAACACACTCTCTTAGCTTCCATTGATATCACTAATACCAGAAAGAAACCATAGTGCTGAAATTTGGTCCTGAAAAATGGCTATACTGGGGAAGTGTCAATGGTTTAGCAATCAAAGGTTTTAAATAACGGTTGCGGCCACGTTACGGTCACGTAAAGGCTTTCACGATTTCGGTCTGTACATGTGTCGCGACGTGATTGTGGTCGTCACGGTGTGAATTAAACAAAATTTGTTCTCTATCATAAAAACAGTGTCAGCACCTACCAATACCTTTTTCGCAGTAACCAACCGTTTATTAAAACCTACTTTCAGTTCAGTTACTAAAAATTGTAGAAAAATAGTCGTATTCAGAAGCCATAAATTGAAACAAGTGCATTGTGATCATTGAACCGCAAACAGAAAAATGCAAATTCAATAACGATAGTAATTGCAAAGTAATGAGCTAAGAAAAACACAAACGTCGAAGCGAGCAATGGTGAAAATGGCATGAGCGGTGTTCTTGTATCTAGGAAATTGAGAGAAGAGTCTACCGTCGTTAACTGCGAATTCAGATTGGAATAACAAGGTTTATTGAAAGAACAAATATGAAAAGAAGAAGAGAATAGAGACTATCTCTCCCCAAGGGTATCTATCCCCTTTCCACTTCCGCTCTTGCTCGGTTCTCTCTAAAATACTGTTTCATCAATGCCTCCTTTGACCTTTCTACTGTATTCCATTGTTGAAGATATAGGGTTTTAGATAGTAAGCATATTTTTGACATCATGTCAATGTAATTTTATTTATTCTTGTATATTTCTTTTCATTCCTTCATGCTTATACCTAAAGGACTAAACCCTATAACAATAACAGTTCATACAATGGAGCTTCATGTTGCAAATGAAATGCACATAGCTGGCCCAGAAAAATGTTATCAAACCACAAGTATAATATTCATATTTCAATAGGATCAAAAGGCTAAAGAACCATCTGTTGCTGAATATATATCAGCACTAGCAGTTGGAAACAATGCACTATTAATGGTTGTTGCTTGTGCTGCTGCAACTGATTCAACTACACTTGCACTAATTGCCGATGCTAATCAAACTAATGGAAATGTTGTTTGCTAATCAAACCAAGGGTGCTGCTAATCAAACTAAGGGTGTTGCTAATCAAGTTGAGTTCATGATTGGAAAAGAAGCACAAGAATTATTGATATTACACAAAGCTGATTTTGTGGTAATTGATTGTAATCTTGTGAACCATGAGGAGCGTTTCAATCATAAAACCACACACACAAAATTTCTAACACACAACAGCAGCGTAGTACAAACTAGAAAGCCTCACTGAAAATTCATACAAAATTCACACGCATATAGGCAGAGTATATACACACATCAAAATGACATTCACACTGAAAATCACAAGCAGAATTCATATGCAGAAAAAATCACAAAGATAATCAAATTATTACCTTTTTACCGGGATGAACCGAAAACTCGCACACCGCCGAAAACTCGCACACCGCCGAAAACTCGCACACTATTACGTTTGAAAATTGAAACCTATGAAAACAAAACCGTTAGATTTGTCGGCAGAGAAAAGAGAAAGTTGAAGGAGAAGATTTACACACACAAAAGTTGAATGAGAGTCTAGCTACAACGAAGAAGAAGGAGAAACCTAGCTACAACGAAGAAGAAGAACGCAGAAACCTAGCTACAACGAAGAAGAAGGAGAAACCTAGCTACAATGAAGAAGAAGGACGCCGAAACCCAGCTACAACGAAGAAAAGAAGGACGCCGAAACCCAGCTACAACGAAGAAGAATGAGAAGCTTTTGTGTTGAATAGGGTTGGGTTTGGGAGCACGATGAAGAAAGGATAGGGGTTAGGGTTAGAATCAATTTGGGATGAATGTCTCTTTTCTCTCTCTGCGTTAGAATTAATTTAGGAGGGAACTGAAAATTTTACATTGGTTTGGGAGGGACAATGAAAACTATACACATATTGGTTTGGGAGGGACAATGAAAACTATACACATATGAGAACGGTTTAGTAAATAATATTTTATTAAATTAATTAAAAATTATATAAGAACGGCTCTAGCCGTTGCGAATAGGAGCCGTTCTCATTGTCCTCTACAAGAACGGGTTTGAGCCGTTGTATAAAGTTTACAAAAAATTATATAAGCTACCGCAACAAATTATATAATTAGTTGCCTATTAGTCTCTACGAGAACAATTTTTTTACTTTCTGAAAATTAGGCGTTGCTATAGAGTAAAAATGTTGTAGTGATATATATATATATATATATATATATATATATATATATATATATATATATATATATATATATATATATATATATATATATATATATATATATATATATATATATATATATATATATATATATATATATATATATATATATATATATATATATATATATATATATATATATATATATATATATATATATATATATATATATATATATATATATCCGTCAAGCATCATCACACATCCCACAAAAGAACAGATACGCCACAGGGGGCACACATAAACAACAAATGACAACAAACTCCCAAAAGCCCCGGTGTTACGTATCAGAGCATGTCCTACAACGACGCCACAATCCAAGTTAGCTAAACTCCTGGATTGTCTGTACTTCCGAAGAAGCACAAACCACAACAACAACAGAGGGGTGAGAATCACGATCAAATAATAACGGTATAAACATACATGAAATAAAAGGCAGAAAACAATAAATCATTTATTTCATATTTCACACCCCCAGACTTACTGTCCCATCATCAACAATCACAACACACACACAAAACACCATGCAACACATGCACTTGACTCAACAATATGCGGTACCGACTCAACTCAGGATAGATCGCATACACTCCCTCTGAGCAATGATTTATCCCTACCACGCTCCTCTTGAGCCCATATAATCGAATATCAACGTCTCCCACTTGGGACACGGGTAGTCGCATACACTCCATCCGAGCAACGATCCAAATTCCCGTCCACGCTCCCCCATTGGAGCACGCCAGTGAATCCTACACTGCGTCCATGCTCCCCACTTGGAGCACGTGAGCCACACAGGCCTCACGTTCACACGCTCCCCATTTGGAGCACGTGAGCCACACAGGCCTCACGTCCACACGCTCCCCATTTGGAGCACGTGAGCCACACAGGCCTCACGTCCACACGCTCCCCATTTGGAGCACGTGAGCCACACAGGCCTCACGTCCACACGCTCCCCATTTGGAGCACGTGAGCCACACAGGCCTCACGTCCACACGCTCCCCATTTGGAGCACGTGAGTGAATCGCATACGCTCCACCGAGCAACGATTCACCACGTCCACATGCTATGCAAGACACTATGCATGAACACGCAGCACACGCAGTGCACACGACCCCACTGGTCCATCACATCATAATATGCATACATACACAAGCACACACAGTGCGTCGATCCCACAGATCCATTCACCATACAACTTATCACATACAATGCACACAAGGCCTGTCGGTCCTTCTGACCCAAATATATCACATAGCCGCACATAAGTGCAACGCATAATAAGCGTACCGATCCCCACGGATCAACTCACCACAACACACCAACACAACGCACTCAAGGCGTAACGATCATATTGATCCTCATATCTCGCACACAACACATCAATACCACGCGCACTAGGCGTAACGATCCTACTGATCACACTACCACACAACATATCACACACTATGCATATAAGGCATACCGATCCTACCGATCCAATCATATATCACATACATATTAAGCACACAAGTGCATCCGATCCTACCGATCCAATCGTCACACAACAGCACATAATCACAACGCATATAAAGCGTATCGGTCCTACAGACCCACTCACCACAACACATCACTACAACATATCACACACTATGCATATAAGGCATATCGATCCCACTAATCCACTCATCACACAACAACATATAATCATAATGCATATAATTATACCACATAATCCACCGATCACGTCGAATGCGTTAAACGCCGGCCACATAGCCCTCTAACACCCAACATACACCCATCACCCATAAATCATCACGGTACTTAAGACTGGCCACGCTCAGCAATCACAGCTGCACACAGTTCTAGGGAAAACAAAGTTCTGCTATGCTCGCCACCTATCACCTGAATCTCATACAACCACATCTCAAGAGTTTCTTACAATATCACATACACTCATAACGTATATCAGGTCACTTAGTCGGTTATACAATTACCCCGAGAATCACACTCCCGCATCACACGTATTCATTCCTAATCAAAGGATACATAGCCATTTTAGGCATCACAGCGTACTTCGGTTCAATCGTTCATATCAACGACTATTCAAGAACACGCTTCCTACATCACCTTCATGCTCTCATATCAACGACTATTCAAGAACACGCTTCCTACATCACGTTCATATCAACGACTATTCAAGAACACGCTTCCTACATCGTTCATATCCTTCACGACCAACAAGGGTCTAACCACGCGAGAAAACGGAACGCACAACATAGAAACCATAAAATGTTGTCATGCTCGCTGCCATTCGCCTGGCGAAGCCCCGCAGCGAACACTTGCTGGGACCCGCCCGACGAAACCCCTAGCGAAGCCAAACAGAAGCAACAGGCAGCATTCGCTGCCCAATTCGCCTGGCGAAACCTGGCGAAGGCTCGCCCCCATTCGCCCAGCGAATGCACGCGAATTCTGCAGAAAAATTGTTGTTCAGAAACAGCCCCATACTCCGATTTTGTCCGATTAAATCCCACAGAACAGTACTTTCCCACAAGACTACACCGATTATCCTAGTTCATACTCGATAAATCCTCAGTTCTACTCAATTCTCCAACTTCCAGCATTAACTCCGAATTTACCGAAAACCCAAAATCATCAAACAACCATTCCATAGCACATGCAATGAACTCAAACACAATAATCACAATTACAATCGAAATCAACGACATGCAACAACATAATTTCATCATTCATCTATGGGGTTTAGGGAATTTCCCTGTTCTACCAATTTTTCATGCAATACCGAATTTAACCGATCAATCCCCCCCCTTATCTCGAAGTATTTCTGATGATGATGAACCTTTACAAATCCACACGAATTGATAGTATTGATGATCCCCTTGCTCAAGTTTCAACTCCTGATCTCCCTCTTCCTGGCTGAACCGTGTTCCTCCTCTTCACGTGTTCTTTCCTTCTCTATTTTCTTTCAATTACCAACTATACCCTCAATACCCCCAAATTCTCTTTTATTTCTCATCCAAATAAACAACTCTCATTTCTTTTAATTCCAATTAATAATATTACTCCTCATTTCTTAATTCCAAAATTAACCCCAATAATATTTTTAAATATAATAATAACAACAATAATATTAATAATAGTAGTATCAACACTATTAATCATCATATTATTATTATTAATCATATTTTTCTAATATTATGGGATTTAATTCCTCAAACAATTTCCCCACATAATGCATCGAAAAATCAAATAACACAGGAAAACCAAACAATTAAAAAATGGGCGTTACACCACACAATTTGAATATCATAATATAACATGTATAAAATGCAATGAAACTCAACTTCATGACTCAATGCATGTGGTACCATTTGTGAATTCTCATGTTCACTTGCTTTCAATCCTCGCCATAAGATTATACCACACCGAAAATTGTTACCATCACCATAAGTAACGCTTCACCGATTCCCACCTAGAACCAGCTACTTGCACCCAATCCCAACCATAGGATTGAGGCTCACCAAAAGCGGACCACTGTCCAAACACCATGATGCATGATTCATAAATGACATGCAAAGGCAATAACAACATGTACAATGATATTCACCTTAACCAATGTACCACACGAATACTGACCACCACACACCATACATATACTACAAGCATTCAACAATATTATTATAGTAACATAGCAAGTAACAACATACCATTCATACATTATACTACACCACAAGATACAAAATGCATACCATCCAACACTATTACCCACCATATAAATCATTTCCATGTGCTAAAACCATTTTTAAATTAAAGTACATTGTGTCAGCTTTCTAACGCTTTGAACGACTCCTCAATCGGATACCTGAAACTCAAGTTATGAATTATTTAAGTTTGACACAATAGGTATAACCGGTTACACCAAAATAAGTAAGCAGTTACATCATAAACATAAATAGTGAGCAAAACTTTCCTAGTGTAACCGATTACAACACAAATTGGTAACCAGTTACACCCCCCCCCCCCCCCCCCCAAAAAAAATGTCCAGTTTACGCTTTTCTTTGATAGTGTAACCGGTTACACCTTAAAAAAATAATTTTTTTTCTGCAAATCGGTGTTATGAAAATCAGTTCTGAAACCTCCCAAAAACCCCCAATTTTTCATGGAAAGTTATTTACTCAAGTTTCATACTCTAATTTCCAACAACATACAACATCCCAATTATTCACTCATACCACAATTCATCCAAACATACATCATAATAGAAACATCACACATATCAAATGATTCACAACATAGAGAAGAAAAATGCAACACAGAGAGACTAAAACACCCACCCACATGTTATCATGCAATCCTTTATACAAGAGAAAGTCCCACTCTTACCTTAGATGATGGATTTCCAAGCTTCTCTAATGGAGGTTCTTCTTCTCCTATGCCCTAACACTCTCTTCTCCTTCTCTTCCATTTCCTCAATTTCACGTTCTAACAATTCACTTCCTATTCCCCTCTTTTTCTTATTTTATATTATTATTATTTCTAATTGAAATATTATTCCAACTAAATAAAATAATATTATTCCCACTAAACATTTATTTTAAATAGTATAAATCAATTATTTATTTTAATATATCACTATCACCACAATAATTAAAATAATTATTTAAATATTAGTGTCGCTTGCGCGAAAATCAGGTGTCGGCATGACAGAAGAGTCGCCACCTTTCGTTATTTATCCCTCAGAGCGGGAAAGGAAACGATCGGAAAAACCTGACGAAAAAGGGTAAGACAAGGTCGTCGCAACCATTGTCTGGGTTCGGGAGTCGGTTACGCAAGGGGAAGGTATTAGCACCCCTCACGTCCGTCGTACTCGACGGGATCCACGCTTGTTTGTTTACTTGGACGGGTTGGTTATAATCTATCTACCTATCAAGGCTGGCTGAAAAAGAAAAGAAAAATGACTCGGCAAAGCGTCGCACTTTATGCCTACGTATTCTCATCAGAGAATGAGAAATCAGAGTCAACGTAGTTCGGCCTACGAAGGATTGCGGGGAAAGGTTGAAGGTTGCTCGCTAGGACGTCGCATCCTATGCCTACGTACTTCCACACTGTATGGAAGATCAGAGCAAACGTAGTTCGGGAAACTACGGGTTATCTCCTGAAAGAAGTGTTTTTTATTGTATTTGCGATTTCAACCGCACTAGAGACTATGACCTGAGAGTGAATGCGTCGCATGTCACCCAAAGGGTACCATACTGAACATCCAATCTCAGATAGCTTAAGGCTCGTAACGTACGAAAGAAATCATTCATGATTACTGTATCTTAAACTGTTTTGAGATGAGAAGAGAGCAGGACCAACTAGGAGGGAGACTATCAAGTCCTACTGTTATCATGCCATGGATTCATCCTATGGTTGAGGTTTAAACAGGGAACTTCTAGAAGTTGTCATGCATAGGTTTCAACCTAAAAGTCTATCATCAAATCCTCATCAGAGGAAATGAGAGCCCTAAGGGATCATGTCAATGATACACCAAAACAGACAAAGCATCAGCTTAACAGTAAAATGCATGCAATGCAAGTGAGGGAGGAAATGTGTGTGGGGCTTCAGCCTCCACAAGCTCGTCTCGACCTCAAGCCAGAATGAAATAACAGTAATCACACTGAAACATAAACAACATGCTATCAAGCAATAAACAGATAAAAGAGATGAAGATGCCATCAGGCAAACAAAACACATGCTTGAGAAAGAAATCATCTAACCTAATCTCCAATCCTAACCCTAAAACAGAACTCTAATCAGAAGAAAGCAAAGCCCTAAAGCAAAACCTAAACCATAGAAATCAATCCCAGTCTTCAAGCTTCAAAACAAGCTTACCAAAGAAAGGGAGCTAAGTAGGCAGACTCATAGTGCTCTCCTCAGGAAAGCACTAGGAGGCTTATACTCAGGAGTCGTATCCTATGTGGCTCAACAACTGTGATCAGTTTACATTCCTCCTCAGGAGAAATTAAACTCACATGAAGGCTCCAACATCACTGGATACTTAAGAAATCCTAGATGAACTAATGGAACTAAGTGAATAGACCCATAGGACCTTCCTCAGGAAAGTACTAAGAGGCTTCCACTCAGGAATTGTATCCTATGTGGCTCAACAGCTGTGATCAGTTTACATTCCTCCTCAGGAGAAATTAAACTCACAAGTTGGCTCCGACATCATTGGATACTTAATAAATCCTAGATGAACTAATGGAACTAAGTGAATAGACCCATAGGACCTTCCTCAGGAAAGTACTAGGAGGCTTCCACTTAGGAGTTGTATCCCATGTGGCTCAACAACTGTGATCAGTTTACATTCCTCCTCAGGAGAAATTAAACTCACAAGTTGGCTCCGACATCATTGGATACTTAGGAAAGAGGTGAGAAGAAAGAATGAAAGTCATTCATAGTGCCTTCCTCAGGAAAGTACCATGAATTCCCCTCAAACTTCAGGATCTCAAACCTCACAGATAGGGAACAAGCTCCAAGCTCTGGGTCTCTGGGTCTTGATCTACAATCTTCTCTTCCATCATGCTCTTCAACAAGATCTTCAAAACAAACTAAGCCCCACAACAAATTCCCAGAAATAAACCCCAGAGACAGACAAATAACCACAGAACAGTCAAAACCATCATCCAATTTCAGAAAATACCTAAAAATACTAAAACAAGAGGGAAAATTCTATCAATTATTCACAAGGGTCTACAACACCTACCCATATCATCCCTATATGCCCATCCCCAAAAATCAAGACAAAACTCTCCACAGAAAATGAATTATTTCACTTATGCATAACCTAAACCCTAATTAGGATACCCTAATGCTAACCTAATTAAGCTAATCAAATTTTAATATAAATATCAAGAATTAAATCCTATGGGGAACTATGATTCAATATCTAATCACACCAAAAAGAATGAATTAAAAAGACTAAGGGAAGGTCCTAAAAGAAATTCTACAAAATGAAGCATCAAACTAAACCTATTTAAAAAGCTATTTAAATGAAAAAATATACTAAAAATATCAAAAGAAAATAAAATTCTAATTTTATTTATTTATAATTTTCTAGACAGAATTATGAACATGTAGAAAAAACAAGCATTGAAAAATATTAATTTTTCCATTTTCTATGAATTTTACAATATGCAATAAAATGTAAAAGAAATGAAAAATAAAAGAAATTAATTAAAGGGGAGGGGGTGTGAAAAGCAAAGCGCCCAGTTCAATTATTAGATGGGCTAGGGATGGGGGGTGCGCCTAGCATGGCGCGCCTGGGCCCAATTGCTTCAGAAATTAAATCAAAAAAAAGAAAGTAAAAAGATAAAAGCGCGGTGCAGTTAGCATTGGTTTTAAGTTCAAAACTGGATTGGGCTCCGTGTGGGGGTGTGAGTAACAAGGATTTGATGAGGCCCAGAATCAGATTTTAATGAAACGGCAGCGTTTCAGCGCAAGGCAATTCCCTCCGTTTTCAATTTTGAATTAAGGCCGTTGGATGGGATGAAAGGGTCAAATGAAATAGAAAGATCCAACGGATATAAACCCATCTTCAACCTTGCGTCTAGGGTTTGGTCTGAAACCAGAATTCATGCACCAACCTTCTTCACGCTCGTGCTCTCTCATCTCTCAATGAAAACAAAAAATCTAAAGACCAAAGTTGCTCCTCTTCTCTCCAAGAATACGATGGTATCGATAGTTCTCACTAAAACCTCCTATATCCTCCAAACAGAATGCATGAAGGTTAGGGTTCCACCATTTTTCTCTGACATCAACCTTGATGAAACTCAAATCTAATGGTATGATCCTGTTCCTTATGCTACCCTAACCAATCTATGCTATACCATAATCACCAAAACTCAATACACAGCTTGCTTTTGGAAATCAAAGAATATGGGACCTGCCATGGAACCTCATGGATCTTCCTCTAACTCTCAGAAAACCTTCCTCTAACCTAGCATGTTGATCTTACACCTAGGATTCTAACAGAATGTACATAATTATGGAGGTATGGTGAAAGTTTCAAACCTGCCAAGTGATGATGGTGAGTGATGCTAGAGATGAATTCAGAGCTTGTAATGGCTTCCAAGGAACCCTCTAATGGTGTAGAAGTTTCTGTTTGCAAGATTCTTGAAGGAGAAAGCTTGTAATGGAAGATTCGAGTCTTGCTTGACTTTGAAGAAAGCTTTGAACACCTCACTCTTTCTCTCCCTTTCTCCACTGAATTCTCCAACCTTGACCAACCCCTCATCACACTATGAGGTACTCTTTAAATAGCAATCCATGGAAGCTTCTAGAATCATCTAGAATCCACTAGAAAAGCTTGGATTTTCTCCTTTGGTGACAAGTTGAACATACCATATCTCATGAGTTAGGCCTTGTAAACTTGTGTCAAAATCTCATTACAAGAGATATTGAGATCATATGTGCAAAAATCAGGCCAAACTTGCCTTGTGTAGAACCTTCCAAGGATGCCTTAAGATACAAGTTACAATTTTTCAAAGCAACCTTCATTTTTGAGCCTCAAATCAAAATTCTGTTTAAACCAAAGTTTTTAGAATGTTATTTGCACTCAAAATGGTATATTGGATGACCTATTTTGGATTCATAGATCTCCCAAACCAAATTTCAACTTGACTTGAATTAACTTATATGCCTTTTTTAGTTCAAATTTACCAAACTTTGTCATTCCATGCTATGAGCTTTTCCAACAACTCATGACCTCTTTTCTAGGCTTAAAATGACATTTTGAACAACTTTCATGTTTTGAGTTTTTCCATTTGAGGCTTGGAAATAGGAGATATGGCCTTTGCTTAAAATGACATATAACTGCCAAATGACCAAAATACCCCTGTCTTGTTCAAACCATAAGTTGAGTTCTACAAATCCTATCAAGGACTTATAGTACTCTCTAGAAAGCTAAGAAGATGCTATTCAACATTCATGTTGACCAAGAGATCATAGGAATCATCCTACTAAGGCAAAAGTTGTATGCAAGTTGGGTGACTTTCAAGGACCCAGATTCACACACCTCTGCTGACCTGTAATTTGTCAAAACCATAACTTGAGCTCTGCAACTCCTATCAAGGACTTCCACCACTCAAATTAAAGCTAGGAACAAGCTCTACAACATTCATGTTGTGGGGAAGATGAGATATCAATCACATCTTGAGCTAAAACTGCCTGGAAGATAGGGATCAAATTAGGGTTTTTTCACTGACAATCCCTGGAAACCCTAACTCAAAACTTCTCGAACTCCTCAATCATGATGAGTTGGTCTAGGAATCACCTTCATAACATCTCCATATATCATTCCATGATCTCATGGCCCTTGGATTAGGTCTCACCCTTCTCCAAATCTTCAGTTATCCTAGGGTTGACCCAGTCAAAACCCTAACTCTACCATTCATGGTTGAATCTTCTGAATTCTTGCATAATGACCTCTCTGGGCTTCATGATGGCTATCAAGACATATCATAAGCTTTATCAAAGCTTCAAGTTCAATCTCAAAGTCTCAGAATCATCTGAGGAGCTCCCACAACTCTCAAGCTATGAAGCACACAACTTTGGTCTCAACCAATTCCTCTGAGGATCTTTTGAACTTTCTGATGAAGGTATCAACTTTCAAACACTTAATGAGTAAATAATTGTTGGTCAAATTTTGGGGTGCAACAGCTGCCCCTATTCAAACGGCTTGAACCTGACTGGGTGAGAAGTGAACGACTCTCAACCAATCAAGGTGCGAGGCGATTGAATACCGGTAAACCCGAAAATTTGCCAACTGCACGAGCACACGATACTCTGCGGAGAACAAACCTTCGAACACTGCAACGCTATCTGCCCTGTGTCGCTACTGCGAAAATCGGCGCCGGCTGAACAGAAGAGTCGCCACCGTGCGTTATTTATCCCACGGGAGGGAAAGGGAACGCTCAGAGTAAACCTCGCAAAGACGGGAAAGGTATGGTCGTCGCAACCAAAACCTGGGTTCGGGAGTCGGTTACGCAAGGGGAAGGTATTAGCACCCCTCACGTCCGTCGTACTCGACGGGATCCACGCTTGTTTTCGGGTATGGATTGTTATTCTATCTAAACTATAGGTCAAGGGTTAAAAAGAAAATAAAATGAAAATAAAAATGACTCGGCAAAGTATCGCACTTTATGCCTACGTATTCCCGTCTGGAACGAGAAATCAGAGTCAACGTAGTTCGCCTACCTACGGGAAAGGAGGGGAAGGTTGCTCGCTAGGATATCGCATCCTATGCCTACGTACTTCCACACTGCATGGAAGATCAGAGCAAACGTAGTTCGGGCCATGCACGACATAAGTCTGTCCTTGATTGATTTTATTCCTTCTAAAAAAGGGTTTCTTGATTAGCAGTCCAAGCGGACAAAAATGACGTCTTGATGAGTTCACATTCTTTTACGGAAGAAGTGTCTTTTATTGTGTTTGAAATCTTTATGTGTTTTTCTGTTTGTTTTGAGAGAGAAGAGACAGAACTCTAACCTACGGTTGCGAAGGGAATCAAACTAACCTAATGTTATCATGCATGGGTTAAGACCTAGTGTCTATCATGCTCCTCTCTTGCACAGAGAGAAACAGAGATCCTACGGGATAGGCAGAAACAGAAACAATAACAGATATATATAGTAAAACAGTAAAATGCATGGATGCAACAGTACAAGCGAGGCAAGGGAGTCTCACTCAACCTCGAACCTAGAAAACAATAGGCGAAAGTGAACAGGCTTCACTTTCAACCCAACAGGGTAGACAACAAACAATACAACCAGGAAATCCAAACAATACATCAGCAATGAAATACAACAGCAAAAGAAACAGCATCAGCAGCTCTGAATCAACATCCGGCTTCAAGTAATCTCCAATCAGCTACAGGCTTCAACAAGCATCAATCTCCATCTTCGTGGCCTTCAGGCAAGGGCTTTGATCATCAGTCTTCTATAAGCAATGGCTTTTCTTCAAGTCTCCAATCTTCAGGGATGAACATCAGTCAACAAGAGGAGAGGAATGTTAAACAGTAAATTGCCTACCAAGGGTGGCTCATTAACTGTTAACATTATACAGACAGGTTTCTCTCAAAAGTTCTATCTTCCAAATACATTCACTGATCCTTCCAAAGGAAGGAGGTGGATATTTGAAAGAGACTTTGAATCATAGAGAAAGGATGGATGCAGACAAGGCATTCCATGTTTGAGAAACAAGCTTTCTAATCTAGAGCTCTGCCTAGCTCCTAAACCCTAGTCTCCTCAGCAGCTGCTAGCAAGAACCTCCTTTCCAACTCTGGCAGTTGATCTTCAATCTCTGGCTCTCCGATGGTCTTCATCTCCTCAAGTCTTCAGCTCTCCTAAGTCCCCAGAGAACCCCAATACCCAAGCAAGCAAGCAATAATCCCCAGAGGGCACACCACACCAGTCAATCAGACATACACAGAGTATTAATAGCAGTAGGGGAGTCCTGACTTTTCCTCTAAGGGATCTAATAACTACCCATAGCCCCTATAGTCCCATAACTAATCTAGTTAAACCCTAAGTCCTAAGGGAAAGAATTAAACCTCCTAAGTCATCACCTAAAAAACCCTAATTTTATCCATGTTGTTCACACCTACACTAAGCCCCTAAATTAATTTCTAAAAATGGGAACTAAATTGAATCTACAAGTTCAATATCTCATCTAAACAACCTAAAAAGAATGAACAAAAAATATTAAAGCATCTAATAGAACAAAAATTAACAAAATCATGCATGAAATGAAACTATTTAAAATGTCATTTATTTAGAAAATATGGGAAAAATATCAAATAAAAATAAAATGCAATTTTATTTTTTTATAATTTTCTAGACAGAACCAAGAAAATATAGAAAAAAACAACCACTAAAAAAGAGTTAATTTCCTATTTTATATGATTTTCTAAAGTTACTAGAAATTAAAATGGAATTAAAAACAATTGAAATAATTAAAATGATGGGAGGGGTAAGAATAGCAATCACGCTCAGTTGTAATCAGGATGGGCCAGCAATGGTGGGGTGCGCGTAGCAAGTTTGTATTAGGCCCAGAACAAATCAGCATTAATGAAAATAAAAAAAGAAAAAAAGAGGAAGCAGGGGGTGCATTCAGTAGGGTTTTCACGTTCAGATTGAACTGGGCTCAGTACTGGGGGGTGGGGATATCATTAACACACCTAGGCCCGCCCGTTTCATTAAATGAAACGGTGCGTTTAGGGCACCTACATCTCTCCCTCCAAATTCTGTTTTAAACTCGAGCCACACGATGGGCTCTTGGGTCAAAGGTCTTGCACGCGATGGACGATCAGGATTGCATCTTCTACCTCCTGCCATGAAAGCTAGGGTTTATACACTCCATGGAAGCCATGCACGAATACACTTCCATCAATCTGTTCTCTCTCCATAGTCCATGGATCAACACGATATAAACATGAAAAACGCTCCAATTTTCTTCCTCTACAAGACTATGGTGGTAGTTCATTCTAAATCCCAATGAATCGTTCAAACCGATCGAGACAAGTCTTGACTCCATGAAAATACTCTGGTATGCATCATCAAGATTCTCACTCAAACCTGTACTAATCTAAACTACACTTCACGTAGATCATTCTAAACTATAAACCTAAGATTATCATGGCCTATCCTAAGAGTTCTGAGTCCTAACAGTTTCAAGCACCTGTTAACAATCATCACTAAACAGCACCAAACTCATCCTAATCGTTCTACTAACAACCTAGATCACATCTAAACTAATAAAACCATGTAAATCTATCTATATCAAGCTATGGGAGAGAAATTGAACCTGGTGCGAAAACTTGGAAATGGATGTTGAACTCGTGGATCTGAGGCTTCTAATGCTTGGATCTTGATCAACTATCTCAGTGCTTGATTCTGTTTGCAAAACCTTGATGATTCTTGCCTTGGATCTTGCTGTCCACTTGGAATTGCAATTTGAATATTGATGATTATGGTGCTCGAAAATGGATCAATTTCAATCAGGTCTTTGTTGATCTTTAGTCCATGATGATGATTGAATATGGTGGAATCAATATTGGTGAGAATTGATGCTGAATTTGTGAGATTGAAGTGAACTTGCAACTTGGAGAATGAGAGAACTTTGGGAAATTTTTGGTGAAAAATGAATCCAACCCTTGCTCAATTCTGATTTCATGAATATATAGTGCTCAAATGAATCTTCTAGAACCATCTTGCAACTTCCCTTGCATTCCAAATTGAATCCATTTTGGTTATGTTTCTTCAAATGCAAGTAACCATAAATAACTTTTCTTTTTCCTTCTAAACTCAAAAAAGTACTTGAACCATTGTTCTTAGAATGTCTTTTGGACCCAAAATCATATATGGGAAGTCTCCATTTGGACTTATAAATCTCTCAAACCATTTTTCACTTTGACTTTATTTAAGTTATAAGCCATTTTAGTTCAAATTTGACCAATCATGCAACTTCATGTTATGAGCTTTTCCAACAATTTGTGACCTTCTTTCTAGACTCAAAATGTCATTTTGAGCAAGTTTGATGTTGTAAGTTTTTCCATTTGAGGCCTCCTTGTATGAGTTTTGGACATAGGTTAAAATGACCTGTAATTCACAAATGACCAAAATACCCTTTGCTTGCCAAGACCATAAGTTGAGCTCCACACATCATATGAGGGCATGCTATACCATTCTAGAAAGCTAAGACAATGAGGAACAATTCTTATGTTGACCAGAAATTCATTTGAAATCTCCTTGAGGGGTAAAAATTGCTTGGAAGTCAAGTCACTTTCACAGACAAAATTTCAGATACCTCAGATGACCTGTAACTTGCAAGGACCATAACTTGAGTTATATAAATCTCCTTGATGTCTTCCACCACTCAAATTAAAGGTCTTGAGATCCTCTACAAGTTTCATGTTGGCCAAGAAGCCATTTGAAGCTAGCATTTTGACTTATCTTGCTTGGAAATTTGACCTAAACTAGGGGATTTTACACAGAAACCCTAATTTAGAAGCTCCTCTTCTCCTTGATTTCTCTTGAATTCTTCTTGGCATATCTCCATATCCTCCTTTATATGTCCAATGATGAACCCCACATCTCTCCACTAGCCTTTAATGCCTTTCAATCAGTCAATTGACCTAGGGTTGACCCAGGGTTGACCCAGATGAAACCCTAGTTGACTGTCTTCAACTGCAATACTTGTGATCACATCAACAACTTGTTTTCTTCTCCAAATGACTTTCTAAGTCCTCCAAGATGTCTAGATACTCCCCATGCCTTCAACTCACAGCTCACAACCCTCTTGTTGACCTTCAGATACCCTCAGCTAGGAGATGGACTCAAGGCTTGATCTGCTGAACTCTCTGCTTTCAAATTCTTTTCCAATGACTTGAATGAGATGGAATTAGGATGATAACCTCTTGATAGGCTTCTAGAGATGAGAATACTGATTGGTCCCCCTGTTGTATGACTTGCTATGCTTATGCTATGCAGATGATTAGACTATGCACATGACTCTATATGCAAATGCTAATGACATTGAAACATAAACCAAGTGAATAAGGTTGGGCAAATTTTAGGGTGCAACAGCTGCCCCTATTCAAGCGGCTTGGACCCGATTGGGTGAAGAGCCCGGAGCCTTCAGACATTCGCGGTACGAGACGGTTGAATACTAGGAACCCAGAAATTTGCCAACCGCAGAAAGAAACTGCGCCACTGCTTGGGGAACGACATTCATCAGCTGAATCTAACTGTTACGGCAACCCACTGATCTCGTGCGACCGTGTTGGGGATTGTCTTCATCGTTCTGAAGAGGATTCTGTCATAATAGATTGCTTGCTTGTCCACGTTAGGACTCTGTCTTCCATCAATACGAAGAAATCTCAACTAAAACCTGTCCATGTTAGGACTCCATTTGCTGTTAACCCAGAAAAATCTCGGCAACTCCGCTGGGGATAATTCGTCTGCATTTCCATAAACTGAATCGTCCACGTTAGGAATAAAACTCTTTCACGCTAGGAGTAACACCTGTCCACGTTAGGAATCATTTCTTCTGTATCTGTCCACGTCAGGACTAACCCTTTCATCTTTCCACGTCAGGAAGCAATCTTCTTTCCACATAAGGAAAACTATATCAATCTGTCCACGTAAGGACTCCAATACCACTTGACATGTCCGCGTCAGGACTCCATTCTTTCCACGTAAGGAATCCAACTTTGGTTCTGAACCTGTCCACGTCAGGACTCAACTTCCCACGTAAGGAGCACATCATTCTTCCACGTCAGGAATCAACTTTTCTTGAATCTGTCCACGTAAGGACCCCAATTTTTCCACGTAAGGAATAAATCTTCTTTTGAGTCTGTCCACATCAGAACTAAACCCCTTCCACGTCAGGAATACACTCTTTCTTTCCACGTCAGGAATACAAACCTCTTTCCACGTAAGGAATGCTATCCGTTTTTCACGCAAGGAAACATAACTTTTCCACATAAGGCAACCAATTCCTTCCGATTTGTCCGCGTCAGGACTACATTTTTCCACGTAAGGAATGCCATCTTAATCTGTCCACGTAAGGACTCCACTCTTTCCACGTTAGGAATCACCTCTTTCCACGTAAGGAATCCTCTTCTGATATGTCCGCGTAAGGACTACATCGTCCACGTTAGGACCCACTTCTCCACGTTAGGAATAATAATTTCTTTGATTTGTCCACGTAAGGACACTGATCTCGTCTTGATCTGTCCACGTTAGGACTCAGGCGTCTTCGACCCGCTGAGGAAATAAGATTTGTCCACGTAAGGACTCATACGCTTGTCTGATCTGTCCACGTCAGGGCACCAACACAAAGAGTAATCACTTTTGTCAACGTCATAACCTCCCATTCCACTAATTTCGAGAACCCGAATCTGCCCACGTTAGGACTAACACACCTCACCAATCCGGGGAAATAAACCTGTCCACGTTAGGGCGCCCCCTTCTGAAGAAATCCCGTCAATATAGGAATAAATTGTCCGTGTCAGGACTTAGTTCTCCAATGATCCTCACCCACAAACTCCTCAGCACCCTCGTGACAGCGACTTTGAGGCGGACTCTACTGGGGATGTCTGGAAACCAACTATCGGACGCCTGCTCTGATAACCGGCGGTGGCCTCTGAAATTCTGATTCATGGAACCCCTGATGACAACTAATTCTGCCTGGGAATAAAGAGAAACTTATCCTGATAACTCTGTGGGGAGTACGGCCGAAACTGACATTATCATTGGATGTCTCCTGCCGAGATCTTGAACATTTGGTTGTTCATTTAAGCAAGAGTTCTCTCCACTTGAACTGCTAGAGTACAGAAATTGCTTCAGCAAAATAAATGCTAAAGATAATGCCGACTCCGCCGGGGATAGCCAGATGCTACAGAATTATTCCAGCAAAATAAATGTTGGAAGGGTGAAGTCAACCCTGCTGGGAAATTGGGAGCTCCAACCAAACGCCTTGTTGAGGTAACCCCCTTGCTGGGGAATATAACCTTGCTGGGGAATAGCAGATGTGCATAGTATGATCGGACTTTCTGCTGGAGAGTGAATTGATATTACACAGTATCCCTGACAAAATAAATGACAGGACCCACCATCAACTCTGCTTTGGAGAGTCTTGGTCTTCGAGTTCCGCGGGGAGTATGGAACACTTGCTGAACATAGAACTCCGCTGGGGATAGGATGATTCTCTCGGGGAAAATCCACTGACTCCGCTGGGGGAGAGTGCATGACCCTGCGGGGAAAGATGAACCTGTCTGAATACAGCCTTACGATCTTGGAATCGCCAAACTCTATTGAGGACGAATAACTTTTCTGGAGCACGTCCTTTGGATAAGCTACGGCTAGCTGGGGAATTCTATCCTTCTTCAGGAAGAACATGCATGACCTGCGTGAAGACTGAGTCTTTCGTTATTGCAATCTTTCGATCATCTTTCTCGTACGGTTAGGAAACCTGCAACAACACAAACAAGACAAGACAAGCCTATGCAACCAAATCTATTCAGGTTAGTGACATTCTTTTCGGTTAATTCAAAGCTTTAGCACTTGTCGGCAAGGGCCAGTGATGTTATACACGTGCTAGTTTCAGTAAACTTAGGCGATTTATCATGCACAAAACAGTAAAGAACAGTGTCAAATACTGAATAACATATTTTCATTGATCGGGCCCCTGAATGGGCGGAGTTTTTGTACACGGGATGTAACTCCTGAAAAGAGAAAGCTACGCAAAGCAAATATACAAGTATGCAAGTATGCACAAGAAGCATGAATATAGACAACTTAAATTTGTACACATGTCGGCAACGGGATGCAGATGAACACTACGAACTGATCCTCCCATGACTCGCCCGACTCTAATGCTTTCCCGGTATCCCCACTTCTGAAGAGATTGTATCCGATAACTGGCTCCTCAAATATATTCTCCCGCATTGATGCTCATTGAATTCGGACCGCAGTCATTTGCTTTTCAAATCCCTAACTTTTGCATGAACCGCCCTTTGCGGGTTTTCGGTTCACCGGGATACCCTTTTTTGCCGAAGCCGCCCAGTGTAGGTTTTCAACTTCGCGGGTGTACATTTTTTCAATTTTATCCCTAACTTTTGCCCGAACCTTTCATGCTGTTTTTGGTTCGCCAGGATGCCCCATTTTTGCCTGGACTCTCTTTTTCTGTCCAGCGGGTCTATTTTAAGCAAAGTATTTTTTAACTGCGTCCGAATTCACAGGTGACGTGAAGTCTTCTCCGTCCATGGCGGACAACAACAACGCTCCTCCTGAGAAGACTTTCCTGACAACGTATGGCCCTTCGTAGTTGGGGGTCCACTTGCCCCTGTGATCTGCTTGCGGCGGGAGAATCCTTTTCAGCACGAGGTCGCCCGTCTGAAAGCTTCGCGGATGTATCTTCTTGTCGTACGCTTTCTTCATTCGGCTCTGGTACAAACGACCGTATGCTAGAGAAGCTAGCCTCTTCTCATCCATCAAGCTTAGTTGGTTCAATCTATTCGTTACCCATTCTGCCTCGTCTAGCTGAACGTCTCGCAATACCCTCAGAGAAGGGATCTCAACTTCCAATGGTAATACCGCTTCCATTCCGTATACCAACGAGAACGGAGTTGCCCCGGTTGATGTGCGTACCGTCGTACGATAACCGTGCAAAGCGAAAGGTAGCATTTCATGCCAATCCTTATAGGTCACCACCATTTTCTGAACGATTTTCTTGATATTCTTATTGGCCGCTTCGACAACGCCATTCATCTTGGGTCGGTAAGGAGAGGAGTTGTGATGTTCGATCTTGAAATTCTGACAGAGCTCCTTCATCATTTTGTTGTTCAGATTTGAACCATTATCCGTGATTATCCGCTCGGGAATCCCATATCGGCAAATGATATCTCTCTTGATGAATCTGGCCACCACTTGCTTCGTTACATTCGCGTAAGACGCCGCTTCCACCCACTTGGTGAAATAATCGATTGCTACTAGGATGAACCGATGCCCATTAGAAGCCGTCGGCTCGATCTTTCCAATCATATCGATTCCCCACATCGAGAATGGCCATGGAGATGACATCACATTTAGAGGACTCGGAGGCACGTGTATCTTGTCAGCATAGATTTGGCACTTGTGGCACTTCCTCGCGAACTTGAAACAATCAGTTTCCATCGTCAGCCAAAAGTAACCTGCCCTCAGCAGCTTTCTCGTCATAGCATACCCACCAGCATGCGTACCAAAGGTACCTTCGTGAATTTCCTCCATGAGAAGCTTTGCCTCCTTCTCGTCTACACAACGCAACAACACCAAATTGTGGTTTCTTCTGTACAAGACGCCATCCGGATTCAAGTAGAAATTGCCCGCTAATCTCCTGAGAGTCTTCTGATCTTGACTGGATGCCCCAGCCGGATACTCTTTATGCTTCAGGAAATTAAGGATATCGAAATACCACGGTTTGTCATCAGATGCTTCATCAATAGCAAATACATAAGCTGGCCTGTCCAACCGAGAGATAGTGATTTGGGGAGCTTCGTTCCAGAAGTTGACCTTGTACATGGAGGACAAAGTGGCAAGGGCGTCAGCCATTTGATTTTCTGCCCGCGGTACGTGATGCAATTCAACCTTGTCGAAGAAAGGCAACAATCTCCTTGCATAATTCATGTAATGTATCAAATTAGGCTGCCGTGTCTCCCATTCCCCTTTTATTTGATTCACTACCAGAGCTGAGTCTCCGTATACATCTAGATGCTTGATTCGCAAATCAATGGCTTCTTCGAGCCCCATTATACAAGCTTCGTATTCGGCCTCATTGTTGGTAACGGCAAAGGTCAATCGGGCAGTAAACGGGATATGCGACCCGTGTGGCGTGGTGATGATTGCCCCTATTCCGCTACCGTAAGCATTCACGGCTCCGTCAAATATCATCTTCCATTTGGACCCCAACTCTGGTCCCTCGTCTGGCAACGGTTCTTCACAATCTTTCATCTTTAGGTACATGATATCCTCGTCAGGAAAATCAAACCTCATCGATTGGTACTCTTCAATAGGCTGCTCCGCCAGATACTCAGACAGCACACTCCCCTTTATAGCCTTTTGCGAGACGTATTGAATATCATATTCAGTCAAGACCATCTGCCAACGGGCAATTCTACCTGACAACGCCTGCTTTTCGAATACATATTTGATAGGATCCATCTTCGAGATGAGCATGGTTGTATGATTCAGCATGTACTGCCTCAAACGCTTGGCGGCCCAGGCTAGCGCGCAACAAGTTTTCTCCAGCATTGAGTATCGAGATTCACAGTCTGTAAATTTCTTACCCAGGTAATAGATCGCATGCTCTTTCCTCCCCGTCTCGTCGCGTTGACCGAGAACACAACCCATGCTTCCCTCAAGAACCGTCAAATACATTATCAAGGGTCTCCCTGCCACTGGGGGTATCAAAATAGGAGGCTCCTGCAGATACTTCTTTATTTTATCGAACGCCTTTTGACAATTTTCGTTCCACGTTACAGCTTGATCTTTCTTTAGCAACTTGAATAATGGTTCACACGTAGCAGTTAGGTGAGATATGAACCGAGCGATGTAGTTCAACCTCCCTAAAAACCCGCGCACCTCTTTCTCTGTTTTAGGCGTCGGCATTTCTTGAATCGCTTTTATTTTAGCAGGATCGACCTCTATTCCTCTTTCGCTTACGATAAACCCCAGCAGTTTACCCGATCTCACCCCGAAGGTGCATTTATTAGGGTTCAGCCTCAGCCTGAACTTCCTAAGTCTTTTAAACAACTTCAGCAGATTCACCAGATGCTCTTCCTCCGTCTGGGATTTGGCAATCATATCGTCAACATAAACTTCGATCTCTTTATGCATCATGTCATGGAAAAGAGTCGTCATCGCACGCTGATATGTTGCCCCAGCATTCTTCAAACCAAAGGGCATCACTTTGTAGCAAAATGTTCCCCACGGCGTTATGAAAGTAGTCTTCTCCATATCCTCTGGCGCCATTTTAATTTGATTGTAGCCTGAAAAGCCGTCCATGAAGGAGAATACGGAGTACTGAGCAGTATTATCAACTAACACGTCAATGTGAGGAAGTGGAAAATCGTCTTTTGGGCTTGCTTTATTCAAATCTCTATAATCCACGCACATTCGAACCTTGCCATCTTTCTTTGGCACTGGTACGATGTTAGCAACCCACGAGGGGTATTTCGTCACAGCCAAGAAACCAGCGTCCCACTGTTTCTGCACCTCCTCTTTGATCTTCATTGCCATATCTGGTCGCGTTCTGCGAAGCTTTTGTTTGACCGGCGGGCAATCTTCTTTCAGTGGCAGGCGATGCACGACCATATCTGTATCGAGCCCGGGCATATCCTCGTACGACCAAGCGAATACATCACTATACTCTTGGAGCATTTCAACCAGTCTTCGCTTGATATTGCTCTGCAGCGCGGCTCCTATACGAATATTTTTCTCGACCCCTTCCGACCCCAAGTTGATAATTTCGATGACCTCGTCGTGAGGCAGAATGGCTCTATCCTCTTGTTTTACTAACCAAGACAGTTCTTCAGGAACGTCGCTATCTTCGACAACCTCTTCTTCGGCCTGAAACACCGGGTGCTCAAAGTCGGGACGAGTCATAGGTGGTTCAAGGATGTCATATGAAAATGTTATCCTGCAAAAGGAATGGTTAAGTGCTTCAAAATGCGTATAAAGCAAATAACCACGTTGCCATTTTATTGAAAAAATATAAAACAAGAAAGACAGGGATTACGGTATTTGCACATGAAAAAACGCCATTTATTTAATGATTAACACGCAATGTTTATAACAACACAGCCCTAAGCAAATCCTGATGCCCCGGGCAAGACATCAGATTATTCAACAATTAATAAAGCAAAGCATTACTGTTTAAAAGTCACAGGAACAAGCTCCTGAATAGACCAGTTGCACAGTCCTTGTCCTGGCGTGCTTGGCTGAATCCAGGCATCCATATCACAGTCGCTGTCTCCTTCATCAGACTCCGAAGCAGCATTGACAGTTTCATGACATACTCCACTGGCAGAGATGATAATCGGCTTTCTGAAACGGGGGGCCCCCACGGAAGGAGTTGATGACGACGGTTGGTACCCCAGCCCGAACCGGTCCATCTTCACAGGAATGTCCAGCACTTTGCCCCAGCCCTTGGCTTCTCCTGCTTCCACTAGAGCTTGAGCCTCTTTATACGATGAGACAGCTATCTCTGGCACTTTGCTCGGCCCGGGACCTTTGTCCTTGATGCGCAAACCTTCGAATGCCTGGCATGGTGTCTCGTGGATCTCCCCGTCGACTTCCACATATTTAAACGACGATAGATGGCTGACCAGGATGTCTTCTTCTCCGCACACGGTGACTACGCTGTCTCCGACCATATATTTTAACTTCTGATGCAGGGTAGACGTGACGGCCCCTACCCCATGAATCCAGGGTCTTCCCAGCAAGCAGCTATACGCAGGCTGTATATCCATGATATAAAACTCCGTTGCAAACACTTCCGGCCCCACTTGCAGAGGCAAGGTAATCGATCCGAAGACTGTTCTCCGCGTGCCGTCAAACGCTCTGACTACCAAATCACTGGGTGTACACAAAATTCCTCTAACATCCAGCTTCATCATCGCCTTCTTGGGTAACACATTCAAAGATGATCCGGTGTCAACCAAAACGTGCGACATTACTGATCCTCTACACTCGACAGATACGTGTAATGCCATATTATGATCTCTCCCTTTCGGAGTCAAGTCAAAATCGGTAAAGCCCAAGCTGTGGCCTGCATTCACATGTGCCAATACTCCTTCTAGCTGATTTACGGAGACGTCCTGGGGTACAAAAGAGGTGTCCAGGACTTTCAGCAAAGCATTTCTGTGAGCTTCCGAACACAACAGCAATGATAGGATAGATATTTTGGACGGTGTCTGCTGCAGATGCTCCACAATCTTATAATCACTTTTTCGAATCAAGCGCATGAACTCTTCTACATCCTTCGATGCTGCTTCTTTTTCACTTGCTTGTACCGGAACATTTTCAACCACTTTCCCTTTTCCTTTCGCTAGTCTTTCAGCCTCCACTTCAGGAGATATAAAGATCCTGCCACTCCTTGTCATGCCTCCTGAGCCAACAACATTATCCACAATCTCCGCTGGCTGTTTGTTAACATCAATCTTTATCCCATCACAATACACCTCTAACCCATATGACCATGGGACTGCTTTCGTGTTCTCGTACGGGATTGGCCCGGCCTTAGTTATGGTGATCGGTGGTCGTTGAGCTGGTGCTGCTATAGTGATCGTCTTCCGAGGAATCGTTACCGTGGCCACATCACTCCGATTATCCACTACTGCCCCTGCAGGCTCGTCAGTTGCCGCTCGATCAAACTGCAATATGCCCTCATCAATTAAAGCCTGAATGCCTTTCTTCAAATCCTCACACCCCCCAGGTAGGGTCCAACAGTCTAAGCAATATTCGTTACATCCTGGGTAAACACCTCCTTGTAACAGTCGGCTCTTTATCTCGCTCAGCGGCGTCTTTAAATCCTCAACATTCATGATAAGATTCAGACCTTCCTCCGTCAGAACGGCGTTTGCCCCATGATTAGGCATGGGTTTCTGGACTATATTCGGACCTGCCGTTCCGAAATTGATAGTCTTGTTGTCTAAAAGATCCTGCACAACGTGCTTAAAAGCATGGCAACCTTCTATATCGTGACCCGGGGCCCCAGAATGAAACTCACAGTGCCTGCTTGCATCATAACCAAACGGGGGAGCTCCCGTTATCGGCGCCAGAGTTCTTTTCTCTACCAGGTTTAATCCCAACAATGTCTGCAACAACTCGACATATGTTGAGGGAGGCTTCTCAAACACTCTTCTCGGTTTACTACCCTGGAATCTTCGTTGAGCCTGCTGTGCCCCCTGCTGAGGCTGCTGCTGCTGTGGCATTGGCTGTTGCTGAACCGGTTGTTGTTGCTGGAGTGGTTGTTGCTGGTAGGGAATAGTAACACTCGCCACCTGCTGCGGCTGACGATATTGACCTCGTCCCTTGCCTCGGCCTCGGCCTCGGCCTCCAAATACTGCGCTGGCTTCGCCCTGGCGGCGCCCACCATAAGCTTTCGTATTACTGCCAGATGCAGTTGATTCCTCGACTTGGAACTCTCCTTGCTTAATGTTACGTTCAATCTTTTCCCCCATCAGAATCAGGTCTGAAAAACTGGCCAGAGACGTATGAAACAGCATATCATGAAACAGACCTGTGAATGTGCCGACAAACATGTCATTCATTTCCTTATCTTCCACCGGAGGACGGACCCTGGCAGCCATATCGCGCCACCTTTGCGCGTACTCTTTAAAGCTCTCCCCCTTCTTCTGCGACAGTCCCGCCAATTGGACCCGATTGGGCGCCAGGTCGCTGTTATACTTGTAATGGGCTACAAATGCCTCTGCTAATTGCTTCCATGTCTTGATATCAGTTGGCTCCAACCCCATGTACCACTCTAGGGAAGGGCCCGATAGACTATCCTAAAAGAAATGCATTAGCATTCTTTCATCAGTTGAGTATGCAGACATCTTTCTGTAATAAGCTCGCACATGCACTTTCGGACATGTGTCTCCTTTGTACTTGTCGAACGCAGGAGCTTTGAATTTAATTGGCACCCTCAAACCAGGTACCAGACCCATGGTTGCCATGTCCAATCCCACAGCACTTTGATTTAAGACTCCCTTCATCTGCTCTTCCAGCATTCTAATCTTTTGGGAATCATCCATCGGCCCCTCAAAACCTCCTCCGGAGAAGGCGTCCTCCTGCTGATCTTCTTGCCACATACCATTTCCAGCCCCATACCCATCATATCCATTATTACGTCCAGCTCTGATCTGATTCATCCCCGGACCTCGGCCTCTGTTGCCGTACCCTTGAACACCTCCAGCAGGACCAAAAGCCATAAATCCAGTACCGTTTCCGTTTCCAAAGCCTCCGTAACCCTGATTGACCATACCATAACCATCTTGCCCAAAGCCTTGAGCATTAAAGCCATACTTCCCAGTGTTATCGAATCCCTGATCGTTGAATCCGAACCCAGTATTGACAAAGCCATTGCCTCCTAGATTATCTCCCAAATTGACATCACCCAGCCCAACATTATGGACAGCGGTCTCATTCCCCACTCCGACGTTACCATTCACAGCAGCGGTAGCGTTGTTGACATTAGCAGCAGGTGTATTGATTACAGGCGGAGCCACTGGCGTGGGAGTACCGTCTCCATGAGCAGTATCAACCCGTACAGACTGATGATCTTCATTACCATGACCAGCGCTTCGGGCCAACAGAGGCTGGACCATGGCCTGCAAATTCTCCTGCCCTTTCGCTATAGCTTCCATGGTCTGCATGAAGAGGGCGAGCTTCTCGCGCACATCTTGCATCTCGTTCTGCATTTGATCCATGATTCTTTGACAGTTGGTGCGGGTAGAATAGCGGTGCGGATGTTGATCTGCAATCCTGTTAAGTACCTGATACAGAGCAGGAAATAAGACACCATCCAAAGATTACCTGTAATGCAATATGAATATGAATGCAATGCAATGTGTGTCTGTGCCTTAAGGAAGTTCATTCCCCCAGTTCTAGTGCGAAGGTGCCGGTGCAGTGATAGTGTTGACAATAGGAATATCGGAGCTGAATCATAGAAAGCCTCATATATTGCAGGGAGAATCAATAAGCCCAGGGTACAATATCACTGAGAGTACAAAGAAGGCATGACCTCAACCAACAATCCTGGTGATGGTCAGCACTATGCAAATAAAGCATACAAGTTACTACATGAAATGATCAAATCCTCCCAAAAGTCTGGTACTCTTCTATCAACTTCTTGGTCTCCGGATGGCTTGGTCGATCAAGCAGCCCTTCAACAAGCTGGTTTCTCCTCTTAAGGACACGGCGTACGTCTTTAGCAGTTTCTTCCCATGTTGCTTCTCCGAAGCAATCTTCTAACTTTCGCTTCTGAGACACTGCTTCATCTCTGGATTTGATTGCCTTGTTCAGTGCATGCTGGACACTATACCGGGTCATCACTTCCTCCTCACACTTCTTGATGCTAGACTTTAACTTCTCTTCGAGGTCGGAAATTTGCTGCTTCAGCTTATCTTCCCTCTTCTTATTGTTGGTGAGTGTAGCATTCCAAGTCTTGTTGCAAGAAGATATCTCTCGGTGTGCTGCGTCGAGCGCCTTCTTTTTGGCTTCCAGCATGTCATGGGAGCTTCTGAACTCTTGCCCCAGACGTTCGCGCTTCTTCTTTTCTTCAGTCAACTCAGCCCCTAACCTGTTTAACAGCTCGATCTGTTGTTGGAAAGCATATACGGCCTTGTTTTTCTCACTGCGTGCCTGGGCTAACTCTTGCTCTAACCCTTCATTAATCTTCATCAAGGCTTCTTTTTCTCTCACAACTTGCTCGTAGGCTTCCTTAGAAACAGTAGTTGGCTCTTCTGCCGGAAGAGGAACAATGACGGGTGCAGCTGGAAATGGCATTAATAACTGACTTGCTCGTTCCTGGATCCAAACCCTGTAAGGTTCATAAGCCTGGCAATCGTTCTTTCCTAACAGTGGCTTCCCTTTGCGGTTAATACGTGTCCAGGCATGTTGCAACTTGGCCAATAACTCCCCCTTCACGTCACCGGTGAAGTACAGAGATTCCTGTACTTCTTCCTCCTGAGGTGGATTCTTCAGTGCATATCCGAACTGGCGAATGAATAGAGAAGGGTTGTAATTGATACACCCTTTTCTTCCTATCAGCGGCACATTAGGGTACCCAGAACAGCTGAAGATGAGCTCGGATCCCAACAAATCTCGATCAAACCATACAACGTCTTCGGAAGATAGCCTCATCAGGCGTTCCGACCAACTGGCTGAGGTTGCACTGCCCACAAATGGTCCCTTCATGGGAAGGTGACTCTTGAACCACATATTTAATAGAGGAGCACAGCAGTAAACAACTTTTCCCCTTCGGTTTTCGTTCTTGTAGTGCAATGAGTGGTAGAAGTCTCCGATCAGCGTTGGCACTGGGTTGCCTGCAGCAAACAGATAGAAAGCGTCCAGGTCCACAAAGTTGGGCAAGTTAGGAAACAGCACAATTCCATAAATGCATAAAGCCAAAATAGCATTGAAAACCACCCAACAACCGTTCTTGGCATACTCTTGAGCTTTGCCAACTAAGAAATCAAGAGAGAACCCTGAAACCCCAAGCCAAGAAGTCAATAACAGTTCAGCAGCGTTCATATGCAAGGCTTTGGCTAAGTCCTCCAACTTGGGCTCAGCAGCAGAGTGAATAAAGGGAACCTTGTTCTGCACGGGAAGCTCAGTAAACTCCACATACTCCTCAATGGTAGGTCCTAGAATGAAGTCAGCAAACGTGAAACATCTCAATGCGGGATCATAGAACTGCATCAAGGTGTATAGCCCGTTCATCTCATCAGCAGTGGGCTTGCAGACTAATCTCAGTAATCTTCCATGACTCATTCTGAAGCTTCTCCTAACCTCTTCATCAGCAAGAGATATCAGACCAAGCAAAGAAGTAATATCAGGTGAAGGCAGCTTATACGCAACTGTTTTCCTCAAACTAGCCATAGTCAATACTCAGAAGTCGGGGCACTAGAACTAGGGAAATGCAAATGCACCTGCAGCACAGACACACGTTAGAGAAATGCAAATGGTAATGGATATGCAGGCAATGCAATGCAAGTAACATGCAACAGGGACCAAAGCTGTAGCTGAATAGCCTGAACCCAATCAAGAAATCTCAGATAGACCCTCCAGAAGCCCTCAAACCCTGGTCTCAGATAGACCTAAAACAAAGCTCCATTGCTGGTCTCTGATGGACCTCAAACCATAACTCCCACTGGTCTCCTGTAGACCTCAAATCACATCTCTAATTGGTCTCTGACAGACCTCAGAACACATCTCCAAATGGTCTCTGACAGACCTCCTAACACTCCATAAATACCCAGGATCTCTGATCGAGAACAAACCGGTATCTGAAGGTCTGGTTACCTGCATAACCCTGGATCCCCTCACAGGTGGGTGGCCCTATAACTGGCACAAGGTACGGCATCCTATGCGGTCGTCGGCGTCACAGACTTTCAGGGTTGATGATACGATTCCCAGAAGGAGTGGCATCATCAATTCCTGAAGAGGCCTCACTCAGCCAACTTCCAAGTGATCGGTCCCCGGAGTCGACAATTCAGCTGACCAACAACCCCTTCGACCCAAAGGGTAGAAAAAGAAGCCAACCAGAAGAACCTCGTCCGAGTGTAGATTTCATGAGACACTAATGCAAGCAAAGCCGGCACGCGCCCACTACTTTCTACGCTAATTCTAGGTGCACTCAAGCCCAGGTCCGGCTTATCTCTCAATATCAGAACACCCGTCACACCCCAAATACAGCAATAATAATCAATATACAAAGCTAAAAATACAAGGTTAGAAATATACAATAACTCCATACAAAATCCTCGACGGGAAAACAAGCGCTAGGATTGACTCTCTTAAGGGACGTTGGATCCCAAATGCATAAGAACCATCGCAGTTCTTAGCAGCCAGGGGACGTTGGATCCCCAGCAGAGTCGCCAGTTGTCGCTACTGCGAAAATCGGCGCCGGCTGAACAGAAGAGTCGCCACCGTGCGTTATTTATCCCACGGGAGGGAAAGGGAACGCTCAGAGTAAACCTCGCAAAGACGGGAAAGGTATGGTCGTCGCAACCAAAACCTGGGTTCGGGAGTCGGTTACGCAAGGGGAAGGTATTAGCACCCCTCACGTCCGTCGTACTCGACGGGATCCACGCTTGTTTTCGGGTATGGATTGTTATTCTATCTAAACTATAGGTCAAGGGTTAAAAAGAAAATAAAATGAAAATAAAAATGACTCGGCAAAGTATCGCACTTTATGCCTACGTATTCCCGTCTGGAACGAGAAATCAGAGTCAACGTAGTTCGCCTACCTACGGGAAAGGAGGGGAAGGTTGCTCGCTAGGATATCGCATCCTATGCCTACGTACTTCCACACTGCATGGAAGATCAGAGCAAACGTAGTTCGGGCCATGCACGACATAAGTCTGTCCTTGATTGATTTTATTCCTTCTAAAAAAGGGTTTCTTGATTAGCAGTCCAAGCGGACAAAAATGACGTCTTGATGAGTTCACATTCTTCTACGGAAGAAGTGTCTTTTATTGTGTTTGAAATCTTTATGTGTTTTTCTGTTTGTTTTGAGAGAGAAGAGACAGAACTCTAACCTACGGTTGCGAAGGGAATCAAACTAACCTAATGTTATCATGCATGGGTTAAGACCTAGTGTCTATCATGCTCCTCTCTTGCACAGAGAGAAACAGAGATCCTACGGGATAGGCAGAAACAGAAACAATAACAGATATATATAGTAAAACAGTAAAATGCATGGATGCAACAGTACAAGCGAGGCAAGGGAGTCTCACTCAACCTCGAACCTAGAAAACAATAGGCGAAAGTGAACAGGCTTCACTTTCAACCCAACAGGGTAGACAACAAACAATACAACCAGGAAATCCAAACAATATATCAGCAATGAAATACAACAGCAAAAGAAACAGCATCAGCAGCTCTGAATCAACATCCGGCTTCAAGTAATCTCCAATCAGCTACAGGCTTCAACAAGCATCAATCTCCATCTTCGTGGCCTTCAGGCAAGGGCTTTGATCATCAGTCTTCTATAAGCAATGGCTTTTCTTCAAGTCTCCAATCTTCAGGGATGAACATCAGTCAACAAGAGGAGAGGAATGTTAAACAGTAAATTGCCTACCAAGGGTGGCTCATTAACTGTTAACATTATACAGACAGGTTTCTCTCAAAAGTTCTATCTTCCAAATACATTCACTGATCCTTCCAAAGGAAGGAGGTGGATATTTGAAAGAGACTTTGAATCATAGAGAAAGGATGGATGCAGACAAGGCATTCCATGTTTGAGAAACAAGCTTTCTAATCTAGAGCTCTGCCTAGCTCCTAAACCCTAGTCTCCTCAGCAGCTGCTAGCAAGAACCTCCTTTCCAACTCTGGCAGTTGATCTTCAATCTCTGGCTCTCCGATGGTCTTCATCTCCTCAAGTCTTCAGCTCTCCTAAGTCCCCAGACAACCCCAATACCCAAGCAAGCAAGCAATAATCCCCAGAGGGCACACCACACCAGTCAATCAGACATACACAGAGTATTAATAGCAGTAGGGGAGTCCTGACTTTTCCTCTAAGGGATCTAATAACTACCCATAGCCCCTATAGTCCCATAACTAATCTAGTTAAACCCTAAGTCCTAAGGGAAAGAATTAAACCTCCTAAGTCATCACCTAAAAAACCCTAATTTTATCCATGTTGTTCACACCTACACTAAGCCCCTAAATTAATTTCTAAAAATGGGAACTAAATTGAATCTACAAGTTCAATATCTCATCTAAACAACCTAAAAAGAATGAACAAAAAATATTAAAGCATCTAATAGAACAAAAATTAACAAAATCATGCATGAAATGAAACTATTTAAAATGTCATTTATTTAGAAAATATGGGAAAAATATCAAATAAAAATAAAATGCAATTTTATTTTTTTATAATTTTCTAGACAGAACCAAGAAAATATAGAAAAAAACAACCACTAAAAAAGAGTTAATTTTCTATTTTATATGATTTTCTAAAGTTACTAGAAATTAAAATGGAATTAAAAACAATTGAAATAATTAAAATGATGGGAGGGGTAAGAATAGCAATCACGCTCAGTTGTAATCAGGATGGGCCAGCAATGGTGGGGTGCGCGTAGCAAGTTTGTATTAGGCCCAGAACAAATCATCATTAATGAAAATAAAAAAAGAAAAAAAGAGGAAGCAGGGGGTGCATTCAGTAGGGTTTTCACGTTCAGATTGAACTGGGCTCAGTACTGGGGGGTGGGGATATCATTAACACACCTAGGCCCGCCCGTTTCATTAAATGAAACGGTGCGTTTAGGGCACCTACATCTCTCCCTCCAAATTCTGTTTTAAACTCGAGCCACACGATGGGCTCTTGGGTCAAAGGTCTTGCACGCGATGGACGATCAGGATTGCATCTTCTACCTCCTGCCATGAAAGCTAGGGTTTATACACTCCATGGAAGCCATGCACGAATACACTTCCATCAATCTGTTCTCTCTCCATAGTCCATGGATCAACACGATATAAACATGAAAAACGCTCCAATTTTCTTCCTCTACAAGACTATGGTGGTAGTTCATTCTATATCCCAATGAATCGTTCAAACCGATCGAGACAAGTCTTGACTCCATGAAAATACTCTGGTATGCATCATCAAGATTCTCACTCAAACCTGTACTAATCTAAACTACACTTCACGTAGATCATTCTAAACTATAAACCTAAGATTATCATGGCCTATCCTAAGAGTTCTGAGTCCTAACAGTTTCAAGCACCTGTTAACAATCATCACTAAACAGCACCAAACTCATCCTAATCGTTCTACTAACAACCTAGATCACATCTAAACTAATAAAACCATGTAAATCTATCTATATCAAGCTATGGGAGAGAAATTGAACCTGGTGCGAAAACTTGGAAATGGATGTTGAACTCGTGGATCTGAGGCTTCTAATGCTTGGATCTTGATCAACTATCTCAGTGCTTGATTCTGTTTGCAAAACCTTGATGATTCTTGCCTTGGATCTTGCTGTCCACTTGAAATTGCAATTTGAATATTGATGATTATGGTGCTCAAAAATGGATCAATTTCAATCAGGTCTTTGTTGATCTTTAGTCCATGATGATGATTGAATATGGTGGAATCAATATTGGTGAGAATTGATGCTGAATTTGTGAGATTGAAGTGAACTTGCAACTTGGAGAATGAGAGAACTTTGGGAAATTTTTGGTGAAAAATGAATCCAACCCTTGCTCAATTCTGATTTCATGAATATATAGTGCTCAAATGAATCTTCTAGAACCATCTTGCAACTTCCCTTGCATTCCAAATTGAATCCATTTTGGTTATGTTTCTTCAAATGCAAGTAACCATAAATAACTTTTCTTTTTCCTTCTAAACTCAAAAAAGTACTTGAACCATTGTTCTTAGAATGTCTTTTGGACCCAAAATCATACATGGGAAGTCTCCATTTGGACTTATAAATCTCTCAAACCATTTTTCACTTTGACTTTATTTAAGTTATAAGCCATTTTAGTTCAAATTTGACCAATCATGCAACTTCATGTTATGAGCTTTTCCAACAATTTGTGACCTTCTTTCTAGCCTCAAAATGTCATTTGGAGCAAGTTTGATGTTGTAAGTTTTTCCATTTGAGGCCTCCTTGTATGAGTTTTGGACATAGGTTAAAATGACCTGTAATTCACAAATGACCAAAATACCCTTTGCTTGCCAAGACCATAAGTTGAGCTCCACACATCATATGAGGGCATGCTATACCATTCTAGAAAGCTAAGACAATGAGGAACAATTCTTATGTTGACCAGAAATTCATTTGAAATCTCCTTGAGGGGTAAAAATTGCTTGGAAGTCAAGTCACTTTCACAGACAAAATTTCAGATACCTCAGATGACCTGTAACTTGCAAGGACCATAACTTGAGTTCTATAAATCTCCTTGATGTCTTCCACCACTCAAATTAAAGGTCTTGAGATCCTCTACAAGTTTCATGTTGGCCAAGAAGCCATTTGAAGCTAGCATTTTGACTTATCTTGCTTGGAAATTTGACCTAAACTAGGGGATTTTACACAGAAACCCTAATTTAGAAGCTCCTCTTCTCCTTGATTTCTCTTGAATTCTTCTTGGCATATCTCCATATCCTCCTTTATATGTCCAATGATGAACCCCACATCTCTCCACTAGCCTTTAATGCCTTTCAATCAGTCAATTGACCTAGGGTTGACCCAGGGTTGACCCAGATGAAACCCTAGTTGACTGTCTTCAACTGCAATACTTGTGATCACATCAACAACTTGTTTTCTTCTCCAAATGACTTTCTAAGTCCTCCAAGATGTCTAGATACTCCCCATGCCTTCAACTCACAGCTCACAACCCTCTTGTTGACCTTCAGATACCCTCAGCTAGGAGATGGACTCAAGGCTTGATCTGCTGAACTCTCTGCTTTCAAATTCTTTTCCAATGACTTGAATGAGATGGAATTAGGATGATAACCTCTTGATAGGCTTCTAGAGATGAGAATACTGATTGGTCCCCCTGTTGTATGACTTGCTATGCTTATGCTATGCAGATGATTAGACTATGCACATGACTCTATATGCAAATGCTAATGACATTGAAACATAAACCAAGTGAATAAGGTTGGGCAAATTTTAGGGTGCAACACCCTGCAACTAGCTGGAGACATACTGATCTGACATCGCCGTCAGTTATCCACATTAAATTCTCCTGATATTGCCTTCAGACAACCACAACCCCCAACCTCGCCGCTGGAAGACTAAACTATCTGACCAACCCGTCGGACAATCAACATACCCCGCATCGCCGCTGGAGAACTAAATCTGACATCGCCGTCGGACCAACAACACTCTGAGAGACACTCGACATTGCCGCCGTGCAAACATCATCTCTGCTGGGAATTTAAAGAGTCTGACCTCGCCGCCAAACAAACACTCAACCTCGCCGTCGAACAAACATCCAACCTCGTCGTCGAACAAACATCCAACCTCGCCGTCGAACAAACATCCAACCTCGCCGCCGGACAAAATATAATCTGAAAACGAACATTCAACCTCGCCGTCGAACAAACATCCAACCTCGCCGTCGAACAAACATCCAACCTCGCCATCGAACAAACATCCAACCTCGCCGCCGGACAAAATATAATCTGAAAACGAACATTCAACCTCGCCGTCAAACAAACATCCAACCTCGCCGTCGAACAAACATCCAACCTCGCCGTCGAACAAACATCCAACCTCGCCGTCGGACAAAATATAATCTGAAAACGAACATTCAACGTCGCCGTCGAACAAACATCCAACCTCGCCGTCGAACAAACATCCAACCTCGCCGTCGAACAAACATCCAACCTCGCCGTCGAACAAACATCCAACCTCGCCGTCGAACAAACATCCAACCTCGCCGTCGAACAAACATCCAACCTCGCCGTCGAACAAACATCCAACCTCGCCGTCGAACAAACATCCAACCTCGCCGTCGAACAAACATCCAACCTCGCCGTCGAACAAACATCCAACCTCGCCGCTGGACAAACATCCAACCTCGCCGTCGAACAAACATCCAACCTCGCCGTCGAACAAACATCCAACCTCGTCGTCGAACAAACATCCAACCTCGCCGTCGAACAAACATCCAACCTCGCCGGCGAACAAACATCCAACCTCGCCGCCGGACAAAATACAACACTGAACAAATCTAACCTGGGGTTCATCCCTGGTAAATGGAACAAAAGGTACACTTGCATATTTGAAATGGCTCCGCTGGGAATGAGAGACTCAACTATGCATGCTCTGATCTGGGGTTCACCCTCAGCACCATAACGAACATCCGAATACTACTGCACACTACCCACCGTAGAACTTTAACATCAAAGCTATATGAAACCCTGGCCCCTGGCCGCTTCCAGCTTCAGCTAGAAAAGATCTTCAAGTATTTCTGAAGATAAGCATCCTTGGCCTTCAAGGATGTAAACTTTTGCCTGTCGGCAACTCTGCAGGAGGTATCTTCGACTTCAGTCTGAAGAAAATGGTCCTTGGCCTTCAAGGATACATGGACCTGCCTTCAGGCAACTCCGCCTCTGCTATAGAGTATCCGTGACTTCAGTCAGGGATATACTTCGTCCTTCAGTTCGAAAAAATGAATCCTAGGTCATTCATGACCTTGGGGATAACCTTGCCTTCAGGCACCTTCGCTTCAGCTTGGGAAATCTGTGACTTCCGTCAGAGAATGGTATCCTGAGCCATTCATGGCTCTACGGGGATTCAAACACTTTGCCTTCAGGCAAAACTCCGCTTCAGCTGGAGAAACATCTTCGACTTCAGTCGGAAGAAATATCATTCACTTGATCGCAATCAATCATCACCTCAGGATAACTGACTTGGTCTTCAGGCCAACACGGATCACTTTGTAAACAAAAGCTGTATCGACAAATTTTGGAACCTTGTCTTCAGCCACACGTTGATTCATCAACAAGGAAATCTGAACTCACAGGAACCTTCTGATATCGCCTTCAGGCGTTTACGAAGTCAATCTTCAGATTAGACATCACTGTTGGAGCAAACATATCACGCTGCTATTCTCTTGACATCCTGTCAAGTCGTTGCTAAATAAAAGCAAACATGCCGGGTCACCGGACATAATCACCAGGTTAACAACTCTGTTGAGGAGAGAGGAATGAGGGTTCACCCAAACAATCCTGACGACTCACTGGGGAAAAGGAAGAAGGGTTCACCCAAACAACCTTGTAGACTTTGCTGCAGAAAGACGAGAGAGCTCACCCAAACGACTTCAACAACTGCTGGAGAATAACGAAAGAGCTCACTCAGACGATTCCTACCAACTTTACTGTGGAGCAAGTACTTCTGTTCGAGAGCACGGTAACCACCTGGTTCATGCTTCATATGCAAATGCTGTAAAGATGGGCGTAATGCTCCACGCGAAACGGAATGCTACACTTTTGAGTAAATGTTATGCAATCATGCAAGGAAATGCCCCAGCAAAATAAATGCTGGAGAGAGGAATCATCCCCTTGGGGAGAGTAACCATTATGCTGAGGAAGAGCTACCCTTCAAGGGAACTGCATTTTCTGCCCATCTCAAATGGACTTACACTTGAGGATGACGGGCTCCTCCGGAGAACACGGCCTATCAGGCTGATCAACACACTATCCTCTGCTATACTCTGCACGGGGAAAGCGATAAATGCTCTGAACGGCTCTCTGAGGAACGACCCTTCTGGGGAACATAGCCTTCAGGCTACAAGACACTCATGTCATTAAGTCCTCAAATTCACGGGGATAAACAAACTTCTGCTTGCTGGACAATCCTTCGGGATCTGCTTAGGGAAACATTTCATCTACCACTCATGGCTGTGCTCGGCTGGGGATATCAATCTACCTGCCTGCTGCTGGGGAAGTGCCAACCACCTGCTGGGGAAAAGACCCCTACTCTGTTGGGGATTCCAGGAATTATCCTGGGCAACTCTTGTTAGGGACAAACCAATCACGACTTGAGCAGCTTCCTAGGGCTCGGCTCTCTTGGAGTTTCAGGCATTGTCCTGGGCGATCTTCGCCGGGGACGCTACTGGGGAGCTCAAGAATCATCTTAAGCAAACAACTCGAGAAACTGCGCTGGGGATCCCACGAATCATCTTGAGCAAATGGCCCTGCTGAGGGATTCGAGAATCATCTCGAACTAAAGACTTCGTTGGGGGATCTCAAAAATCATCTTGAGCAAACGACTTCGTTGGGGAGAATGTCAGGAATCATCTTGAGCAACTGATCCTTCGGCCGAGCACCTGTAAACAAGAATGATAATAACCTAGATCATGCTTATGATGCATATGCTTCGGCGCCATGCCCCACACGGTGGAAATGCTATGCGTTTATGCTAAATGCTATGCAATCATGCACAATGATGCGATCCCGTCAGCAAAATAAATGCCGAGGGTAAAATTTGTGAGGGAAAACTGTCTCACAACATACGTTCTCAAGTTTCGATGATGACAAAGTACAACCTCGGATGAATCAGAGTCGTCATGCATACTTACGATGATGACAAAGTACAACCTCGGATGAATCAGAATCGTCATGCAATACTTAACATATTACATCCTTCCTATATCCTTTTAAATCATCATATTTCATTGGCAATATATGTGACTAATGTTTGGTCGTGACAAGATGCACGAAACAACAAACATATCAATTTTTGCAGGTTTTGTAGCTATGAGTCAACCATACCGTCAGCACACAATTTCATTCAGTTCACACGGGTCAGCGCATGAAGGTCATGCGTCGACCGTTAACTTGGCGCATGCAGGTTTAAGAATCTCACGGGTCAGCGCATGAAGATCATGCGTCGACCGCTGACTCGGCGCATGACAGTTTAAGAATCACACGGCTCAGCGCACGCCGACCCTATGGTCGACCGTTCGCGCGCAGAAACAGAAATTCTGCTATGTTTCTTTGATCTGTCAACTGTCTGTTTTGTATATTACTATAAATAGCTGTCTTTTCAATTTTAACAACTAACATTTTTTAAAGAACATTTTTGAAAGCATTGTGAGAAAGTGTTCAGGTCAAGAAACGTGAAAGAGGTGCATCAGTGTTCTTCATCTTCATCGTTCAATCAACTCACAAATCCTCAAATTACAGATAATCAATTTTTTGCTGCGGTTTGTGGTTTGCTCGACGGTGATAAGGTTCGAACGCGTGATTGAAGATCCGGTTCGAGTGGAAGCTGGTGCAGGTGTTTCTTGGGAGAAAACCTTTGAGGTTTTACCTATCAAGACTACAGGTTTTGAAGGCTTTTGTTACGGAATCGTCGGTTCAACAATCAAGCGAGTGCGAAGGTGATTGATTAGCGGAAGGTTGATCAATCTAGTAGCTAGGGCGTTGAAAGGTTGAAGACGTTCCGGGTTCAATTTGGGTGTGTCTAAGATCAGCCGTGCCGAAGGTTTGATCAACGGAAGAGTTGTCAATAAGGTGGCTGCAATCGGAGGTCATTCACATCAAATTGGAGGACTTGATTCATCTTGAATCAAGGGGCAAGAAGTGGTAGAAATTATCAGCAACATTAAGATTGTTTGTATCAATTGTCTATCGATTCTTGTGTATAACTATTCTACCAAACAGGTGATATCTATTCAATACATATCTCAATTCTCTTTGTAGAATTGAGGGCAGACGTACCCCAACGCGAGGACGACTGGGGGAACTGCCTCATCAAATCTTGTGTTCCTTTATTTTCTGCATTTTCAATTACGGCTTAAAAATTAAGTGATTCTAGAATAAGTGATTTTGTCAAATTGTAGTATTGATTGAGTGAGTTGGTGAAACACTGTTTTTTAACTACTAAGTACAATAGAAATACTGTACTAAGGCTTTTTCAATCACTCATTCAACACAAATATCATTTAAGGTATTTGTGCACACCAACTGTTCGACAAAAGTGCTGAACTAAAATTGCCTTAATTTTGCTGCTAGTTTTGGTGTAATTTTTGAGCACACCAACTGTTCGACAAAAGTGCTGAACTAAAATTGCCTTAATTTTGCTGCTAGTTTTGGTGTAATTTTTGATCATTGGAATAAGGAAATAGTACGAGTGAATCACATCTGAGTTTTGCATAAAAGTGTGTAGTGATTTACTATCCGTTATCGTCTTAAATTCATCTGCTTGACGCATATCCGGCTCTCCAATAGTTGTTCGTTTTAGACTATATTTTCCAAGGCCGCTTCCGCATTTGAAAACAATTTTGAAAACCAATTTTATTGGTAGCGCCACTCAAATTTTTAAAAGGGATCTATTCAACCCCCCCCTTCTAGATCCGTGCCTTAGTCTAACAAGTGGTATCACGAGCTCCGGTTGTCCGGTGCTTCAAATACAACATTGATAGAATAATGGCTAACGAACCAAAAGGGGCGTACAATAGAGCTCCCGTTTTTAACGGTGAAAATTATAGCTATTGGAAAGACTGTATGCGGGTGCACATTAATTCCATAGATAGAAAGATATGGAACGTTATTCTCAATGGTCCGATTGAAATAACCATGACAAATGAGAATAACGAAGTTGTGCCAAAGCCCGAAGCACAATGGACCGACGACGATGAGCGAAAGTATAATTACGATTGGAAAGCTAAGAACATTCTAATCTCCTCATTAGGTGTAGATGAATACTACCGTGTATCCCATTGCCCTACGGCTAAGACTATGTGGGATGCACTACAAATTGCCCATGAGGGGACAAACGATGTTAAGTTGGCTCGAATCAACACTCTTATACAAGAGTTTGATCTTTTTTTCATGGAGCAAGGGGAAACCATTGCTGACATGCAAAAGAGATTTACTCATCTCATAAACAGATTACATTCACTAGGAAGACCTATTTCCAATGATCTTGCTACTAATAAAGTTTTGAGATGTCTTAGCAGGGAATGGCAGCCGAAAGTGACCGCCATCAAAGAGGCAAATGATCTTACGGTATTAGACCTGACTACATTGTTTGGCAAACTACAAGAGCATGAACAGGTACTCTTGAGTCTTGACCAACATGAAAGGAAAGAAAAGAAGGACAAAGTAAAGATGAGTGAAAAAAAGTCCATAGCTCTTAAGGCTTCTTCCTCGAAGTCTAAAGCAAAAGAGCAAAGTGATTATTCTTCAAGCGACGACGAAGAAGAAGACATAAATGAGGACATGGGGCTGTTCGTTAAACGGTATAACCGGTACGTGAGAAAGAACGGCATCCAACATTCGGAGAAGAACCTGGTAAATTTCCGAAGGCAATCAAGGTTCTCCAAAGATGACAATCAAAAAGGCAAAAAGACTAGAGGAACGTGCTATAAATGTGGAAAGCCCGGTCACTACAAACCGGACTGTCCAATGAACAACAAGGGAAATGAAAAGGAACAATCGAAGTCACATAAGAGAGCATCAAGGCCTAGGAGGGCGTACATCGCGTGGGAAAGCGACAGTGATTCTTCCTCCTCTAATGAAAGCTCTAGTGATGAAGAAGAGTCCGTGAATCTATGTCTCTCCGCAAATCAGAAAAAGAAAAAGAAACAGGTACGTCACTCTAGATATAATATGTCATCTAATATGTCTCATTCCGAATTACAAACCGCATTCGATGTTTTACACAAGGAAGCAACTGAAGCCTTTAAGAAACTTGCTTCTAATAGAAGAATTTTTACATATTTAGAGCACAAAGTCTTAGAGTCCGAAAAGAAATTAGAGGACCTTAAGGCTTCCATTGTGAAAGATAATGAATCGGATTGTAAGGACAATAGTAATCCTTTCAACTTTGGTTGTGATACTTGTCATATTTGGCAAGGTGAGGTTAGAAACCTTAAGGCCAAATTAGACAAGGCACTTGAACCTAAAATTACATTTGCAATCGATAAAAAGGATTTTAGAAAAAGTATGATAAACCCATATCAAAAATATGCATATGTAATTAGGGATCAAGCAAGTGAAAGTGATTCTAATGTCGACTTTGTATGCTTTTACTGTTGCAAGAAAGGCCACTCCATTGGTAAATGTCGATTTAGGAGATTTCTTGTTCCTAAAGGCATCTACCAATGGTTGCCCAAACGCAACCGTCTTGTCGCTAACCTATTAGGACCCAATATGCCATTGGGTACCTCTCTTTTCTAAGTTATATTTTGACAGGTGAAATGTGTCGAGTCCACCGAGAGAAGATGGGTTCTTGATAGTGGGTGCTCAAGGCACATGTCTGGAGACATATCCTTATTCATAGACTTCGTGGCTAAGAAGAAAGGGTATGTAACATACGGTGATAACAACCGCGGAGCGATACTAGGTAAAGGTAGTATAGGTAATCCCTCCTCTACTACAATTTCCGATGTGTTGCTTGTCGAAAACCTTAAACATAATCTCCTTAGCATTAGCCAATTATGCGACAAAGGTTACAATGTTTCCTTTTCAAAAGATTGCTGCAAAATTGTGCATGAAAGTGATAAGAAGAATGTGTTTATTGGTTTTAAAGTAAAGCATATAGGATTTATAATAAAAGATTACTAGCTGTTGAAGAGTCTGTGCACGTTACGTTTGATGAGTCCTATCCGAGAAATGTCGGAAAGGATAGTGTTGTTCATGGTGCAGGTACATCCACAGAAGACATACTCAAAGGTGGCGAAACGGGGATTGATCAACCCGATAGAGTCAAAATTGAGGAGGATAAGGATGCACACCATGAGGTAACTGAGGAAGCTCATCCGCCTACAAACGATGATCTCCCTCAAGCTTGGAAGTCGTGTAAAGATCATCCAATTGACAATATTCTCGGAGACATCACAAAGGGAGTCACCACTCGATCTAAGCTAAGTAACTTTTGTTATCACTTCGCTTTCGTTTCACAAATAGAGCCTAAAAACCCCAAAGAGGCCCTACTCGATGAGCACTGGTTTTTATCGATGCAAGAGGAACTAAATCAGTTTAAAAGAAACGAGGTATGGGACCTTGTCCCTCCTCCGCGAGGCCATCGAGTAATCGGCACCCGATGGGTGTTTAGGAACAAGTTGGACGAAAACGGGGTAATAACCCGTAATAAAGCGAGATTGGTCGCTCAAGGGTATAACCAAGAGGAAGGCATCGACTATGAGGAAACTTATGCGCCGGTTGCCCGACTCGAGGCTATACGCCTTTTACTCGCCTTTGCATGTGCAAAGGATTTTAAGTTATTTCAAATGGATGTTAAAAGTGCGTTCCTTAACGGTCACATAAATGAAGAAGTATATGTGTCTCAACCTCCCGGTTTTGAATCTCATGAATACCCTGAACATGTTTACAAGTTAAAAAGAGCTTTATATGGTCTCAAACAAGCTCCTAGAGCTTGGTATGAGCGACTAAGTAAGTTTTTACTTAATCAGGGGTACTCACGAGGAAAGGTTGACACTACACTCTTCATTAAACGTCAAGGAAAGCACTTGATTTTGGTGCAAATCTATGTTGACGATATTATATTTGGATCCACTAACATGAATCTCGTGAGAGAGTTTTCTGACCTCATGCAGGGCGAATTCGAGATGAGTATGATGGGGGAGCTCACATACTTCCTCGGCCTGCAAATTAAACAACTCCAAGAAGGGACATTCGTGAGCCAAACAAAATATTGTTTGGACTTGATCAAGAGATTTGACATGGCAAAATCCAAGGCCATAGACACCCCAATGCCTACATGCGTAAATTTGGATAAAGATGAAAATGGCAAGGACGTAGAGGTAAAACGATATAGAGGTATGATTGGTTCACTTCTCTATCTTACTGCGTCACGTCCTGATATTATGTTTAGTGTGTGCATGTGTGCACGATACCAATCATGTCCCAAAGAATCCCACCTAAAAGCTGTTAAACGAATTCTTCGATACCTGTCAGGTACCCCGAAGTATGGATTGTGGTATTCTAAGGGTAGTGATTGCTCGTTGGTAGGTTACTCCGATTCCGACTTTGCCGGGTGCAAATCGGATAGGAAAAGCACTAGTGGTACATGTCATTTGTTTTCAAACTCCTTGGTTAGTTGGCATAGCAAGAAACAAGTTTCAGTTGCTTTATCAACGGCCGAGGCGGAATACGTTGCCGCTGGTAGTTGTTGTGCTCAAATTCTGTGGATTAAGCAACAACTACTAGATTTCAATCTTAAACTTGAACGTATTCCTATCCTATGTGACAACACTAGCGCTATTAACCTTACCAAAAATCCCGTATTACACTCTCGCACTAAACATATAGAAATTCGACACCATTTTCTTAGGGACCATGTTGAGAAAGGTGATGTTGTATTTGAACACGTTGACACTAAAAACCAACTAGCGGACATTTTCACAAAGCCGCTAGCAACGGAACCTTTCTTTCATATCCGCCGAGAACTTGGCATTCTCGACATTTCAGAGCGGGAGTCATAAATTGCTTACTCTATCTTATTTCATTCAAATAATCATGCTGTTGTACTTCTAACAATTTGATATTCGTGTAAGTACAAGTATGTTGTTTATCAAGCTACTCCGGCATTAAGGTGATATTGTTCCATTTCTCTCTCTCTCTCTCTAATAACTCTCATGATCAACAATTGTATCGTTTGACCTATGTTGCATATGTATGACATTTTTTTTTATGATAAATTGTTTGGATGCAAATTTTTTTGTGGCATTTTAGGTAGGCATCAAATATGGCTTGATATGTGACATTAAGTGCAAATCTGCATTTGTGCATCCGAACTGAGCTACACACCAAATCTGAACAGTTCAACTCTTTTTCAACAAGAATGAATGAAAGATTTGCAGCTTTCACAACTGCCCATGGATACCAAGAAACAGCCGTCTCTCGCAGCATCAATCGCCTGAATCTAGCAGTGGATTACCTCACTGATATGGCTGATCCATATCGTTATCCGTCTTCCTTTGATATGGGCAAGGGACAAGGATATTAGTCATTTGTTTTTGCATTTGCTCATTCTCCATGTTGTTTTTGTTATCATGTTCTGTTTTATCTCTCCTAAGTGCTCACTAATGTTTGTTTTACAGTCTTGATTCCTATAAAATGTTATGACTTATGTGTCCTTAATCTGGTTTAATCTATTTTTAATATTTTGCTCATTGTCAATATTTTGTGTGGATATTGGTATATGATTACTTATAGCCTGTTGAGTATTTTGTTAATTGGTAATATGCCAAAACTTTACCTTTCTCCATCTCTTTTTGATGTTGTCAAAGGGGGAGAAAAGACAAGTAGATTGTAGATCACAACAGCTATGACTGTAAAAGAAAGGGGGAGCTTACTACTATGTTAAAGATATCGCATGTTGTGTTCACCAAGCTTCGCATAGGTTTGTCATCATCAAAAAGGGGGAGAATGTGAGGGAAAACTGTCTCACAACATACGTTCTCAAGTTTCGATGATGACAAAGTACAACCTCGGATGAATCAGAGTCGTCATGCATACTTACGATGATGACAAAGTACAACCTCGGATGAATCAGAATCGTCATGCAATACTTAACATATTACATCCTTCCTATATCCTTTTAAATCATCATATTTCATTGGCAATATATGTGACTAATGTTTGGTCGTGACAAGATGCACGAAACAACAAACATATCAATTTTTGCAGGTTTTGTAGCTATGAGTCAACCATACCGTCAGCACACAATTTCATTCAGTTCACACGGGTCAGCGCATGAAGGTCATGCGTCGACCGTTAACTTGGCGCATGCAGGTTTAAGAATCTCACGGGTCAGCGCATGAAGATCATGCGTCGACCGCTGACTCGGCGCATGACAGTTTAAGAATCACACGGCTCAGCGCACGCCGACCCTATGGTCGACCGTTCGCGCGCAGAAACAGAAATTCTGCTATGTTTCTTTGATCTGTCAACTGTCTGTTTTGTATATTACTATAAATAGCTGTCTTTTCAATTTTAACAACTAACATTTTTTAAAGAACATTTTTGAAAGCATTGTGAGAAAGTGTTCAGGTCAAGAAACGTGAAAGAGGTGCATCAGTGTTCTTCATCTTCATCGTTCAATCAACTCACAAATCCTCAAATTACAGATAATCAATTTTTTGCTGCGGTTTGTGGTTTGCTCGACGGTGATAAGGTTCGAACGCGTGATTGAAGATCCGGTTCGAGTGGAAGCTGGTGCAGGTGTTTCTTGGGAGAAAACCTTTGAGGTTTTACCTATCAAGACTACAGGTTTTGAAGGCTTTTGTTACGGAATCGTCGGTTCAACAATCAAGCGAGTGCGAAGGTGATTGATTAGCGGAAGGTTGATCAATCTAGTAGCTAGGGCGTTGAAAGGTTGAAGACGTTCCGGGTTCAATTTGGGTGTGTCTAAGATCAGCCGTGCCGAAGGTTTGATCAACGGAAGAGTTGTCAATAAGGTGGCTGCAATCGGAGGTCATTCACATCAAATTGGAGGACTTGATTCATCTTGAATCAAGGGGCAAGAAGTGGTAGAAATTATCAGCAACATTAAGATTGTTTGTATCAATTGTCTATCGATTCTTGTGTATAACTATTCTACCAAACAGGTGATATCTATTCAATACATATCTCAATTCTCTTTGTAGAATTGAGGGCAGACGTACCCCAACGCGAGGACGACTGGGGGAACTGCCTCATCAAATCTTGTGTTCCTTTATTTTCTGCATTTTCAATTACGGCTTAAAAATTAAGTGATTCTAGAATAAGTGATTTTGTCAAATTGTAGTATTGATTGAGTGAGTTGGTGAAACACTGTTTTTTAACTACTAAGTACAATAGAAATACTGTACTAAGGCTTTTTCAATCACTCATTCAACACAAATATCATTTAAGGTATTTGTGCACACCAACTGTTCGACAAAAGTGCTGAACTAAAATTGCCTTAATTTTGCTGCTAGTTTTGGTGTAATTTTTGAGCACACCAACTGTTCGACAAAAGTGCTGAACTAAAATTGCCTTAATTTTGCTGCTAGTTTTGGTGTAATTTTTGATCATTGGAATAAGGAAATAGTACGAGTGAATCACATCTGAGTTTTGCATAAAAGTGTGTAGTGATTTACTATCCGTTATCGTCTTAAATTCATCTGCTTGACGCATATCCGGCTCTCCAATAGTTGTTCGTTTTAGACTATATTTTCCAAGGCCGCTTCCGCATTTGAAAACAATTTTGAAAACCAATTTTATTGGTAGCGCCACTCAAATTTTTAAAAGGGATCTATTCAACCCCCCCCCCCTTCTAGATCCGTGCCTTAGTCTAACAAAATTCTCCTGTCAAGGAGAAAGAACTACTCAGATAGAGGAATCATCTTGCTGAGGAGAACGTGGACATGCCAGTATCAACTGGACTCCGTCTGGGGAACTGATCTTCTGTTGACTGCTGCAGGGAAACAACTTCAGCTGATTACTGCAGGGGAACGAAGTTCTACGAGAACCTGGACCTGCTGACGGAAAGCGATACCAATCGCGTGAATAAACTGCGCGGCCGTCTCGGCTACTCTTCTGGGGATGATAACTCTGTGGGGAAACAACTTCAGCTGCTCCACACTCCACTGGGAAAAAACCAATCATGATCTGATCAACTTCCAAGGATTCAGATCTCTTGGAAATCTGTAAACTCGGTTGAGGAAGGAGAACTCATTCTGCTTCGCTGGAGAGAGTACGATTCTGGGGAAATACCGCATCGGCTGTTCAATACTCTGCTAGGGAAAACCCACTCATGGTCCCAACTGCTTCCAAGGATTCAGCTCTTTTGCGGACTCAGCCGGGGAGAGAAATCATTCTACTTCACTGGCGAGTACTACTCTGATGAGGAATTTCAATTCCGCTGGGGAAGAAAGAATCATCTGACTTCAGGGGAGAGCACAACTCTGCAGGGGAACAAGACATCAGCTGTTCCAACACTCTACTGGGGAAGGAGAAGTCATTCTACTTCGGGAGAGAATACGACTCTGGTGGGGAATCTCAATTCCGCTGGAGACTTCAGTCTGGCACCATCGGTTACTGCATCCATCGGCGTACGAACAATTTCCTGCGAAACCTGCACTTGTGACCCGGTGCTGGGGAAGAATCCTGCTGCGGCGACTTTACTGGGGAAAACACGAGCTTCGGTACCCGAACATTTCTATGAAGCCTGCCCTTGTGACCCGGTGCTGGGGACATGAGCTTCGACCCTTAACTCAGCTGATGAGGTGACGTTCCTTCAGGATGCGTCTGCTTGGGGAAGAGAATCATCTCTGCGTGGGGAGACATATCAATGCTCACTATTCTGCGTTCAGATTGGAGGAGAAGCCACTGAACTCTGCTGGAGAAGGAGGACTCGTCCTGCTTCGGGGATGTCAATCCTGGTCGGTTGAGGGTAATCTTGACCCTAATCTGATAAGGGATAAACGCCATCTCAATTTGCTGCAGTCTCAAACTATACAGGGGGAACAACCTCAAACCGTACATCTCTGCTGAGAAACGATCCCGGTTCAACAACGTCAACACAGGGAACACAAGCTACCAACCATGGAACCAAGTAACAGGTTAGGCTGTAGGATAACAACAAGGCTTCTTCAGAAGGTTCAGGTTTTGGCAGGGTGATGACACGATTCCACGATACTCAACTCTTGCTAGGGTGAACAAACTCATTTGAACAACTTGCCCCAACGCAATTCAACTTGCCCCAATCCGACCTTTGGGAATAATTCATTCTGACCCGGAAACAACTAGCAACAAGACAGTCTTCAGAGGGCTTGCCCCAACATCTGCACAACGGAAGGATTCATCCTCCACTAATCAACTCTCAGCATGGTCGGCTTCAATATCTCTGAAGTAGTTTGCCCCTGAACGAGCGATGAGCGACTCAACATGCTCTGATTGCACGCTGGAGGGATCTGCCCTCAAATCGCAAGAATTCTGGATAACTGCCCCTGATCGGGTCTCGAGAAGATTCACTTCCGATCAACCGCTTCTTGCATAAACTGCCCCATAATCAACTGATGCTCCGGGACTTGTCCTCAGACAAACTGATTCCAAACTCACTGGAAGTCAATGCCCCAAATTCACAGGGTTTCACCGCACACCATTCTGATCCAGACCTCGGACGATTCAGTCCTGATTGACTATTCTCTGTCGAAGTTCCTTCGTATCAGCTACTAACCTGCAATTAAAATTGTTTATTCACGAATGGTAATTTTAATGCAGTGTTCATGCAAATTTCGAAAAAATGTTGTACTGTCACTCATTTACGTGTCATGCTAGTGAGTGACGAATGAACCAAAGAGTTCAAACATAGTGCTGATGTGATCAGTGAAAAACACAATAAGGATATGATCAGCAAATCATGAAGGAGTCAGGTTACTCAACCTTATCGTAATGCGCTTTCAGAATAAACCCTGCCTCAATTAGGTCTTTTAAGGGTTGTATCGTGGTCGGGTTCACGGTTCGTGAAACAAAGGATATTTGGCTCAAATTATGATTTGTACCCACCCCTTCTACGTGATGATCTCCGATCCTAAGGTTCAGTTAACTTAGCTCGAGCGCTCGCCTCTTCGAGAGGTATGTCGAACATTAGGAACAACTGGTTAAAGAATTCACAAGGTGTTTCGGAGTGACAGTTACTCCTTTTTTCGTTTTTGGTGTCTGTATCTACACGACTTTGTCCTTGTTTGAGGATTTTTCTTTTTATAATCCTTTCTTTTTCATTCTTTTGATTCCCTAATTTTTGCCTGAACTGACTCCTTTTGAGTTCTTTTCGATTTTTTCTTTTGAAGTCCAGCGGGATGCCCTGATTTTTTTTGCCTAAGTATTTGCTTTCTAGCTTTTCTTTTTTACTTAGCGGGCTTTCTTATTTTTTCTTTTGGAACAAGTCGTGCGACACTGGCTGTCTTGATTGCTCCAAAAGGATTATAACCGTCTCACTCCTGATTGGTGAGGTATAACCATTGTGGTTGACGAGGTACGACCTCTGGAGAGGAATATGATGTGATTGGTCCTCGAAGGACAACACTCCTCTGTAAGACTTGAACGCTCGATCAAACTAACTGACAACTACCCTGCCCCGGGTTAAGATGTGAGGGTTAAAAAGTCCGAAAGAAACTCCTACTTCTCGGCTCGAAGTGGTTAACAAGGGATTCTCTTCCTTATCTCTCCGGTGTTTAGGGATTTGAAACAATGCCTTATACGTCATCGGCAAAGTTTTATCTGAAAGCAATACGATCATCGGTTATGAGTATTCAGTTTCATCATCCTCCCTCCGCTCATTGCTAATCATAGTAATAAAGTGAAGTGAATAAAATGCAAGTGTCAGTGCAATGCAGTAAATGAGTGACAACGACATAACTAATTCAGAAAAATGCATGGTCACTTTATTAATATTACCATTCGAAACATACAATGTTTAACAACAAGTAGTAACTAACAGAAAAGAAACTACAAATGCAAATGGTAAAAAGTCCGAGGACTGCCAATGCTGAGGACGTCTGCCTGTCTGGACCACCGGCTTCTGGAAATAACCCTCTGAATCTGCGAGCTCAAACAGCTGAGAGGTTGTCACGTACAACCAAAACTCCGTCTGGAAAGGAAATACACCCTTGGTCGATCAATTGTTGCACTTTCGCCTGGAAAGCCTTGCAATCTTCAGTTGAATGCCCCGGAGATCCACCATGGTAACCGCACTGAACATGAGGATTGTACCCTGGAGGGTAAGGCTCTGGCACGGGCTTGAGAGCTTTCGGTCCACAAAGGAATTCTGAATCAACAGTGGAAGAATCTGGCTATACGGCACAGGCACTGGATGGAAAGAAGCATTCCTTCCTTCTAAGTGGTTACGAGGTCTCTTGTGATCCTGGTGTTGGTATTCTTTCCGCCCAGGAGCAAGAGGTCGTCGTTTCTGAATGGCAACGGTCCCTCGTTTAGGCGCTTGCGTCCTTGAACTTGATCCAGGTAGAAACTGCGAGCGAGGCGATTCAGTCACCAAAAGTCGCGGGACATATTCAAGATCTTTCTCAGCTTCAGGCAAAGGAGTGGAATCATTCACCTCTCCTGCAGGGTACGGGATAAACTTTCCCGATGCTCTCATGCCGCCCGGCACAAGCCTAATTGTTCTTGAGTCAATAAGGTCTTGAATCTTATTCTTGAGAGCCTTACATGTTTCAACATGGTGCCCTGGTGCTCCTGAGTGGAAATCACAACGTGTGCTGAGATCAACGTCTGGTGACACATCATCTGGGGGATTCAAGGTTCGAAGCTTGAGAACACGGTTCTGAACCAACAGTGGCAACAACTGGGCATAACTCACAGGTACTGGGTCCACAGCTCTATCCAGTAGCTTCTTCTTTTGATTATGACCTTCAGGGTTATTCTGAGATGCCTGGCGTGGCTGCTGACGAGACGGGTTTCGAGCTTCATGCTGTGTAGAGGATCTATGAGGTCCACTTGGCTTCAGCACAGGTGGCACTGACGGTAATGGGGGAAGCACTTTGGTCTCCTCCTTGGGTGCTTGACCACTCTCCTTCTTTAGCATACTTCTCACCACTCCCATGAGAAAGCTCAACTGATTCTGCAGCTGCTGATTCTCTTCTCTGAGTACTTGCTGGTCCAGACGCACTACCTGTATGTCATTCATGACCTGCCCCAACTGGCTTTGGATTTTCCCCAACTCAGCTTGTACCTGCTCCATTAGTCCGAGTTGCTCGATTCTGAGTCAAACCTGCAAACACAAGGGTTAGAAGACAGGCCCCGGCTTCTGTCATGCAAGATGAATTATGCTAATGCCATGGGTGTCTGTACGTTTAGGAGATCACCCCTAATTCTGGTGTCAACGTGCCAACATAGTGTCAATGCAGTGATAAGACTAGATCCATTCACGGAAGAAAATATCTCATATTGCTCGGGACACCAGAATCAGGGTACGAAACGCGCCTGCAGCACAGACACATGCTAATGAAATGCAAAACATGAATATGCGAGCTAATGCAAAATGCAGTCATGCAATAATATATCCGGGTAACTACTGTGGAGATTCTGTATCAACAATCACTGATGAGAAAAAAAAACCCCGGTGTAAGACCACTAATCTGATCTGCTGAGAATAACCATCTGATAGAACCAAGATCAAAATTCTGCTCTGTCAAGAATAAGTGCCTGATAATAAGGACCCCGGATGTATGATCAAGAAATATCTGCTGATGAAGTCTTCAGACCCCGAATAAAAATCTGCCCTATCAAGAACAAACACACAGCTGCTGATGAGATCTTCAGACCCCACTCAAAATCTGCCCTATCAAGAACAAATAACATCTGCTGATGAGATCTTCAGACCCCACTCAAAATCTGCCTTATCAAGAACAAACCACTGATGACAATACTCTGATCAAAACCTGCTCTATCAAGAACAAATAACATCTGCTGATGAGATCTTCAGACCTCACTCAAAATCTGCCCTATCAAGAACAAACCACTGACGACAATACTCTGATCAAAACCTGTTCCATCAAGAACAGACAAATCTGCAACTGAGAACTCTGGTACCAACATAACTGATTCACTGTCAAGAAAACCAGGTAGTCTGAAGGTCTAAGTTTCCTGCAATAAACCCGATCCCACTCACAGGTATGGACCTAAACTGACTCAAGGTACGACATCCTATGCGGTCGTCGGCGTCACAGACTTTCAGGGTTGATGATACGATTCCCAGAAGGAGTGGCATCATCAAATCCTGAAGAGGCCTCACTTAGCCAACTTCCAAATGATCGGTCCCCAGAGTCGACAATCCAACTAACCAGCAACCCGAGCCACCCAAAGGGCAGGACAGGAGGCCAACCAGAAGAACCTCGTCTGAGTGTAGATTTCGCGGGACACTAGGACATGCAAAGCACGTGCGCGCCCACTAATCTCTACTCTAAGTCTAGGTGCACTCAAGCCCAGGTCCAGCTTCTCACTCATCAGAACTCCCATCCCACAACAGCACAAATAATCATATTATACTGAAAATAACATGCGGGAAATAAAGTGCGAGAAGTAAAAATGCGGTAAATAAACGCAACCCAACAAGCAAACACACAAGCGGTAGGATTGACTCTCTTAAGGGACGTTGGATCCCAAAACTGACTCGCTTTCGGGATGTTGGATCCCTAGGAAACTATCAAGTCCCCAGCAGAGTCACCAGCTGTCGCTTGCGCGAAAATAAGGTGCCGGCATGACAGAAGATTCGCCACCTTTCGTTATTTATCCCTCAGAGCGGGAAAGGAAACGATCGGAAAAACCTGACGAAAAAGGGTAAGACAAGGTCGTCGCAACCATTGTCTGGGTTAGGGAGTCGGTTACGCAAGGGGAAGGTATTAGCACCCCTCACGTCCGTCGTACTCGACGGGATCCACGCTTGTTTGTTTACTTGGACGGGTTGGTTATAATCTATCTACCTATCAAGGCTGGCTGAAAAAGAAAAGAAAAATGACTCGGCAAAGCGTCGCACTTTATGCCTACGTATTCTCATCAGAGAATGAGAAATCAGAGTCAACGTAGTTCGGCCTACGAAGGATTGCGGGGAAAGGTTGAAGGTTGCTCGCTAGGACGTCGCATCCTATGCCTACGTACTTCCACACTGTATGGAAGATCAGAGCAAACGTAGTTCGGGAAACTACGGGTTATCTCCTGAAAGAAGTGTTTTTTATTGTATTTGCGATTTCAACCGCACTAGAGACTATGACCTGAGAGTGAATGCGTCGCATGTCACCCAAAGGGTACCATACTGAACATCCAATCTCAGATAGCTTAAGGCTCGTAACGTACGAAAGAAATCATTCATGATTACTGTATCTTAAACTGTTTTGAGATGAGAAGAGAGCAGGACCAACTAGGAGGGAGACTATCAAGTCCTACTGTTATCATGCCATGGATTCATCCTATGGTTGAGGTTTAAACAGGGAACTTCTAGAAGTTGTCATGCATAGGTTTCAACCTAAAAGTCTATCATCAAATCCTCATCAGAGGAAATGAGAGCCCTAAGGGATCATGTCAATGATACACCAAAACAGACAAAGCATCAGCTTAACAGTAAAATGCATGCAATGCAAGTGAGGGAGGAAATGTGTGTGGGGCTTCAGCCTCCACAAGCTCGTCTCGACCTCAAGCCAGAATGAAATAACAGTAATCACACTGAAACATAAACAACATGCTATCAAGCAATAAACAGATAAAAGAGATGAAGATGCCATCAGGCAAACAAAACACATGCTTGAGAAAGAAATCATCTAACCTAATCTCCAATCCTAACCCTAAAACAGAACTCTAATCAGAAGAAAGCAAAGCCCTAAAGCAAAACCTAAACCATAGAAATCAATCCCAGTCTTCAAGCTTCAAAACAAGCTTACCAAAGAAAGGGAGCTAAGTAGGCAGACTCATAGTGCCCTCCTCAGGAAAGCACTAGGAGGCTTATACTCAGGAGTCGTATCCTATGTGGCTCAACAACTGTGATCAGTTTACATTCCTCCTCAGGAGAAATTAAACTCACATGAAGGCTCCAACATCACTGGATACTTAAGAAATCCTAGATGAACTAATGGAACTAAGTGAATAGACCCATAGGACCTTCCTCAGGAAAGTACTAAGAGGCTTCCACTCAGGAATTGTATCCTATGTGGCTCAACAGCTGTGATCAGTTTACATTCCTCCTCAGGAGAAATTAAACTCACAAGTTGGCTCCGACATCATTGGATACTTAATAAATCCTAGATGAACTAATGGAACTAAGTGAATAGACCCATAGGACCTTCCTCAGGAAAGTACTAGGAGGCTTCCACTTAGGAGTTGTATCCCATGTGGCTCAACAACTGTGATCAGTTTACATTCCTCCTCAGGAGAAATTAAACTCACAAGTTGGCTCCGACATCATTGGATACTTAGGAAAGAGGTGAGAAGAAAGAATGAAAGTCATTCATAGTGCCTTCCTCAGGAAAGTACCATGAATTCCCCTCAAACTTCAGGATCTCAAACCTCACAGACAGGGAACAAGCTCCAAGCTCTGGGTCTCTGGGTCTTGATCTACAATCTTCTCTTCCATCATGCTCTTCAACAAGATCTTCAAAACAAACTAAGCCCCACAACAAATTCCCAGAAATAAACCCCAGAGACAGACAAATAACCACAGAACAGTCAAAACCATCATCCAATTTCAGAAAATACCTAAAAATACTAAAACAAGAGGGAAAATTCTATCAATTATTCACAAGGGTCTACAACACCTACCCATATCATCCCTATATGCCCATCCCCAAAAATCAAGACAAAACTCTCCACAGAAAATGAATTATTTCACTTATGCATAACCTAAACCCTAATTAGGATACCCTAATGCTAACCTAATTAAGCTAATCAAATTTTAATATAAATATCAAGAATTAAATCCTATGGGGAACTATGATTCAATATCTAATCACACCAAAAAGAATGAATTAAAAAGACTAAGGGAAGGTCCTAAAAGAAATTCTACAAAATGAAGCATCAAACTAAACCTATTTAAAAAGCTATTTAAATGAAAAAATATACTAAAAATATCAAAAGAAAATAAAATGCTAATTTTATTTATTTATAATTTTCTAGACAGAATTATGAACATGTAGAAAAAACAAGCATTGAAAAATATTAATTTTTCCATTTTCTATGAATTTTACAATATGCAATAAAATGTAAAAGAAATGAAAAATAAAAGAAATTAATTAAAGGGGAGGGGGTGTGAAAAGCAAAGCGCCCAGTTCAATTATTAGATGGGCCAGGGATGGGGGTGCGCCTAGCATGGCGCGCCTGGGCCCAATTGCTTCAGAAATTAAATCAAAAAAAAGAAAGGAAAAAGATAAAAGCGCGGTGCAATTAGCATTGGTTTTAAGTTCAAAACTGGATTGGGCTCCGTGTGGGGGTGTGAGTAACAAGGATTTGATGAGGCCCAGAATCAGATTTTAATGAAACGGCAGCGTTTCAGCGCAAGGCAATTCCCTCCGTTTTCAATTTTGAATTAAGGCCGTTGGATGGGATGAAAGGGTCAAATGAAATAGAAAGATCCAACGGATATAAACCCATCTTCAACCTTGCGTCTAGGGTTTGGTCTGAAACCAGAATTCATGCACCAACCTTCTTCACGCTCGTGCTCTCTCATCTCTCAATGAAAACAAAAAATCCAAAGACCAAAGTTGCTCCTCTTCTCTCCAAGAATACGATGGTATCGATAGTTCTCACTAAAACCTTCTATATCCTCCAAACAGAATGCATGAAGGTTAGGGTTCCACCATTTTTCTCTGACATCAACCTTGATGAAACTCAAATCTAATGGTATGATCCTGTTCCTTATGCTACCCTAACCAATCTATGCTATACCATAATCACCAAAACTCAATACACAGCTTGCTTTTGGAAATCAAAGAATATGGGACCTGCCATGGAACCTCATGGATCTTCCTCTAACTCTCAGAAAACCTTCCTCTAACCTAGCATGTTGATCTTACACCTAGGATTCTAACAGAATGTACATAATTATGGAGGTATGGTGAAAGTTTCAAACCTGCCAAGTGATGATGGTGAGTGATGCTAGAGATGAATTCAGAGCTTGTAATGGCTTCCAAGGAACCCTCTAATGGTGTAGAAGTTTCTGTTTGCAAGATTCTTGAAGGAGAAAGCTTGTAATGGAAGATTCGAGTCTTGCTTGACTTTGAAGAAAGCTTTGAACACCTCACTCTTTCTCTCCCTTTCTCCACTGAATTCTCCAACCTTGACCAACCCCTCATCACACTATGAGGTACTCTTTAAATAGCAATCCATGGAAGCTTCTAGAATCATCTAGAATCCACTAGAAAAGCTTGGATTTTCTCCTTTGGTGACAAGTTGAACATACCATATCTCATGAGTTAGGCCTTTTAAACTTGTGTCAAAATCTCATTACAAGAGATATTGAGATCATATGTGCAAAAATCAGGCCAAACTTGCCTTGTGTAGAACCTTCCAAGGATGCCTTAAGATACAAGTTACAATTTTTCAAAGCAACCTTCATTTTTGAGCCTCAAATCAAAATTCTGTTTAAACCAAAGTTTTTAGAATGTTATTTGCACTCAAAATGGTATATTGGATGACCTATTTTGGATTCATAGATCTCCCAAACCAAATTTCAACTTGACTTGAATTAACTTATATGCCTTTTTTAGTTCAAATTTACCAAACTTTGTCATTCCATGCTATGAGCTTTTACAACAACTCATGACCTCTTTTCTAGGCTTAAAATGCCATTTTTAACAACTTTCATGTTTTGAGTTTTTCAATTTGAGGCTTGGAAATAGGAGATATGGCCTTTGCTTAAAATGACCTATAACTACCAAATGACCAAAATACCCCTGTCTTGTTCAAACCATAAGTTGAGTTCTACAAATCCTATCAAGGACTTCTAGTACTCTCTAGAAAGCTAAGAAGATGATATTCAACATTCATGTTGACCAAGAGATCATAGGAATCATCCTACTAGGGAAAAAGTTGTCTGCAAGTTGGGTGACTTTCAAGGACCCAGATTCACACACCTCTGCTGACCTGTAATTTGTCAAAACCATAACTTGAGCTCTGCAACTCCTATCAAGGACTTCCACCACTCAAATTAAAGATAGGAACAAGCTCTACAACATTCATGTTGTGGGTAAGATGAGATATCAATCACATCTTGAGCTAAAACTGCCTGGAAGATAGGGATCAAATTAGGGTTTTTTCACTGACAATCCCTGGAAACCCTAACTCAAAACTTCTCGAACTCCTCAATCATGATGAGTTGGTCTAGGAATAACCTTCATAACATCTCCATATATCATTCCATTATCTCATGGCCCTTGGATTAGGTCTCACCCTTCTCCAAATCTTCAATTATCCTAGGGTTGACCCAGTCAAAACCCTAACTCTACCATTCATGGTTGAATCTTCTGAATTCTTGCATAATGACCTCTCTGGGCTTCATGATGGATATCAAGACATCTCATAGGCTTTCTCAAAGCTTCAAGTTCAATCTCAAAGTCTCAGAATCATCTGAGGAGCTCCCACAACTCTCAAGCTATGAAGCACACAACTTTGGTCTCAACCAATTCCTCTGAGGATCTTTTGAACTTTCTGATGAAGGTATCAACTTTCAAACACTTAATGAGTAAATAATTGTTGGTCAAATTTTGGGGTGCAACAATTAGCTATTAATATTATTTGTATAAATCATTTTAATTAAAATAATAGTAATAATTGTTACATCTCCCACCACCCCCATGTCTCTACCTTTTTTCTCACGCACCCCCAACACTTTAAAGTCTAATATCAAATGCTACTACCCTACATCCAAAGGTTTTTAAAACACATCAAATCATCAATTAACACATACAATCACACAATTTATATATTAAAATTAATTAAATAAATTGGGGCGTTACAATGTATGGTTAGTAATTAAATTACCAAATGGGTTCATTCCGTCGGTAGCAAGTCCAAGCCTAAGGTTCCTAATTTCAAGAGAAAACTTTGGAAACAAGGAATCAATTTTCTTCAATTGAAATGAATTAGTTACATGTTGTCATACCATAATTTATACCCCTAAGATTCCACCTACCATATCATTTTCATTTCACCAAGATAACAAGCATGGCATCCTCCTAACTTTCATCTTTTTGGGTTTGCCTATGTGGGGGATCACCAAGCACCCTTTGTGTTTATTTTTGCCTCTATTGCTTGTTTACATTCTAACTTTTCTAAATTTATTCAAAATACAAAAATATGTGTTGCTTCCTTTTATTATTGTACAAGTTAGGAACTTGCAATCAAAAGATCAAGTTGGGTTTCTAAATTAGGGTTTGGATTTTCAAAGTCAAAGTTTGGTCAACAGATGGTCCACAAGAGCTTTCACTTTAAGGCATGACCTATAATCTTAGGTCATATTCATGTCAAGCTTAATCAACATCATTGGATCAAGAGAAGTTCAAGTTGAGTGCATGATTTCAAAGTTGATTCAAGTATGGTTCATGTGTTTATTTCCATGTCATTTCCATTCAATTCTCAAGAAATCATTAAATATTATTCAAATGACAATCAGTGTGTTCGTCTTGATTCACTGACTAAAAGGCCTCACCTATATGGAATTTATTCTTAGTTTTAGTCATTTAATTTTACTTTGAAGAACTAGGGTTCTTCGTGTTCTTGAGCAAATTCTCTCTGCTCATAGCGAATCAATGGTTCTGATGCAAAAAGACAGGAACGATTAAATGTTTGGAAGCTGAATCCAAGCTTAATTCTAGCTAAAAATATGAGTTCATAGATTTGCAGAAATTGAAGCAAGGTTGAAGATGAAGTTTAGTTCACGCGAGAATTTGAATTCATCCACTCCTAGCCTGACAAGCATGCTAGCTGTTGGCGCCATCTTTCAAATTTATTTTTATTTTCATTTTATTTTCTTTTAACTTTTCTGGTTTATTTTAAATAGCTCCTTTATTATTTTTTACTCTAATTTTTTTCATAAATCACAAAAATTATTTTCAATCACATATATTTTTGCATAATTTTTAAAATCATTTTGAATTTAATTGATATTTTCCTTCATTTTCCATTTAATTATCATTTTCAAATTTATTTTTAATCATTTTGAAATATTTTTCACTCCAACTTTTAAGATCTTCTTATTTACAATATTCTTGATTTCTCATAATTTTCTCAACCATATATTTGATGTTTTGATGCCTTTTTTTGAATTTTCCATTTAATTTCAACTTTTAAACCATTTTAAAATATGTTTTATGTTGTTTTATTCAAAATTTCAAAATGTCTTGATATTTTCTCTTGATGATTTCTTGATTGAACATATTTTCAACATCTCAAGTCCTTAATTAATGATCATTTGGTTGATTCAACCTTCTTTGGTTCAAACATGTTAATGAATGATCATCTAACCATCTTGGACACTTTGTATCGGAGATAGGTTATCCCTTCTTTCATCATGCTTTTAGTAATTTGACTTGTTGATAGATGATCCCTATGTGATTGATTGAGCCTTTATTTTATTCTCTCTTTCATCTCTTTCTCTTTTCATTTTGTTTGAGCTATTGTGTTACATTGTTTTAAGAGAATGATTTTGTATTATTTCTCTACCATGTAAGTACAGAGTATGCCTAAGAGGGGGGGGGGGGTGAATTAGGCTTTTAGGAACTTTTTCAAGTTTTTCGGTATTCTTGAAATTTTACTGGTTAGGTTATTGGTGATGAATGCAGTAGAAAGTAAAAAGAAAGTGGACACCAAGATTTATAGTGGTTCCCCTCACAATCCGAGAGTACTCCACTCCCCTTTCAACACAAAAGAGAGTTTTCACTATTGTTTAATAAAGTACAACCTATCACACCATCAACCGGTGAGGCCTACTATCAAACAATAAAAATCAACAAGTGTACAAGAACAATCCTCTTGTAAACACTCACCCTTGTGTCCAACAATCCTGGATCACAAGTCAAAATACAAGTAATCTGAATACTTTGATTTGAGAGTAATAGTGGTACTATCAATGCTGAGATTGATCTTCTCCTTCTGATCAAAATTCACTCATTTAATTTCAACACAAGTGTTCAATGCTATGCATATGAAAGATATGATCAATATGAACACTTTTGAAAAGATTTGAAAAGTATTTGAAAGTGGTGAATTTGATTCAAAGAATGTTTTGAAATTGATTATTGGAGGATATTTTTCAATTTGAAAAACTCAGAATTTATATGTGTAAACACACCTTTTCCAAAAGGTATATTTGAGTATAATTCAAAATGTGAACTGGTATAATTTTCAAACCATTTTTGAACTTGAAACAAGGCCATTTTTCAAAATACGTTCAATGTTAATCGGTTAACCTATATGGTTAATTGGTTAACACTTGAACGTTATACCAGAATATTCAAAATTTGAAATGGTTAACCGGTTAACCTATATGGTTAATCGGTTAACACTGCTATTTTTCAGAAAAATACTTATAAAAATAGTGTTATACCAATTCTAATAGTTTAAAAAGTATGCTTATGCAATGTGATCAAATGATAAAGATGTTGAACACTTGTATATCAATTAAATTAATGGATTTTGATATACCATAGCTTGTGTCCAAAACTTGAAAGTTGATCAGTCAAATGTTCATGAAGCTTTGAATGTTGATCACTTCCATTCCACTTGATCTTGGCCTTTTGAAAGCACTTGCCTTTTTGCACAGATGAAATATTCTTGATCTTGATTGTTGACGTCATCAAAACTTTGAGATGAAGCTTGCTTCTACAATCTCCCCCTTTTTGATGATGACAACCAAAATGATCTTGTGCAATTTTTGACGATGATTAGCAATGATCTTGTTTTCTCCCCCTATGTCCATGAACTCCCCCTATCGAATACATAGGCAAAAATTCTGCACACATAGACATAAGAAAGCCAAAGCTCTTCTCCTCCTTTGTTATAAGCAAAAAGGAAGGAGCTTTCAAGAAAGAAAACTAGATAGACCAATAATGCAAGCAATCACAAGAATATGGAAGCAAAGCATAATGAAATTAAACAGCAACAACGCTTCGTCGGATTTCTCATCAAACTTACCAAGATTATCTTTGTTGTTGTTGAGAACAAAGCATTTGCATCCGAATATGTGGAAGAATGCTATATTTGGTCTTCTACCCTTGAACAACTCATACGGAGTCTTTTTGAGGAGTGGTCGAATATTGACACGGTTGCTTACGAAGCATGTTGTACTAACTGCATCTGCCCAAAAATATTTAGGAAGATTTGCATCGCTGAGCATTGTCCTTGCAAGCTCCACCAGTGATCTTTTCTTCCGTTCTACGACACCGTTTTGTTGAGGCGTCCTTGGTGCTGAAAATTATGAGAAATTCCATACTCTTCGCAAAATTCTTCAAAGTCTGAATTTTGGAATTCTCCACCGTGATCGCTTCTTATAGAGGCTATGGTGAGTGATTTCTCATTCTGAATTTGCTTTGCATATTTCTTGAATGCTTTAAAAGCATCACTTTTCTGCACTAAAAACAATGTCCAAGTGTATCGAGAGAAATCATCAACAATAACTAAGGCGTAGAAATTACCTCCGAAGCTTTTTGTTCTTGATGGACCAAAAAGATCCACATGCAACAATTGAAGTGGCCTTGATGTAGAAACCACTTGCTTGGATTTGAAAGTTGTCTTGGTCTGTTTTCCCTTTTGACATGCATCACATAACTTATCCTTGATGAATTTTATCTTCGGAAGACCAACAACTAGATCATGCTTTATCAACTTGTTTAAATGCTCCATGTGAATGTGAGCAAATCTTTTATGCCAAAGCCATGCCTCGTTGTTGTTCGCCATAAGAAATTTTACCTTCAAGGAAGAGTCATTAAAATAAATCATAAAAATGTTATTATATCTTTTACCTTTTAACAAAATGTCATGAGTGACTTCATGTTCTATCAAGCATTCCTCCTTTGTAAAGTTGATTCAGAACCCTTTGTCACACAATTGACTTATGCTAAGTAGGTTGTGTTTAAGGCCTTCCATATAAAGAACGTCTTCGATGATTGTACATGGAGGTGCACCAATGGTTCCAACTCCAAGAATTTTCCCCTTATTATCATCACTGTAAGTGACGTGTCCTTTGGCCTTTAATGATAGACTTGAAAATTTGTTTATGTCTCCCGTCATATGCTTCGAGCAACCGCTATCAAGATACCATTGATTAGTGGTTGTCTTCAAGCATACCTACAACACAAAATTAAGTAGTGTTAGGTACCCAAATTGCTTTGGGTCCTTGATAGTTAGTACCTTTTTCAACCCACACATAATGCCCTTTAGCAACACCAATATTGCGCACATAGCAAGCATTAGGTGTATGGCCTTTAATTCCACAATAAGAACATGTAGGTTGAAAGTGACTTCTATATCTAGGAACATAATTCTTTTTCTTTGCAATGCTTTTCTTGTTATGATTTTGATGCTGAACTTTAGAAGTGCTGGCCTTTTCTTTAACAATTTGTTTACTTGCTCTTACGAAAACGGTCTTATTGGTGCTTGGTTTTGAAAATTTAGAATATCCTAATCCACTTTTATCATTAGGATATCTTTGATGTTTTAGAATTTCTTCCAAGCCAATTTGACCTTTTTCGTATCTTTCTAAAACTCTTTTGAGTTGAACAATTTGGAAAGATAAAGACTCACAATTTTTACATACAAGACTTTGTTTTTCATCCATCAGTTTCTGTTTTTCATCTTCAATATTTTTCATAAAAATAGAGTTTTGTTCTTCTAAAAATGAGATTCTTTTCTTTTGTGATGAGATGTTTTTATACAAAGTCTTGCACTCTTTTAGAAGTTCATTTATAATTTCTTGTGCATCATTATCATAAACAGAAAAATTACTACTAACCTCATTTTCTTCATCGGAGTGGTGAGAGGCCATTAACGCCATATTTGCACATTCATCGTTTTCCGATTCTGATGATGAACTTACTTCGTTGTCGTCCCATGCGACATAAGCCTTCTTCGTTTTGAAGTCCTTCTTGCCTTTGAATTTTCCTTTATTTGCGAGTTTCGGGCAATCTGGCTTTATGTGACCTTGTTTCCCACATTTGTAACATGTAATTTCTTGATTTGATGTGGGTGCCTCCTTTTTCCTGAAATGTCTATTCTTTTTAGAAAAAGAGGAAATTTTATTATTATTAAAAAACTTACCAAGCTTCTTTACTAGAAGCATGAAATTTTCGTCTTCGGAAGATTCGTCATTTTTGTCATCCCTTGTGTCAACCTTCAAGGCAATTCCTTTGGACTTCTTGTCTTGACTTTCATGCTTCTCAAGCCTTCCAAGTTCTAGTTCATGCTCTTGAAGTTTGCCAAATAAGGAAGCGGATGTCATTGTTGAAAGACTCTTCTTTTCCGAAATAGCGGTCACCTTTGGTTGCCATTCTCTTGTTAAGGATCTTAGGACTTTCAAGTTGAGATCATCATTGGTGAAGGTCTTCCCGAGGGCAATCAGATGATTAGTTAGATGAACGGATCTCTTTTGTAAGGCAACAATGGATTCACCTGGCTGCATACGGAACATTTCATATTCTTGACTTAAAGTATTAAGTCTTGATCTTTTTACTTCGGCTGTCCCTTCATGCGTTTCTACCAAGGTGTCCCAAATTTCCTTTGCCGATTTACACTGTGATATACGGAAGAATTCGTCCATACTGAGAGCACTTTGAAGTATGTTGATTGCTTTCTTCTCATTCAAAATTCTCTTCTTGTCATCTTCATCATATGAGGATTTTATCTTTGGAGTGCCTACGTTATTTATGACGCTCATAGGAACATGCGGACCAGTTTCTACGGTTTCCCATATACCATCTCCTTGAGCCTCAAGATGTGCCTTCATACGGATTTTCCAAAAGTCGAAGTATTCTCCAGAAAAGAGTGGTGGCTTGTTACTGCTTCCACCATCTTTGAAAACCAGGTTAGTACTAGCGGAAGCCATTAGGATCGATAGGAACAGGTTACCTTAACCTGCTCTGATGCCAATTGTAAGTACAAAGTATGCCTAAGAGGGAGGGGGGGTGAATTAGGCTTTTAGGGACTTTTTCAAGTTTTTCGGTATTCTTGAAATTTTACTGGTTAGGTTCTTGGTGATGAATGCGGTAGAAAGTAAAAAGAAAGTGGACACCAAGATTTATAGTGGTTCCCCTTACAATCCGAGAGTACTCCACTCCCCTTTCAACACGAAAGAGAGTTTTCACTATTGTTTAATAAAGTACAACCTATCACACCATCAACCGGTGAAGCCTACTATCAAACAATAAAAATCAATGTATGACACATAAATTCTTATTAACCGACCTCAGATAGGTGTGACTTCTGCATAAGTTCACTTACAATTGCTTAACACAATACTAAATTGCCCCGACTCGATTGAATTCTCATTAAAACTAACATTGACATATTAATTGTGCTAACACCTAACATTTACTTTTATGCTCTTTACATTTTTGTCAATTACTCTTATGCCATTTTTACATTCATGTCATTTTACATTCTTTCCTTTTATTTTCACTCTTTACTTTATGCTTTATTGCTTTCTTATTTCAAAAGAACAAAAACACCATAAAATGGATAAAACCCTAAAAATTTAAATCTGGTCTCTCGGACTTTGTGTTGCTATCCCTTGCTTAAGGATTATTTTGGACTTTGGACCATAGGACTTAGTGCTTTTCCCTTTCTTGGAATGGTATCTGAGACTTTGTGATCCTCTGGACCCTCTAATCTTCAATTCAAGACTTGGATCTTCCTTGTGACTTGGTTGTCCATTTGGATCTGTTTCTATTCATCTGTGCATGTGCTTGTTCATCTCAAGGCTCAATCCAAATGGAAAGGAATGCTTATTTTAACCAATGTCAAATGGTTGTTTCCTCTTGTGGTTAGTACACTTGCACACAAAAAGGCTTTCTCTTGGGCTACCTTATAATCAGACCCTTTATTTTATGTCTTTTTATTTTTTTTATTTAGGATAGTCTCTTCTTCTCCTTCACACTTCTTAGATTTTCAAAACTTCTCCCTATTTAAAAAACTTCTCATTTTCAAACTTCACATCTTTTCTTAATAAACCTTGACTTTGTCAAGTGATCTAGAAAATATTTTTCTTAATAAATGCTAAAACACTTAAGCATATTCAAACTCTTTTCAAAACTTCTAAAAAGGACAAGCCTCATCAAACTTCTTTTTGTGTCTTTATGCACTTTTCTTTAAGAGCCTTTTTTCAAAAGATCAGATATTAGTCTATTCTTATAATGATGCAAGCCACTATATTTCTACAATATGTTGAGAAATGATTGATATTTTCCACTTAAATGTTGACACATACCCATATCTCTCTTTTTGTTTTAACTTTTTGCACGTTTTGTTCTACCTTTTCCTTTTTCCCTTTGGAAACAATAAAGTTCGGTGGCAACTCTTGCTTTTCGAGTTAAGTTAACCAATAGCTTAATCTCCAATTTTTTCCCATTACGACACATATCAAATTTTTCCATCACACATTCTTTCATATGTATTTCATCTAGTATTCTTTACATCATTTACATTAGTAAACAATATCTTGAACCTTTGAATTATTAGTAGCTACCACATCACCTTGGAAGGAATACCGTTTCTAATTACACCATCATCATCTTCAACACCACTTTCCTTCTGCTTGTAGGGTGGCTCCCCATATCACAAGCACTCCTTCAAGTTTTTATACTATGAAATCATTATGACATGCATGTATTTTGACATAGTCCAAACCCATTGGACATAATTTCTTATTGGCCTCATAACTACAGTTCGACACTGTGTTACCTTTTAAAAGCATTTCTTTCAACAATTCAAGAAATTAAGTGAAAATTCTATTTGTCCACCCACCTCTTACCTTAAGATTTAATAGTCTTAATACAACTTACAATTTTATAAAACTTTTGAATCCCAGATACAATGACTCTTCCGTGTCTCTTTGCATAGTATCTACAACATTAGCTATCTTGAAAGCATCTACTCCAATATCACGAATCATGTATTCTTGAGTATCATTCATAAAATCATCATCTTCTTCAATTTTATGTGACAAAGGTCTTTTTTTGTCACTTCACCATGTCATACCCATTTCGTGTAATTTTGAATAGTTCCATCACAACCTAAATTGTTGAATATAACAACACTTGTATGTTTTTGCGTATTTCAGAAAATTTTACAAGGACACCAAAAAATCCCATTATCGTTAGGAAGGTTTTTTCTGCAAATTCAAGAAACTGAATGACTCCATTCTCATGCTCTTTACTTAATCTATTGGATTTCATCCAACTACGTTCCATAATCATATACATCTTCTTAAAATAAAATAAAAATAGTACACGACCAACAAAAATGAACCGTATGAGTCTAAAAAACCATAATACAATAACAATAATAAGGCAAAAACATCAACAACAATAACAGTAACAACAACGGAAGCAACAATAACAATAATGGAAAATTTTTACATATCGGAAATGTGATGAGAGACTCTAAGTAAAGTATTGGTTTGAGGTTCAAGCTTCCTTTCTCCTTGGAGAATAGTGGTGTTTTAGTTTCGTTCGCTGGAGAAGAATAGTGTTTCAGTATCATTCGCTAGCTAGGGCGTATAAAGTAAATGAGACTTAACATTAAATCTAAAGGAATAAAAAATTTTAAGAGAGTTTTTATCTCGGTTTTATTAAAAAAAATGATGGAACATATCTGATGTGAAAACTTTACAAAATAAATGCACCTTGTAGTTGTGAATGAAACATAAAATTGCAAGTGCTGGGAATCCAAGCTCAAACACAGAGAAACTTTTCATGTCAGTTTTTGGGAAAACCTAGGTAAAAGATTACGTTTTAAAAAATGGTGTGTTTCAAGTCATTTGACCTTGGTTTTTAATAGCTCATATGAAAAGTTTGTCATGAAATGTGTTATTTGTAGTAGTGTCTCTTTAGTACTGCAAGAGTTACTCTTGCTTCATTTACATTTAATTGATCAGACTATAAGATAAAACACCTAACGTGTGATTAAGTGATCTTTCACTACTTCATAACTTCAGTTTCTTTCAATTACTTGATTTAACTTTGATTTCTTCTTTCAACTTGAACTTTAAACACTTTATATTGTGCTTGCTTCTTGTTTGATGATACTTTTGTTTTATTGTTTCTTATTCAGTTGTCATCATTAAAAACTTTAGAAGACATTACATGCGCATCACATAGAACCATTTTATCTCCCTTTTTGATGATGATAACACATCTCTCAAAAAGGTGGTAAGCTAGAAAAATATAGATAAAAATATTGGACTTGTTAAGCTCCCCCTCACAAAAAAAGAGTATACTTTATTCTCCCTAAGAGTATACTTCGCCCCATTGGTCATTATCAAAATGTGGAAAGAACAACAACAAGAAGAAGAAAAACAAAAAGAAGAAGGAGAAAAAGATAAGAAAGAGTAAAATCCAAACTATATCATATGTAAAATAAAATATATGAGATACCTAAAGATACACATATATAGACATGTTTAAACATGTCATACGACCATACTTTCGAAGTTGCCATTTCCTTCTAATGGTTTATGTTTTTTTTGTTTGTCATTTAACTTTTGGTTTTGTTTCTATCGTTAATGAGTATCCTCACATGATTGTGTATCTTAGGGTTGAATTCTTAATCCATTTTTAGGCATGCATAAACCTAATTGTTTGATTATAGTTCGAGCAATATGCTTTAAGTCAATTTGTTAAATTTGTGAATCAAGAACCTCATTTGACAATGGTTCAAGTCATTACAAGTTTGGATTCTAAAATGCTTCATGTTTTGAAAAATTTAAGGTTCTGTTAGTTTGATTTGAATCACCAGCTTACATGATTAGAATTAGAGTAACAAAATGGTTAGTAATTGCTTCTGCTCTGTCATGATTCAAATCACAGATATCCTAATTCGAATCAACCACATTTATTAAATGTAGGATTTTTTTCTATCAATGTGATTTGAATCACGTAAATTCATGACTCGAATCAAAGAGGTTTGGTTCGAATCATCGAGTGTTTGACTTAGTCGAACACATTTAGAATTTTTTTAGATTTTGGTTCTATGAATGTGATTCAAATCAGATGGTTTCTTAACTCGAATCATATGATTTGAATCACAAAGTCAATTTTTCTTGATTCTTGGGTATTGACTCAAATAACTTGATCTTTTAACTCCTCTCATACTCTTTGCTTATAACTCAAATAAAATAATATTTTTCTCTCATTTATGTACTAGATCTATAGCACATATATAAACCATTTTCTCAAAACACCCATCCACAATGTCTAAAAACATACACATTCACTTCTGATTTATAATTCACAACATATTTGTTGTCTCACTTTTCAAAAGAGTTTTTAATCTTGTTTTGATTTTTGCAAATAAAATATTTTCATCTTCAACCTCTTGCATCGTCTTAGGGTGTAAGATATGTGAGGAGGAACGTTCTTTCATTAATATTTTCTTTGAAGATTTCTTGAGGATTTTAGGGGTTTGCAACTCCACATGTGGTTATGGTTGGGATTTAAAAATCCAGTAGAAAAAAAGGAGGTTATTCTCTCCATAATTAATTTGATAGAGTTTTGTGGCAGCCTACAAAATGAATTAGAGTTTTTCTCATATTCTGACAGGCCAAGACTTAATATACTGGTAGGATCGAGTAAATATCACTAAAGAACTGAGACATGAAGTAGCGTTATTAGGGCTAGAAAATTTAAGTTGATTTCAAGTGAAGATTTCGCAAAAGCTCAGTGTCAGATACTATGTACAAGTAATTGAGGATTTGTTGTGCTAAATGTAACACCCATTTTTATTATATAGTCTTTTTGGTGTTATTTTATTTTGGTGTGTCCTTATGTGGGGGTGTGTCTGAGAGTGTCGGTGGGTACCCTTAAGTTATGGGGATTATTTAGTAACTATGGAGTTTAATATTAATATAATATGATTAATGGTGGTGATAATTTAATAATTAATATTATTATTATTATTATTATTATTATTATTATTATTATTATTATTATTATTATTATTATTATTATTATTATTATTATTATTATTATTATTATTATTGGAATAAGTAAAATAAGGAATTAGATATATAAGAAGGTTTTTGGGTAGAAGAGCGTGAGAACACGATAAACAGTTTTAGAGCAAGGTTAAGGAGGAAGAACAAAGAGGAAGAGGGAGAAGGCTAAGGCTGTCAGATTCTTGGGGATTCTTCATCAATCGAAGCAATTAATCGAGGTAAGGGGGGAGAAACTGATTGGGATTGGTAATTTACATGAATTGAGTAGAGGGGATTCCTTAACCCCATAGGGATTTGATGAACAAGATGAGTATAGTGTTATGTTTATGATTGTTGCTGCTATTGATGAATTTGTGCATATATTGTTGTGATTTTGGTGAGTTTCTGCGTAACGTAGCAGAGTTGTGGTTTTGGTGGGGTTCTGTGTAACTTCTGTGGTTTTGGTAATGACCTTGAGTTTGGTTTTGGAGAGAAAATTTGAGGAACAATTGATGAGAGTTGTGTATAATAGTTGTAGTAATAATAGGTAGAAGATGGATGAAGAATGATAGGCTTGGGATTAATCAAAGTGACATTTTGGATAGTGAGGGTTTTTGAGTATCGCAGACGCTCGCTAGCAGGTTCGCTAGGCGAACAGGTAGCGAGTACTCGCTAGGGACTCGCTAGGCGAGCTAGGTAGAGAACACTTCCAGTAGCCACTGTCTGCCTTCGCTAGCATATTCGCTAGGCGAGTAGGTAGCGAACACTCGCTAGGGCCTCGCTAAGCGAGTGGGCCAGCGAGCGAGACAGAACTTGTTTTATTTTGTGGTTCCATCCAATGTTGATGTTTTGTAGGATTCCTTTGATCATGATGGGTATAGGGATAATGTTTGGTGGTAAAGAGTGTATACTAGGTGTTAGAATATGAATTCCCATGATACTTGATTTAATTGATATGATTAATTGGTGTATAATATATATGATGTATGGTGATGTGATCAGGAGGATTGTGTGCACTTAGTGTGCTTGAATTTATTGGTTGTGTATGGTGATGTGATCAGTAGGATCGTGTGCACGTAGCGTACTTGAGTTATTTGTTATGCATTTGGTGTTGTGCATATCATGATGTTTTGGTGGGATGAAATTGTTGCTCAAGAGGAGTGTATACGATCATCCTTACTCCTTTGTGGAGAATGGTGGGGATAGATCATTGCCAAGGAGAGGTGTATGTGATCTATCCGGCGTTCGATTGAATGAACCAATGAGTCGGTACCGCATGTATGGTGTTGAGTTGCATATTTGCATTATTGGGTGTTGTATTTGATGATTGGATAGTAGGTCGTTATTGATGTTGGTGGGGTGATGCTTTATATATTTACTGCCTTTTTATTCATGTATCTTATTACCGATAATTTTGATCATGTTTTCTCACCCCTTTGTTGTTGTTGTGGTCAGTGCTTCTTCGGAGGTACAGATAATTCAGGTACTTAGCTAGCTTGGATAGTGGTGTGCGAGTCGAGTCTTAGGATGCTCTGATACGTAGCACGGGACTTGGGTGTTTTATTTGTTTTATGTTAATTTTGTTTCATTCCTGTGACGTATCATTGTAGAGAACCTTGTTAATGAATACTTTGGTGTATTTTGGTGGATGGCCGTGAATGATGGATAATAATAATTTTCCGCTGCTTTATTTTAAAAATCCTATAATAAAGAGTTATGTTGAACTATTTGATGTGATATTTATTAGAATATTAATAGTAATTCATATTTAGTTGTACTATTTTCCTTAGCCCTTAAGTTTGTTAGAGGGTATTTTAGTATTTTATCTTATTCTAGTAACCTTAGTTTTAGCTTATAAATAGGGTGACAATCATTGTAACTTTTATCATGTTTTGTAGCCGTCATTCTTAATAGAATATTTCCTTTCTTTGTTCATCATTTATTCACCTTTGCACCAACAATTGGTATCTAGAGCTCCGGTTCAGATTCATTGAGAAACACGGGAAACACGAGTGAACGTGAGGGCTTGTGTGTTTGATTTTGATTCTTAGATTCGTGTTGAATCTTGAACAAAATCTGATCAGAATTTTATTCTGTGGGTTGGGAAACACTGTGTGAGAAATCTGAGTGTATTGTGCAAGGTGAAGATGAACGGAAACGGCAACATGAACACCAAGCTTCCAGTATTTGACGGTAAAAACTGGAATCGTTGGATGATCCAAATGCGTGTACTATTTGGTGCTCAAGATGTTTTAGATCTTGTCACAGATGGTTATGTTCCGGTAGCAGCAGATGCAACGAATGAACAGAAAAACGCGCAGAAGGAAGTAAGGAAGAAGGATCAGAAAGCATTATTCTTCATTCATCAATGTGTTGATGTAAATGTGTTTGAGAAGATTGCAGATTCAACGACAGCAAAGGTTGCGTGGGACACACTGGTTAGATGTTATGGTGGTGACGCATCAGTGAAGAAGGTGAAGCTTCAGTCCTTGAGAAAGCAATATGAGAATCTCAACATGAAGAATAATGAGAAAGTTTCTGAATACATCTCCAGAGTGATTCTGATCACTAATGAGATGAAGGCGTGTGGAGAAACTCTTTCTGAAGAAACAATCATGAAGAAGGTATTGAGATCCCTTACCTCTCAATTTGATTACATTGTGGTAGCAATAGAACATTCCAAAAATCTGAGTACCATGAGAATTGAAGAGCTGTAGAGCAGTTTAGAAGCGCAAGAGTTGCGTTTGACTGAGAGAACTTCTGAAAGGGAAGTAGAGCAGCAGGCTCTGAAAGCAACTTCTGATAGGAGGTATCAGAAGCAGTCAGAAGCCAAGAGAAGATCTGATGGTGGTCAGAAGTCAGAAAGCTCAACCTCTGATAGACAAAAGAATGCTCAGAAGGGAAAAGAGAAGTATGAAAAGAAGAAGATCCAATGTTACTGTTGTAAGAAGTTTGGTCACTTTGCTAGAGATTGTTGGTCAAACAAGGAGAAGAAATCAGAAGAAGCAAATATAGCCAGAAGTTCTGATGACGAATCTGTGCTATTGATGGCCTCTGAATCTGATGATCTGACAGACTGGTGGTATATGGACACTGGCTGTTCAAATCATCTTACTGGAAACAAGAAATGGCTGGTTGACTTTAACTCTGAAAAGAGGACAAAGATCAGATGTGCTGATGACAAATATCTTAATGCATAAGGTATGGGAAATGTCAGAGTGACTCTGAACAATGGGAAAACAGCATTGATTCAGAACATGTGGTATGTACCTGGCATCAGAAGCAATCTGATGAGTGTGGGACAATTAATTGAGAAAGGTTTTTCAGTTACCATGAAGGATAATCTTCTGAAGCTGTATGACTGTAATCAGAAGTTGATTATGGAGTCAGAACAGGGAAGGAATAGAACATTCAAGGTGAATGTCAGAACTGCAGACTCAGAATGTCTTAGTGTAACAAGTGTTGAGAAGGAGAGTGAGCTGTGGCACAGAAGATTTGGTCATTTGAATTTCAGAAGCTTAAAACATCTGAATTCAAAGAAGTTGGTACATGGAATTCCTGCAATTAAGAAGCCTGAAAAGTCATGCAAAGTTTGCATGGAAGGAAAATAACCACGTTTGCCATTTGCGTCAGAAGTTGCTCCAAGAGCAAAACATGCCTTGGGAGTTGTACATTCTGATGTGTGTGGTCCATTTCCAGTATCATCAATTGGAGGGAATAAGTACTTTGTGTTGTTTGTTGATGAATTCACAAGAATGACATGGGTATCCCTTATTAAATTTAAACATGAGGTGTTTGATGAATTAAAGAAGTTCAGAATGAAGGCTGAGAATCAGAGTGGTCAGAAGTTGAAGATTCTTAGAACTGATGGTGGAGGTGAGTATAAATCCAAAGAGTTCCAGAAGTTCTGTGAGGAGAATGGAATTGAGCATGAGGTTACTGCTCCTTATACCCCTCAACACAATGGTCTTGCTGAAAGAAGAAACCGTACTTTGCTTGATATGGTGAGAAGCATGCTAAAGGAGAAGAAGCTTCCTCAGAAGCTCTGGGGAGAAGCTGTTGCCACTGCAACGTATGTACTCAACAGATGTCCTACGAAGAAGTTGAAGGAAATAGTTCCAATACAGAAGTGGACTGGAGATAAGCAAAGTGTTAGTCATCTGAAGGTGTTTGGTTCTGTTTGCTATAAACATGTTCCAGAAGCCAGAAGACAAAAGTTAGATGATAGAAGCAAAGTGATGATTCTGATAGGGTACCACAGTACAGGTGCATACAAGCTCTATTGTCCAGAAACCAATAAAATTGAATTCAACAGAGATGTGATTGTGAAGGAATCAGAAGTTTGGAATTGGGATAAGTCTCAATCTGATTCTGATGTTAGAACTTTTGAAGAAAGGTCAGAGTTAAGAATTTTTGAAGTTGAAGTAAACTCTGACGTTGATTCTGACTCTGATAGTGATTCTGACTCTGGAGAAGACTCAGAAGATGAAGGTGACTCTGATGATCCAGACTCTGATGGTAATCCAGATTCTGGTGGAAATTCAGACTCTGAAGATGGCCAAGACTCTGAAAATATGCCAGATCTTGAAGATAGGCAAAGCTCTAGAGGAAGTCAACCATCTGAAGCTGGAAACTTTGAAGCTCAAGACTCTGAACAAGTTTAGAGACCACAAAGAATCAAAAGCGTTCCCAGAAGATTTGCAGAATTTGACATGCTGCAAGACACTGAAGTAGACTCTGAAGGAGAAGTTATTCAGTGTGCCATGTTAGTAGACTCTGAACCCATAAGTACAGAAGAGGCTCTTAAGCAGAAGCTCTGGATGAAGGCCATGAAAGAAGAACTTGATGCTATAGAGAGAAACAAGACTTGGAAGCTGACAGAACTTCCAAAAGACAAGAAAGCCATCAGCGTCAGATGGGTTTTCAAACAGAAGTTAAAGCCAGATGGTTCAATTGGCAAACATAAAGCAAGGTTGGTAGCCAGAGGATTTCTACAGAAACCTGGGCTGGATTATTCTGAAGTGTTTGCACCTGTAGCAAGACATGAAACAATCAGAATGGTGATTGCAATAGCTGCTAACAGGAATTGGCCTCTGATGCATTTAGATGTAAAATCTACATTTCTGAACGGTCCATTAGAAGAAGAAGTTTACGTGTCACAACCTCCTGGATTTGTGAAAAAGAATCAGGAAGGGATGGTGTACAAATTATACAAAGCTCTATATGGATTGAAACAAGCGCCCAGAGCTTGGAATCAGAAGATTGATTCATTTTTCAAGAAGCAAGGCTTTCAGAAATGTGAGATGGAGTACGGTGTCTATGTTCAGCATACTTCTGAAGGCAATATGACTCTGGTATGTTTATATGTTGATGATATACTATTGACTGGAAGTTCTGAACAAGAGATAGTCAAGTTCAAGAAGGTTCTAATGAATGAATTTGAAATGACTGATCTAGGCAAAATGACATACTTTCTAGGGATGGAGTTCAGATATTCTGAGAAAGGTATCATTTTGCATCAGCTCAAGTATGAATTAGAACTTCTGAAGAGATTTGATCTGAAGAATTGTAAGATGGCTGTCACACCTTCTGATACAAATCAGAAACTGGATTCAGACTCTGAAGGAAAGGATGTGGACACTACAACCTTCAAACAGTTGGTTGGTTCTCTGAGGTATCTGTGCAATACCAGACCTGATATTTGCTACTCAGTTGGGATGGTTAGTAGGTTCATGAGTAAACCTAAGTGGTCCCATTATCAAGCTGCTGTCAGGATTCTGAGGTATATCAAAGGAACTCTGAAGTATGGAGTGTTATTTCCTTCTGGAGGAAATAATGAGTCAGAACTTCTGAGTTATTCAGACTCTGATTGGTGTGGAGACAGAGTTGACAGAAGAAGTACATCTGGGTACTTGTTCAAATTTCTGGGAGGTTCCATTTCTTGGTGTTCCAAGAAGCAACCTGTTGTGGCGTTGTCAACCTGTGAAGCTGAATACATTGCAGGTGCTGTTACTGCATGCCAAGCTGTGTGGATTCTGAATCTGTTGCAGGATCTGAAGATTAAAGTAGACAAACCTCTGAAGTTGATGATTGACAACAAGTCTGCAATCAATCTTGTCAGAAACCCAGTGTTGCATGGGAGAAGCAAACATATTGAGACCAAGTATCATTTTCTGAGACATCAAGTTCAGAGTGGAGTGTTAGAAGTTGTACACTGCAGCACTCAGAAGCAGTTGGCAGATGTTCTGACGAAAGCTATCAAGACTGATCAATTTCTTAGACTAAGGGATGGAATTGGTGTTACAAGTTTTGATGGAATATGAATTAAGGGATGGTATTAGAATATTAATAGTAATTCATATTTAGTTGTACTATTTTCCTTAGCCCCTAAGTTTGTTAGAGGGTATTTTAGTATTTTATCTTATTCTAGTAACCCTAGTTTTAGCTTATAAATAGGGTGACAATCATTGTAACTTTTATCATGTTTTGTAGCCGTCATTCTTAATAGAATATTTCTCCTTTTCATCATTTATTCACCTTTGCACCAATAGTATCCCACTTTTGAGGGAAAACTCTGATGTTATTTTGAAATAATTGTGTTTTATTTGAATTTTGACAAGTGGGGTGTTACACTAAACAACTCTATAAAAATTTTCAAAATCAAAATAGAATAAAAAAATTCAATTGGTAACCACTACAGAATAGATCATACGGAAACGAGGACGAAAGCATTGAACCACTATAAGTCATGGTGCAATCTTCTCTATCCCATTCTTTTTAATTTTTGTATAGTTACACGTTAGGTTTATTTTTTTCTTATAATCACATGTGATTTGGTTTATTGAGTTAATATTGATTTCCTTCATAAGTATAATTTTATTAGATTGGAGCTTCAAATTGTTTGTTGTTGATTATGAAACTGAACAATAACTCTAAGATTCTCATTGTATTGAAATTATTTGTTTAGACAACTCGTGTAAAACGACCGTAAGTCAATAAACCGTATTGATTGGTTTGATAACTTCTCCTATCAATTTTGTATAGGATTGTGTGATGTGTGTCTTCCGTCCTAAAACATATATTTTGAACGCAAATCATTGATTTTGTTTTATAAAAGACTCCTTTATACAAAAAGAAAATTTATAAAAGAATCCATTTTTCACATTTGATAAGTTTGCTAGAATTCCCATGAGAACTAGAAGAGTGGGAAAAAGAGTTTTGAATTTTCTCTAAGACAATCTATATCTTTCAATATAGTTTTATTTTCTTTTTCATAAGAAGAAATAGTAAGTTAGAGACAAAAATAATATTTTATTTATTTATTTGATTCATTATTTAACTTTTTATAGAAGAGGAATAACTTATTATATGTAAATGCAGAAGTTAGATATTCTATATTAATTTTTTTCGTGGTTTGTCACCGGACATAGTTAAGTTTATTTCTTTTTTTTTTCTTCAGATTCATCGATAGAGTTTATGTTGTTATCATCCCAAATAATATAAATTCATTCTCAATTTTTGTGTGGTCATTTGTATCTTTTAGATTTTTATAGATTCTTTAAACAGTGTGTCTTTATGTGATCTTTTTTTCCACACCAAAAACAAGTTAAAATGACAGTTGATTCTTTTGACTGAGAGATTGCATTCCTAAATAATTATTTAGCTTTTATTATTATTATTATTTTTTATTTTTTATTTTTTATTTCCTCCAAATGAATCTGGTCCAATAGTTTCTAAATACCCCTTAAGGATCACTTATAATTAAAATGTATTATTTATATTTAAACATGTTTCAAACCAAATCTATTTAAATCTGTTTCAAACTATTCATTGATATATTATCACATTAAAATTCTAAAACAAGTTAACAACTTGTGTAGATCCATGATATTGCTACATTAATTAAAATGTTAAAGTTACATCAAAATATTGACATAAAGATGTCAAAGTTACATCAAAATATCAACACAAAATATTGCTACATTCACAAGTCAAAGTTACATCAAAATACCAACACAAAGATGTCAAAGCATCAAAATACCAACGCAAAATATCAAACTTGTGAAAATCCACAATAATTTGAAAAGTTAAAAAACTAAGAAAAAGACAATGCATATGACTCAACATCCATCACTAATTTCATCTAGATCCATCACTAATTTCATCTAGATCCAATCATTTGAGTCATCATCGTAATATACATGAGTATTACAATTGACACTAGAAAGAGCAATAGAAGGACCCGTCTAACTCGACTTCCAAGCAAATATCTCTTTCTGAAATTCTTCAAATTGCCTTTTCAAAACTACTATCTTGGCTTTAGCTTCGGCTGCCTCTTCACATGCTCTATCAGCCTAAGCTCTAGCCGCCTAAATGGCTTGGCTCTCAGTTTCTCTATTCGGGTTTGTAACAATCATTTGTGTCAAGTAAGACACTTCATACTGTATGTTGACTGCCATTCAGGCAGTTCTGTAACACCGATTTCGTGACTTACCGCCAACAGCTTCTTTCCATAAATGTAGTTTTTCCGACCTATCCATATTATTATCATTTTGTGTGGCTTGTGTCAAACGATTCTCATAATCTTCCTGCTAACACAAATATTCCAAAACAGCTAAATTCTAAAACAGAATTGTACATGCCAGAATCAAGAAATATCAGGACAAGACCACAATTCCAACCCTCCAATACACAGATTATACAATGCCAACATCATCAAGGAAAAATACAGTAAATAAAAGGAAAAAGAAAACTCCTAGCAAGCTATGCAGAACTACATCTATCCCAACAGAAAATCTGCAATTCATTTTAAAGATCCAACAAAAAATTGCAATTGCAAACTGTAATTTCCAGCAAGCAGAGTGACAAAAGTTCAGATATGTTTTGCCGCAATTCAAACAGATGCACTAATACATAGAAATCAAACAATGTCAATTACAACATTGCCATGACAATACTAATACATAGAAATCAGAATTTTCTCCCAGTCAAAGTTTAAACCAAACATTTGTAAGAACAGAAGAAAATTAATAAATATATAGGAAAGTATCCATGCAAATGCTATTGATCTGTATCTTTTCAATAAAATCCAAGACATTTAATTTTAGGTCATTTTGTATAACTAGCTCTCATTGGTACTTTAATTATTGCAAACTTTGTTATAAACTACTTTCGTTAATGTTTATGAGCTCTAAGTCACAAGTTGAAACAGAACTTCACGTTTGAAAAATTAAGATGCAAAAAATTAAGCGCAATCAACACTAAATATCAAAATGTAACAGATTTAATCAATGAATCCAACAACAAAAGAAGCAGTATCAGAAGCATGTACCTCTGTTTGTGAACATACTCAAGCAAGTTTTAAGGATGCATGACTCACACCCCTTTAATAATAAAGTTGATGTACATGAACATATAGAAGTAAGATGTCATAGTGAGGATGAAGAAGATGAGACTATTATAAATATTAAATGCCATTATCCCCAAGCTAAAATTAGGAACTGCACTTTCAATATTAGTGACTGTGCATTTATAAAAGTAAGTGCATAGTTCAGGAAACATAGTATTTTATCTGTTTGTCACTACTAGACATTTAGAGTGCGGACAACTATGAATATGAATTTTGTTACCCTTTGTGTTATGATTCCGCGATCTACGATCTTGACTCTCCTTCTCGATTTTATGTAGGATGTCTGTTGTGAATCAGACGTCTTAAAACAAAGTATAAACGGTTTCTTTATGATCAAAAAACACATAAGGAAAACAAGGTAAAACAATAAAGAACAACAAGGATTGGTTATAAACTGCTATTCTTTTCTTTCTCTTATAAACAAGATTAGTATACAAGAATAACAAAATAATCTCTCTCTCTTGAAATTAGAATTTTATCTTCCTATTTTTCCTTATGCCAAGATTGAGAAACTACTATCCTATTTATAAGAAAAATAAGACACTAACATAATGGGATTTTTAACAATTATCCATTACAAGCTAACTTAGGGTACAAGCTAACTTAAACAATTGGGCTTACAAGCAAGTCCCAATTCAACATGCTAACAACCCTAGCAATATTGACTAATGCATGTTAGAATAAACTTCGACTACAACACGCATTACTCCGACAGCAGCATGCGAACATACTTCGACCTCATGCTTAATTTCTGTCAAACCAGAAGCTACCCTTCGACCAGACTAGAGTTCGATCCAACGTCTCACAAATCTCCACCTTTGATCTACTACATACAGTGGGAAAACTTGCAGCTTTATTAACTACATATAGTGGAAAACTAGCAATTGGGCAACGTCTTGGTGATCATATCAGCAACATTATGATCTGTCAAAACCTTTAGCACTTGGACTTCTCCACGCTCGATTAACCCTCTGACGAAATGCAGCCTCACATCAATGTGCTTGGTTTGCTCATGATAGGCTGAATTCTTTGATAGGTATATTGCACTTTGACTATCACATTTAACAGTGATAGCTCGACCTTGAAGTTTTAACTTCTTTGCAAAACCTTCAAACCATAATGCTCCCTTCACAACTTCAGTTAAGGAGATATATTTGGCTTTAGTGGTTGATAAGGAAACGTCCTTCTGAAGTGTAGTTTTCTAACTGATTGTTGTTCCAAACATAGTGAACACATGTCAAGAAATAGATTTTCTAGAATCCATACAACCTGCATAATCAGAGTCGACATATCCTTCGATTGCTGCTTTACTATCTTCAATAAAAACTCCACCATTAATTAGGACTCTATTCAGAGACCCATTTATGTACCTTAGAATCCACTTCAATGCTTGCCAGTGAGCATTTCCAGGATTTTTCATGTACTTGCTTACAAGACTTACTGCATATGTTATGTCAGGTCTAGTACAAACCATAACATACATCAAAGAACCTACTATGTTTGCATATGGAATGTTATTCATATAAGTTCTTTCAACATCAGTGTTGGGACACTGATCTATACTCAGCTTAAATTGAGGGTTTGTCGGAGTCACAACATGCTTTGAATTCGACATACCAAACTTTTCGAGAACCTTCCGCAGGTATGCCTCTTGCGATAAGCATAATTTTGACTGCTTTCTATCTCTTCAGATGTCAATCCCAAGAATCCTAGACGCGTCTCCCAGATCCTTCATGTCGAACTCCTTATTGAGTTCAGCCTTCACCCTCATTACCTCTCCGACGTTGTTGCTTGCTATTAGAATATCATCCATATAGAGCAACAAAATAAAAAATGAATTACCCGGTCGAAATCTGAAGTAAACACAGTGGTCGAAATGACATTTGATCAAACTTATGCGTGCCATGAACTTGTCGAATCTCCTATTCCACTATTGAAGATATTTTTTCAGCCCATATAAGGATCTATTCAGCTTGCACACATAATATTCCTTCCCTTTTTCAACATACCCTTCAGGTTGCCTCATCCGGATTGTTTAATCTAAATCACCATACAAGAATGTAGTCTTCACATCCATCTGTTCCAGTTCAAGCTCGAATTGTGCCACTATAACAAGCAACATTTAAATGGATTTGTGCTTCACAACAGGTGAGAACACATCATTGAAGTCAACACCTTATTTTTGAGTGAACCCCCTAGCAACCAATCTTGCCTTGTATCTCTTCGACGCCACTCTTTAGATTCCTTCCTTAACTTTGAAAATCCATTTACAGCTGACTAACCTGGCTCCAACAGGTTTCTTGATCAATTCCCAAGTGTTGTTATCATGAAGAGATTTCATCTCATCATCCATGGCCTTCAGTCATTCAGTCTTCTTTCGATACCTCATAACTTCCTTATAGTCTCTAGGTTCTCCATCTAGAACCTCACTTGTAGAGATTAAGGCATAAGCTATAAGATCTGCATACCCAAGTCTCTAAGGTGGCTTGATGACTCTCTTCGACCTGTATCTTGCTAGCAGGTAGTCATTATCAGTCTCCTCATCTTTGACAACATCTTTTGTGTCTTCTTCGACTTTATCTGGGGTACGCAATTCAGCATCAACATGCTCCACCTCAACAGGAATCTCTCCCTGTTCCAGCTCTTGTTCAGCATCATCAGTTTTCTTGAAAGCCATCTCTGCTTCATTTAAAACTACATCCCAACTGGTGATACACCTCCTGTGACTTGGATATAGGAACCATAACCTATAAGCTTTGACTCCTTCAGGGTATCCCATGAACATGCATTTCAGAGCTCTAGATTCGACCTTCTCTTGCCTAATATGAGCATAGGCCACACAGCCAAATACTCTCAGTCTGTCGAGACTAGGTGGATGTCTCGACCAAACTTCTTCAGGTGTCTTCATTCCCAAGAAACTCGAGTGACATCTATTTATCAGGTAAGCTGTTGTCGAAACAGTTTCCACCCAAAACACCTTCTTCAATCCAGCACTAACCAACATGCATCTAACCCTTTCAAGGATTGGTCGATTGAATCTCTCAGCTAAGCCATTTTGTTCAGGAGTACCTGCTACAGTCTTATGCCTTGCAATCCCAGACTTAACAAAGTAACTTTCAAACACTTCGTTGCAAAATTCAAGGCCATTGTCGATTCTCAACCTCTTAACCTTTCTGCCAGTTTGAGTTTCGACCATAATCTTCCAACTTTTGAAATTCTTAAAAGTTTCATCCTTCTTCTTCTGAATGAATACTCATAGATTTCTGGAATAGTCATCAACAATGGATAGAAAATATCTCGCACCTGAGTGTGAAGGATTCCTTGCAGGCCCCTAAAGATCAGCATGAATGTAATCCAAGGATCCATGTGTTCTTTGCTTGCCTTTGTTAAACTTCTCCCTACAGGATTACCAAATACACAAGATTCACAAAACTCCAACTATTCGAATTTTTCACCTCCTAGTAGGTTCTGCTTCCCCAATTCGACCAGACCTCTTTCGCTGACATGGCCCAATCTCATGTGCCATAATTGTGTCTTTGACATAGGTTTCGTGGATACAACATTTGTCGAACCACTTACAACCTCAGCCTCAAGGGTATACAAGTCTTGTTTCTTCACGCCTCTCAAGACTTCCTTCGACCCCTTCATGACTCTTAGGATATTTTTCTCTCCTTAAAAAACATATCCCTTTCTGTCGAATTCACCAAGAGAAATCAAATTTCTCTTCAAGTCAGGTACATACCTGACTTCAGTCAATAACCTTATTGACTCATCATAGATCTTGAATCTCACAGATCCAATACCTGCAATTTTGCAAGATTTGTTGTTTCCCAGCACCACATATCCACCATCTTAATTAAATAGCTCCTCAGATAATTCTCTGTTTGGATTCATGTGCCAAGTGCAACCTGAATCCATAATCCACTCTTTTCTCGAGTCGCCACTTGAAACCACAAGAACATCAGATGAGTCGAAGTCATCTTGAACAATGGCTGTGTTGCCATTACCTGAATGATCTTTCAGGCGTTCAGGGTACACCTTTCTTGTGTGACCCTCCTTCTTACAGTGATAACATCGAATACCAGATGTTTCACCACTATAAGACTTCTGTTTACTTTTACCTTTCTTCTTGTCGAAATTACCATCCTTTCGCAAGAACTTTCCCTTAATGGTCAAACCTTCGCCCACCGTCGAAGGTTTATGCTTCTTTCGTTCATTAAAGTCCTTAGAATACAAGGCTGATTGAACTTCTTCAAAGGTCAGGGACTCCATTCCATACAAGAGAGTTTCTTTGAAGTGAGCATGTGTTCTGGGCAAAGAACACAATAGCAACAATGCCTGATCTTCATCATCGATCTTCACGTCAATATTTTCAAGATCAAGAATCAACTTGTTGAACATATCCAAATACTCATCCAACACTTTGCCTTCACTCATCTTGAATGAATACAAAGCTTGCTTCAGGTAGAGTCGATTCACCATAGATTTGGTCATGTACAAACTTTCAAGTTTCGCCCATAATCCCGATGTTGTAGTTTCCTTTGATACCCGTCAAAGAACCTTATCACCAAGGCTCAACAATATTGCATTGTGGGCTTTCTCAATCATTCCCGTCTTTTATTTTGTCGTTAATGCAGCGCCCATGGCTGCCTCTCCCTTCAACGCTTCCAAACAGCCCTACTGAACAAGTAGAGCTTTCATCTTCAAGCGCCACAAACCGAAGTCGTTCACTCCGGTGAACTTTTCAATCTCATACTTTGGTGAATACATCTTCTCCATGCTCACCGCACCAACTTGTTGTGAATCGGATGTCTTGAAAAAAAGTATAAACAGTTTCTTTATGATCAAGAAACACACAAGGGTTAGGGTTAACAAAGAAAACAAGGTAAAATAACAAGGAACAACAAGGATTGGTTATAAACTGCTATTCTTTCTTTTTTCTTAGAAACAAGATTACAAGTATACAAGAATAACAAAATAGTCTCTCTCTCTCTCTTGAAATTAGGATTTTATCTTCCTATTTTTCCTTATGCCAAGATTGAGAAACTAGCATCCTATTTATAAGAAAAATAGCACACTAACCTAATGGGGTTTTTAACAATTATCCATTACAAACTAATTTAGGGTACAAGCTAACTTAAACAATTGAGCTTACAAGCTAACTTAAACAATTGGGCTTACAAGCTAACTTCAACATGCTAACAACCCTAGCAATATTTACTAATGCATGTTAGAACAAACTTTGACTAAAACATACATTACTCCGACAGCAGCATGTGAACATACTTCGACCTCATGCCTAATTTGTGTCGAACCAGAAGCTACCCTTCAACCATACTAGAGTTCGATCCAACATCTCACAATGTCAATTTTAACTTCCTTAACTATGTGGTAATTTAGTTACTAATATACTATTCCACTTCTATTCGTGGCTGCTAAGTGTACTACAGAAAAACATATCGCACCTACATCTAGCACTGCATCAGACCCTGATTCTGCTATTGTCTGCTATAGTGCTGCTATTAACAACATAGACCTCCACACTATCACTTGTCCTATCTTTTTCTAATTAAATTCCTCAAAACATACTGCTATAGTGTTGATATTAACAACATAGGTCTCCACACTATCACTTGTCCTATTTTTTTTCTTAATATTGTGCCAATTAGTCTTATATTTGTTAGGCTTAAATATAATCAATATAGATCAAGAATCATAGCAGAAACATTAAGACTTATCTTGCAAGGTTTTTATCATATTCAACAATGACAACATCAACAATTAAGACGTATAACACATACAACCATGCCAATTCAAACACATAACACTTACATGCATTTTCTCTGCACATCAGTCAACTCACTGCCCGTTCCTATTTTTGTGGGTGGCCATGAAGAGGTCGTTGGGATTTGGTAGTCGGCCTAACTTCTTCTCCTATAAATGAAGACAACATATACACAAATTATAATGATTACCAGGTATAAATATCTTGACGTATTGTAATTACAAATTGAATACACATCAGTTCTATAGCAACATCATGATGAGCTCTACGTCCTGCGGTATAGACAACTCCACCTTTGGTTGATGCGTGATTAGTCTTATTTTATTGAAAGAGCTTTTTGAAATCTTCAATTTTTCACCCATCAAGAAGATACGTATAAACCTTTTCACCCATCCAAGATGGCTTTGTTGCCTTTCTCCTAATCTTACCAAATATATCTCTTATTCTTTTACCAGAAGCTTTATCAAACAAAATTTTCATTTTTACTTCATCACACAACTCCCACTGAACAAGAGACTGCCTGAAAATAAATAATGTTAATTAAACTGTAAAAAATATACATTGTCATCATACTATAGTAAAAACCAAATTACATGTCTTACTTTCAAAATTTCAAAGTACGCATTTCTCTCTTTTCTTCTTTCATGTACTTTAAGCTCACTATACCGAATGAATTTTCCATTATAAAGTTTTATTAGAACTTTTCTAATAACTACAACAACAACAATGTCTGGAGCCAGCCTACAAAACATAAATCATAAAAAAAAACAAGCATATTTGATGTGAGACTTGTATGTCAAGTAAAATATATATATATATATATATATATATATATATATATATATATATATATATATATATATATATATATATATATATATATATATATATATATATATATATATATATATATATATATATATATATATATATATATATATATATATATATATATATATATATATATATATATAGTCATGGTAAAAATGCACAAGCTTTTTATCTTTCTTTACAGATTTTGCTAGTACTATGGTAAAAATGAGAAATCTCAGCCCTTTAACAGGAAACAATGGTCAGATCCAAACGAATTTCCCCCAAGTTAACTAAATGGTTGAAAATATGATGAGCTAATCATGTTATAATATGAAGTTCTACATTACTATAGAAAATATGAAGAACAAAACATGCTTGTTCAATTAAAGTCTTTTATGCAATAAAAATATCATGATATGGTATTTTCTTGTAACATGTATGTGTCTTGTGTGGTATTGTTCTTCTAATTGATGTCCATATTTTTATTTCAAGACTAATTATAGAACCTATATTCTAACTTCTATCCTATCCTATCAGTATCATGAAAAAAATTCAATGTCTTATTTGATTATACTCAGAAGGGTTTCCACAGAGTATAATATGCAAATTTGTTTTAACATATTGTGTCTCATTTCATACTCATCATTCAAAAATTTCAGTCGAAAAGCTTATCAGTATGCAAACAAATTTTTTTATCAGTTACATTTTTTGTAAAGTTGCAATAGTTGGAAGTTGCTCAATCCTATTGACTACACGTTTGATAAACTTTTATCACCCATATTTATCACAACAGTGCTTTATACCGGAGCAATCTCAAGCAATGAACCTTACATCAAATCACATATAATACAAACACAACACCCCACATAAAAACTATGCTTAAATGCAGTTTTGGTCCCCCTTCTTTTATTTTTCTAAACTTTAGGTTTTAGGTCCTCCCGTTTTGAATATTCTTGAAATTTTTTTGGTCTCCGGTTCAAAATTGGCTATGTGGTATGTTCAGGTATGAGGTGGCAAGTAAAATGTTGACCAATTTTGTAAAAAAAATGTCACGTCATTTAAAACAATTATTTTGTATTTTTTTTAATATAAATTAAATATAAAATGTTTTTAAATGATTAGTTTTGAAACAATAAATAATTAGTTTTTATTCTAATCTTCATCATTTCTCATTCATCTTCGTCCCCTTCAATATATACTTTCATCTAAATCCAGAAATTTCAATTATCTCAACTCAAGAAAAATTCAATACTTATCAACAACAACCATTCCAAACTCCAAGCTCTACCAAATTTGTTTACGCTTTTCATTTTTCCCCAAATTAATAAATCAATTTTTTCCAATAAGTATATAAACTCTAAGACATAACCATATTTTTTTAAAAAATTGGTCAACACTTTACTTTCCACCTCATACCAGAATATGTCACATAGCCAATTTTGAACAGGAGACCAAATAAAACCTAAGAATATTCAAAATAGGGGACTTAAAACCTGGTTTTTTAAAAAAGGAATTAAAAGTTTAGAAAAATAAAAGAAGGGGGACCAAAACTGCATTTAAGCTTAAAAATTGTTCATTTATTACTCTTCATACGATACACACATAACTGTTATCAACAACATATTCTGCACAACTCAGGCAGCATAACTTGTTGGAAATAAGACCTTTTGTGTTTAGGAAAAGTGTGTGGGAATATTAGAGGTTTAAATAGAAACTTGATAGGTAGAAGAATTATTTATGGAAGAGAGAACTTTGTATTTTTCTTGATGCAAAAGTGTAGAATTCCATCTCTATTTATAATACTCTAAGAAAAACTCTAGACACACTAATTCTAGAGAGTTATCAACTCTAGGAATTCCAAGAGCATTCTAGAGAATATTACAATCCTAAGAAATATCTAGACACTCCAAACATTACAAGAGTTTTCTAGAAGCATTAGTTAAAATTACCTAAGTCCAAAATAACTAAGCCCAAAAATCCAAATAATATGTTTAGACCCAAATCAAGTTTAATCTTTCAACATCCCCCTTAAACTTGATTTTTGACTCCAAGCATGCTCCTTAGCTTTACGAAAGTTTCCAACTTAAGTGGGTTGGTGAAAATGTTGGTAGCTTGATCTCGAGATATCACATACTTCAACTTCACATCCTTCTTCTCGATGCATTCTTTTATAAAGTGGTAATGGGTGTCGATGTGTTTACTTCTTTCATGAAATACAGGATTCTTTGCCAAAGAAAGTGTTGATTTATTGTCAACACATATTTCCATAGGATCTTCTTGTGTCATTTTTAACTCTTTCAATAAATTCCTTAGCCAAATTGCATGACAAACGCATGATGTAGCGGCAACATATTCGGCTTCACAAGTTGACAGTGTGATGATAGGTTGCTTCTTTGAAATCCAAGTGAAAGCAGTATCTCCCATAAAAAACAAAAAACCAGTAGTACTCTTTCTATCGTCCAAGTCTCCACTCCAATCGCTATCACTTTAGCCAACAATTTCATAATTGTTAGAAGAGTAATAGTGTAAGCCAAAGTTTATTGTACCTTTGATATATCGAAGGATTCTCTTTGCCGCCTTGAAGTGAGTTGTTGTTGGAGCTTCCATGTAACGACTTACGACTTTTACATCATAGAGAATATTCGGCCTTGTACTTGTCAAGTAACGTAGACTTCCAACCAAACTTTTGTAAAGAGTTGGATCCACAATCTCTCCATTTTCATGCTTACTCAACTTGATGCCACATTCCATCGGGGTGTCTATCGGATTGGCATCATCCATCTTAAACTTCTTAAGGACTTTTTTTGCATAGCCTTCTTGGGTGATAAAAATTCCTTTATCTTCTTGCTTTACTTCAATGCCAAGATAATATGCCATGAGCCCCATATCTGTCATCTCAAATTCATTTGACATGTCTTTCTTGAACTCTTCTAACATTCTTAGATTGTTCCCAATAAAGATCAAGTCATTAACATATAAGCACACAATCAAAATATCTCCACTTTGCGCTTTAATATAGAGTGCATACTCATATGGACACTTGATGAAATTCTTGTCTCGAAAGTACTTGTCGATTCGAACATTCCAAGCTCTCAGAGCTTGCTTGAGTCCATACAACGCCTTTTTCAACTTGAGGACTTTTTCTTCTTCCCCTTTTACTTCATATCCCTGTGGTTGCTCGATATAAACTTCTTCTTCGAGAAAACCATTCAAGAAGGCTGACTTCACATCCATTTGATAGATCTTCCATTCATTCTGGGCTGCCAGATAAATGATCAGTTTAATAGTTTCAAGGCGAGCAACGGGGGAAATACCTCATCATAGTCAATTCCTTGTCTTTAACTATAGCCTTTTGCCACCAGTTTTGCTTTGTATCTCTCCACGTCTCCTTTTGCATTCTTCTTCGCCTTGTACACCCATCTTACTCTGATTGCTTTGTGTCCTCGTGGAAGTGTGGAAAGTTCCCACGTATCATTCTTCGTGATTGAATTTATTTCTTCATTCATGGCGTCTCTCCATTTTATGTTTTCAACAGCTTCTTGATAGCTTAGAGGCTCGCAATCACCAAAAAGACAAAAGAGGTTAATTTCATTTTGGTTTTTGATAACCTCATAAAGCTCTTCAATGCTCCTTAATCGTGGTGTCCTCTCACTTAAGCTTGTTTCATCCAACCTTGCTGTCGGTGAGGCAGGTGGTGTAATATGTTCATCTATCATTAGTTGTTCCATTTCATCTTCTTCTTCTTCAAAATAAGGAAGAAAATCATACCTGTCTTCTTGAACACTCCAACCCCAACAATCTTCTTCTTCGAACTCCACGTCACGACTTATGACAACCTTTCGACTATTTGGATTATAGAGCTTGTATCCTTTGGAGCTTGAGTCGTAACCCACGAATACATACTTCTCATTTTCATCATCGAGCTTTGTTCTCATTTCATCTGGAACGTGGGTATATGCAATGCTTCTAAACACCTTGAGGTGAGAGATCCCTGGCTTCCTTCCACTCCATGCTTCTTGTGGTGTCTTCTCATGCACACTTCTTGTTAGGGAACGGTTTGTCAGGTAAACCGCACATGCCACTGCTTCGGCCCAAAACGCTTTCAGCATCTTCTTACTTTTAATCATGCTTCACACCATATTAAGTATGGTCCGGTTCTTTCTCTCCACTACTCCATTTTGTTGTGGCGATCTTGGCACTGTTAGTGAGCGGCAGATTCCATGGTCTTCACAATATTTGTTGAACTCATTTGAAGTAAACTCTCCTTCTCGGTCAGATCTCATGACCTTAATAGAAAGACCACTTTCTTTCTCCACAAGAGCTTTGAACTTCTTAAAATTTCCAAACACTTCTGACTTCTCCTTCAAGAAATAAACCCACGTTTTTCTAGAATAATCATCAATAAATAGGAGAAAGTATTTATTCTTACCAAAAGAGTTTGGATTGATTGGTCCACAGACATCAGTGTGTATGAGCTCTAGTGGTTTTGTCGCTCTTGATGTTGATTCCTTTGGAAAGCTTTTTCGGAATTGCTTCCCAATTAGACATCCTTCACATAGTTGGTCTGGGTGGTTTATATTAGGAAAGCCTCTCACCATCTCCTTCTTTGACAAACATTCTAGACTACCGAAGTTGAGGTGCCCAAATCATAGTTTCTATAGCCACGAAGAGTCGGTATAGTAGGCCTTGAGACACTTTGCCACATTATTTTGAATGTTCAAGAGGAACATTCTATTCTTTGACATAGGCACTTTAGCGATTAAGTTATGCTCACAATCTCTTAAGAAAATACTATGTTCTTTCAAGTGGATGTCATATCCTTTCTCAAATAATTGTTCCAAGCTCAAAATATTATTTTTCATGTTATGAACATAGTAGACATTGGATATGAATTAATGACTCCCATTCTTTAAGCGTGTGAGAATTTTACCTTTTCCTTTGACAGTTATCTTTGAGTCATCTCCAAATGAGACATTTCCAGTTGTCGCTTTATTGATCTCTATGAACATGCTTTGATCGCTGCACATGTGGTTGCTTGCACCGGTGTTGAGGTACCACTTGTTTCTTTTCTCTTCAAATTGGTTTTGGCACACGAGCAGAAAAATTTCATCTTCTTCACCTTTTTCTTCTACAAAGTTAGCTTTCTCCACAACCTTCTTTGAGAATCTACACTCAGATGCATAGTTCCCGATTTTGTTGCAATTGAAGCACTTGATTTGTAACTTGTTGCACCTTGACCATGAATTTCCATTTCCACGACCTCTTGTTGGTTGTGGATGCCAACTTCTTTCTCCGCTGTTGAAGTAGTTGGAGTAGTTGTTGTAACTGCCTCTTCTTTCTCCTTCATGTCCTCGTCCAAGTCCACGGTCTTGGCCACGACCTCGTCCTCTTTGACTCTTGTAAATCGCATAGTTTGCTTCCTTTGCATTGAGTTGTAGTAGTTTCTCCATAGTCTCCTTTTGTTTAGTTTTTCTCTTTTGTTTTTCTTCGTATGCATGTAAGGAACCCATAAGTTGCTCAATAGTCATGGTGTTTAAATCCTTGTTTTCTTCAATGTTGGTAACAAAGAAGTCAAAACTTGGATTTAAAGTGCGAAGTATTTTCTCCATGACTTTCACCTCATCAACATCTTCACCATTTCTTTTAAGTTGATTGACTACGGATAATACTCGAGAAAAATAATCAGAAATTGATTCAGACTCTTCCATAAATAAACGTTCAAACTCACCTCTAAGAGTTTGAAGACGAATCTTTTTCACCTGCTCCACTCCTTTGTTGCAAGTTTGAAGTTTGTCACATGCTTCTTTGGCCGTCGTTGCATTGGAGATCTTCTCAAATGTATCTTCATTCACCGATTGATAAATGAGGAAGAGAGCTTTCTTGTCTCTCTTTCTTGACTCCTTTAATGTCTCCTTTACACCTTGGCTTAAAGAGGCTTCATCTTGCTCCTTGAAGCCTTTCTCAACAATATCCCACACATCTTGAGATCCTAGTAGCGCCTTCATCTTGATACTCCAATTGTCATAGTTGTTCAGCAGTGAGTATCGACATTTGAAAAGGAAAACCTTCATTCGCCATCTTTTGAGGACCTTCAAGCTCTGATACCACTTTGTTGGCAATAAGACCTTTTGTGTTTAGGAAATGTGTGTGGAAATATTAGAGGCTTAAAGAGAAACTTGATAGGTAGAAGAATTATTTATGGAAGAGAGAACTTTATATTTTTCTTGATGCAAAAGTGTAGAATTACATCTCTATTTATAATACTTTAAGAAAAACTCTAGACACACTAACTCTAGAGAGTTCTCTGTCATACCCTAAATTTGCCCACCTTTTTTTTTGTAATTATTTTCACATTTTATGTTACATTTTTCACCTAATTTAACGCCGTCTAGACACGTGTCCACTCCCGATTGGGCGTTCTTCAAATCTCGACTTTTTTGCCCAATAGGAGCAAGACACGTGACCTAAGGTTATTTTCGTAAATTTCAATCCTTTTTATTTATCTTTTTTTCCCTTGTAAATGTCAATTTGTTTATTATTTTTATTTTAACTTGTATATTAAATATGTTTTATTCTATTATTTAGACTTAGAATTAGTTTAATTAAGTTTTTAATAGAAAATAGGATTTTATTATTTTGTTACACAGAAATAGAGTTCTTTTTAGATATTTGTTTACTTTTAGAATATAGATTTTTAATTATTTAATTTTAAAATTGTTTTCTTTTTATTTAAATAATTAGTTAGTTTTTATTTATTTATTATGTTTTTAGAATTAGAATAGTTATTTATTTTCCATTTAAATAGTCTTTGATTTTAATAGACTTTTTTTTTAAAAATAGTTTTTTATATATAATTGTTTAAAATAGGATTTAAGTTTTAAATAGATTATTAATTAGTTTTTTTGTCAGAATTTTGATGGTTTAATTTAGATTTTAATTAATTTTTAGAATATTTTATTTTTTAGAAGATAGTTTTTAGATAGTTTTATTTTATAGGTTTGTTAATTTGCTAATCTTTTTATTGTTTTCTTTGTTAATATTAATAGTTTAGAAATAGATTTATTCATTTTTAATATTATTAAGATTTTATTTTTAGTATTAGGATTAATTTATTTTTATTAATTAACAGTCAGATTTATTTTAGATTATCTTTTTAGGATTATTTTTTTAAAATTATTTATTTACTTATTAGAATATTATTTTTAGTGTAAGATATTATTGATAGTAATTAGAATTTATGGTATTTATTAGTTTTATTAAATTAGGATTGATTTGTTTCATTATTAATAGTCAGATTTTATTTAGTTAATTTTTAATATTTTAGATTTTATTTTCTTAGTTTAATTAATTTTAATAGAAATTTAGTTTTTAGAGTTTTCTTTTAGATTTAAATATGATTTAGTTTTTTATATTTTTTATTAGAATCTTTTATGTTTGTTTGTAGAAATAGCTTTTAATAGTTTAATAGAATTTGTTAAATATAGAATAGTTTATTTTTTTAGATTGTAGATTTTTTTTTAAGATTTAATAGTTTTTAGAATTATTTTTATTTTTTTAAGATAGAAATTAGTTTTAATTATTAGTTCTTTATAGAATATTTTTTATGATCTCTTTTATTAATTAGTTATTTATTTATTTATTATTAATTAGATTATTCCTAAGATAGAATTATTTTCTTTTATTTATTCATTTAGATTAATTTAATAGAGTTTAAAGTAGATTTAATTATATAGTTTAGAAATAGTTTTTAGGTTAAATATAATTTTTAGTGTATTCTTATTATTAGGAGCTAAATAGACTTTTATTTTGTTTTTATATAGAATTTTGTTTTGTGTGAATTTTATTAAATTTTTTAGAATTAATTAGAGTTATTTAGAGTTTTTAGTTTATTTATTATTTTATTAGAATAATTTTTTTATTAGGTTAATTATTATTTATTATTTAGATTTTTATTTTCCTTTTTAATTATTTATTCAGATTATTTATTAATTAAGATTTTAGTTTATTTAGAGTTAATTAGTTTAATTCATATTTAGGTTAATTATTTTTATAATATTATTTATATTAATCATTAGATTTAATTAATTTGCTTTAATCATCATTAGTTTGTCATTAATTAATATAATCAGTCATTAATCCCCTCCATCTGCCACGTGGCAGCCCTATATAGGGGAGTGTCACTATTCACCTTCCCCAGAGACAACCCTAAACACTGAAACCTAACCCTTCAGCAGCCTCCAAACCCTAAACTTAGGGGAATCCTTAACCCTAGCGGCTGGACTTCCCAAGGCCATGCAAACACTACTCCACCCTCACCGGAGAAATTAAGCGGATCAAACCTTACCGGAATCCTTCGCCGGAAAATTCATCGTTCTCCAGAACTTCACTGTGTTCTTCAATGTTCATAGTTTTCTTCATGTTCTTCACCGTTTTTTTCCAGATCCTCATGAACATTCATCATACAATTTTCCAGAAACCTAGATCTAACAACAAATCTTCATCACATTCATCCAGTTTTCCAGAATTCATCCATGTTCATCATTGTTCATCCAAATTCGTACAAACACTCATACATTCATATATTTTTCCAGATTTTTCACACAAACACCAAAACCACACTCAAATCTTCATAGATCTTCCATATTCGTACATACTCCAGATCTACCAATACAAACCTCAAATAAACTTCCATAACCATCAACCTTCGCCAGATCTAACGAGAACATCTTCAGATTCAAATGTTATTCACCAATTTTCAAATCATCGTTTTCGTCTTTGTGAAGATCTTCCGGATCTTCATCAGCTACAGGACTCGAATCATCACCGTGAATAAACCTTCGTCTGTTCTTCACCTTCAACATCCGAACTCATAAACTTTACACGATCTACAAACTTCAGATCTGGATCTACAAACCGTAACCATAGATTTTGTTCAACGGTCTTCAAACATCCAACGAACCAACATCAACCTCCAACTTCAAATCCCCCAAAATCGTATTCATCTGCAACATGAAAACCATGATTTGTTGCCGTCAACAACTTCAACGAGGCTTCGCAAGCTCCGGATCCAATCTCGAACTTCGTCTCGAAGAACACCTTCATCCACCATAATTAACACCATGAACTTTTTCCAGATCTTCAACCAAACGCAACGGATCTACTTTCGTCTTCATCGATCTACAACCCACTCATAATCAACAACATCATATCATCTCCATACTGCACGAACAACTTATCAACAATCTCACCGAAGTTTCAATCTCCTCTAAACATCTCTAACAGAGCTCACATGATGTCCAACAAAGAACGGAGGAAGAATCATTTAGATTTGTGTGTTCATTTTCGTGTTGCAGGTAATGAGTAAAATGAAGTTTAAGCTGAGAGTCAAGGGAAGGGGATTTTGTTTTTGTCGGAAGAATTTGTTGAAGAAAGATGAGGAACGGACGAAGAGGAAGTGATGGTCTGGACATGGCGGCTAGGGTTTTGCTTTTGCCAAAGTGAAGTGAGGAAGATGAATTGTGACTTCAATCTGGTTAGTGGGCTTTCTGGCCCAATTAACCGTATTGTGAATTACACCCCCGTATCACTAATACTCCCCCAGTTGCTATTTTTTCTGTTTGTTTGATGTGGGCTCAAAGCCCAATCGGATTTTAGCCACTGCACCTCTGTTGTACTGATACACCCTCCTGTTTCATTGAACTTTTTTCTTTCTTATTTATTTATTTATTTAATAATGTAAATTATTAATTATTATTATTAATATATATATTTTGTAAATTATAGTTTCATAATCTTTTCTTTTTTTAGATTTTATACATATTATTATTTTTCTTTATAAGTTTTAGTAATTTTTCTTTTAGAACATTTTATTATGTAAATATTACATAGCTTTTATTTAGAAATTTGTATATTATTTTCTCCTAAGTTTTAGAATATTTTTATTTTTAGGTTGATCTCATTTCTCATTTCTTATTGGACATTTTGTTCATTTTTATTTTTTGGGTCGATGACGAGACCTCCGTAATTCATTACCAGTCAAATTATTGATAAGTAATGTTGGATCTGAGACCACCCCTTTTTCTCTCTTCGTCACTTGTCCCAACTCGATTCAAAAACACTGACAAGCCATCTTCAAAAATCAAATCATCTTTGTATTGAACTAAACGAGGGGATTAAGTGTAGACTTTCTTCCTCTCCGGGTGCCGAGATGCCCACTGTAGTGAGGGTGGTTTCGACACTCGTCTTTCAATACGAAGACGCTTCCCATCCATTTTCAAATCTCATCTCCTTAAAATCAATTCTTTGTATTGAATTAAAAAGAGAGGATTGGGTGTAGACCTCTTCTTCTTCGAACGTTGGGATACCCACTGTAGTGAGGGTGGTTTCGACGCTCGTCTTTCAATACGAAGACGTTTCCATACCATCTCTCCTAAAACGTCGGTCTCGTACCGAGTCCATTTTTCAAACCGTAATAAATTGATTTCTCTTTGTATCGAATTAAAGAGAGAAGATTGGGTGTAGACCTCTTCTTCTCCGAGTGATGGGATGCCCACTGTAGTGAGGGTGGTCTCGATACTCGTCTTTCGATACGAAGACGCAACTTTATCCACCATTTCCTTTCACAACTTCATCCTGCAACCCTTGTCACCTAAAAACCTCGGTCCCGCACCGAGTGCATTTCAAATTATTTTCACAACAAAAATTGAATGGTCGTGGAGTGGTTAGGCGTAGGCCTTCTCCTATCCCGAGTGCTGACGTTTACTATAGGGTTCTCTGTCGCAAAACACTTACCATTCAAAACCAAAAATATCTTTAATAAGAGAATGAAGCTCTCTTTATGTTGAATTAAAGAGAGAGGATTGGGTGTAGACCTCTTCCTCTCCGAGTATTGGGATGCCCACTGTAGTGAGGGTGGTTTCGACGCTCGTCTTTCAATATGAAGACGCCTCGTTCGCCACACCTTTTTATAACAAAAACTTTGAGATAACGAATTGGGTACTACCCGTAGGGGTTACTATCCGAGAACCTATCTCGCCCCAAAAACAATCTCATCAATCAAAAGTGACACCTTGCCTCGCATGGCGAAAACCAGTCTCCCAAAGGATATGTTACGTCCGTTCTACCGCAAACAGGTACGCATAAGTCTCCAAACGAGCGAGCAGCAAAACACCTAAACTGCTAGAACGCGCACGATAACATCATCCCCAAACACACTGGTTATCCGCACCGTAGGCACGAACTACGTTGCTCTGATTTCTCTTGCATGTTGAGAATACGTAGGCATAGGAAATCAATATCCTAGCGAGCACCCTTTTTTCTTTTTCACTCTTTCCCACAAAGGCATGCTACGTCCGTTCTACCGCAAACAGGTAACGCCTAAGTCTCCATCGAGCGAGCAGCAATATACCTAACTGCTAGAATGCGCACGATAGCAGTGTCTACCAAGACTTCCCCGCACACCGTAGGCCGAACTACGGCTGCTCTGATTCTTTACTTCGTTCAAGTAAAGATACGTAGGCACAAGGGCCACAATCCTTGCCGAGCACACTTACCCCCTATATTCGTAGCCCCGAACTACGTCGAATCTGACTTTCTCATATCAGTTGAGAATACGTAGGCCTAGGACCACGAAGTCCTACCGAGTCCGTTCTTTCTCCACTACCCTCCGTTACCTCTCTCTCCCTGTTTCTAAACCCTTCTCTCTTATTTTGGAACACTCTTTTATAACATATTATTTAGGCAAATAAATTCACACATCGACAAACAAAAGATTCCCATCGAGTACGATGGATGCGAGGGGTGCTAATACCTTCCCTTCGCATAATCGGCTTCCGAACCCGTTCATGGTTGCGAGACCATCTTATCCATTTCTTTCTTAAGGTTTTCTCGATATTTTCCTTTCCCCTCATGGGATAAATAAAGTTCGGTGGCGAATCTTCTGTCTATCTTTTCCGCCTCCCCGTCGTTGCGCGATGCATTTTTCGAGTAGCGACATTCTCAACTATAGGAATTCCAAGAGTATTCTAGAGAATATTACAATTCTAAGAAATATCTAGACACTCCAAACATTACAAGAGTATTCTAGAAACATTAATTAAAATTACCTAAGTCCAAAATAACTAAGTCCAAAAATCCAAATAATATTTTTAGGCTCAAATCAAGTTTAATCTTTCAACATAACTCAGGAAAAAGCAGCATTTGATAAAAAGGCAAAAACAGGCGGCAGAAAGTAACCATGAATTCATGAAGACAAAAATTATTCATGCACAACTCAGACAACAGGATAGAGAAAAAACAAGAATATAGAAAAGCAACTACTTGCAGCAGAACAACAACTATAAAACTATAGGTTTAATTCATCTCCCCAAACATATAGACTAGTGAGATGATTTATGAACATTGAAATGAATATGTGAGTGGACTATTATGAAATCTATAAAATAACTTTTATGTTAGCTTCTATTCATAGGTATGTACATTCAAACTTGCAAATAAAACTAAAACTGTAGTGTGCAGCAGCATGTGCCCCTGTTATCATTAACATGAAACCTAACTAGATGAGATAACAACAAATAATCTATAAACAAAACTACATTGGTCAAGAACACATAAGGTCTAAACACCAATTGACATAAAAAAAAGTAAAAAAGAACATTTTCATGTCAGGGAACAAAATCAACAAGAAACATTTTAATGAGTTTCATTATATATCTTTTTCACGAAGAATGATTTAATTAATAAAAAGACGAATTGAAACAATGAACTGATTCGAAAAATTGAAACGACGAATCAAAAAGAAAAATAGAGGGAGAGAAGAAACACTAATTCGAACCTAAAGCGATGAGAAGAAGAAGTGATTTCTTGAACTCTTCACATAATAAAAGAGAATTAGCTACTCAAAATTCAAATTAAAATACCAAATAATAATAAGAGGTTCGCATAATAATTTCCTTGAAGAATTAGTCTCCAATGGCTTCAAATACTCTTTAAATACGCCTTATGGTGTTGTAAATCGTTACTTTGCATGTAGAAATTCGTAACCCTTGAAAAAGTATCAAACTTCCCCTTTTAAAGCAGTCAAAACACATTAGAAAATCCCAAAAAACAACCCCATCACACACATGATTTTTAAACATGGTGCATCGCATGCGCGATACTTTCTATCAGGTGCTTGATTATTCCAGAAGTTAGGTATTCTTTTTAGCTTCATTTTACAACAAAAAAACCGTATCAAAACGAGTTACAAAACTTCAGATATGATCAATTTACTGTACAGACGTCAATATGTAAATTGTGCTGAAAAATACTCGTTTCTTCATAATTTCTTCTTGATTTCTTGATTTTGCTCTATTTTTTCGACTTCTTTATTTTTTTTCACACTTCTTCATATTTAGCTCATATTTAACTCAAAATTTCATTGAATTCATCATAAAAATTCATAAAAATCATGTAATGAAAAACTGTCATCATATTCAAATTAGTGGGTTTCTTAACTCCATCATATGACTTGATTCACAAAAAGCATGACTTGAATCAAAAAGTCAATTTTTCTTGTTTCTTGGGTCTTGATTCAAATCACTTGATCTATTGAATCGTCTCATACTCTTTGTTTATAGCTCAGATAAAATAACATTTTTCTCTTAAATTTGTACTAAATATATAGCACATATATAAACCACTTTCTAAAAAAAACCCATTCACAATGTCTAAACACATACACATCCACTTTTAATTCATAATTCACCACACACTTGTTCTCTCAATTTTCAAAAGAGTTCTTAATCTTGTTTTGAGTTTTGCAAACAAAATCTTTTCATCTTCAATCTCTTACATCATCTTAGGGTGTGAGATATGCGAGGATGATCATTATTTGATTAATATTTTCTTTGAAGATTTCTAGAGGATTTTGTGTGTGGTTATGGCAGGGATTGAAAAATTCATTAGAAAAAAGTAGGTTATTTTCTCCATAATTTATTTGGTAGAGTTGTGTGGTTGCCTACAAACAAAATTGGATTTTTTCATCATATTCAAACAGGTCAAGGCTCAATATACTGACATGATTGACTAAATATCACTATAGAACCAAGACTTGGAGTAGAATTCTTGGAGTTAGAAGATTTAAATCGATTTTAAGTGAAGATTTTGCAAGAGTTTAATTAGTGTCAGATACTATGTACAAGTCACCGAAGAGTTGGATCGAAGATTTTGTTTTCCAGCATTATTTGAATTATGATTGTGCTATACAATTCTATAAAATTTGTCAAAATCGTAGTATAAGAACAAAACAAATTCAATGGGCAACCAATGAAAACTGAATCAAGCGCAAACGAGGACAAAAACATTAAACCACTATAAGCCATGAAACAATCTTCTCTATCCCTATCTTTTTTATTCTATGTATAGTTACATGTTAGGTTTATTGTTTTCTTAAAATAGCATGTGATTAGGTTTATTGCATTAGTATTGACTTCGTTCATAAGTGTAGATTTGTTAAAATGGCAGTTGCTTTTTTTATCGAGAGATTGCATCCCTAAATAATTTTTTAGCTTTCTATTATTATTATTATTATTATTATTATTATTATTATTATTATTATTATTATTATTATTATTATTATTATTATTATTATTATTATTATTATTATTATTATTATTATTATTATTATTATTTAATTGCTTTCTTATCCCCCTAATGAATCTGGCCCTTTCTAAATATCCCTTAAGGATGACATAATTAGAATTTTTTTTTAGTTTAATAGTTGAACACTAATTAGTGATAGTTGTAGATCTCTGCCTCGTGTTTTTCATTCTCATATGCTATGTTTTTGAACTCCATCTGATAGCCATATTTGCACATGGTTTTTGGTGAAGTTTAGATCTTCGCTTCCATTAAAGATGTTTTAGAAAATGATTAATGAGAGACAATGACAACTATTAGCGCATTAGACATATTTGAAAGAGCCATGGAGCTTGTGGAGTTTACAATAGTGCTGCAGTTTTTATTTTTACTTTTTATAGTTTTTCAACTTTGCATAGCCTATTATAACACACACATTTAAAACTATGATAAATGCTATTAGAGGTCAGTTAGAAAGCATGACTCTATATAACACACATCTCTCTTTCTCTCTCTCTATATATATATATATATATATTTGATAAAAAAAATAGGGTTTATGAATTTATCTGGAGAGGGACAAGTTGGAGTGATAAGAAAGTAACCTATCAAACTACTTTTATTAGTTGACAAGACACAATAACTACCATTCAAACTTTTATTTAATATAACTTAGAATGATAGGTTTTTTTTCTCTTTAATGTTTAAAGGTGCTATCTAGGGTGGGTGATCAACATTGGCCTCTTTTCTTTTCTTTTTTTAATTTCGGTTTTTAACTATTTAAATGCGGCTATAAATTTCTGAAAATTTTCAATATATATATTTTGATGGTTTTAAATTCTACAAAATAAACACGAAAATTTTATAGAAATTTAAAATCATCACTAAATGGTTAAGTCTAAGGTGAGGGTTCAATTAAGTCCCTCACCGGTGAAACCCCAAACAATAACCAATAGATTAAATAGATGGTTTAGATTTAATATAATTAAAATGAGAACATGTAAAATCAATTACAGGTAATTCCTTTTACACAAATATTACAATATTCTTACTTTTCGTAAGAACCGAAACAATTTGTTTACAATTTCATCATATTCATTATTTTTCATCGTAATTAAGAAAACCCTTAGTCCCAAAAGCTACAACCTACAACACAACAGAGAAAGATTTTCTATTGAAAGTTTTCCACCGAAAACAACGTTTCAACAAGACAGTGCCGGCAAGGTCGTCGGAGAGAATTTTAAGACTAAGATTCCTTCCAATCAAAACCAAGAAAATTGATTCTTATTATAAGAAAATGTGGAGTTTTTTTTTAAGAATTGATTCTTATTATAAGAATATAAAAAGAACTGTATATTTCATTGTAGTACATATGTTTGCATTGCTGGTATTGCACGAGCACCAATGGGTGGATTTCTTGGTACTCTTTCATCTGTACCTGCCACGAAGCTTGGCTTTATAGCCATTGAAGGTAATTATGTTAACCTGCGTTGTGTCAGTTATCATTTCATTATATTTGAAACTAATTGAAGATATGCTTATCTCTGTTTTTGTTGATATGTAGCTGCTCTTAAAAGAGCTAATGTTGATCCATCACTTGTGGAAGAAGTATTCTTTGGGAATGTCCTTAGTGCAAATTTGGGGCAAGCTCCCGCCAGACAAGCTGCTCTTGGAGCTGGACTATCCAAATCTGTAGTCTGCACTACTGTTAACAAAGTTTGTGCATCAGGAATGAAAGGTGTGTAATGTACTATAAACAAGGATTATTTTCTTGGTATCTTTTAGTTTTTATTATTTCAATGAATGAACAAGGTTAATAAACCTTTCTTGGTTAACTGCAGCTACAATGCTTGCTGCACAGAGTATTCAACTGGGCATAAATGATGTTGTTGTCGCTGGTGGTATGGAAAACATGTCTAGTGTACCTAAGTACTTGGCAGAAGCAAGGTCAAAATTGATATTGACGCGTACTTGATAGTTTTCTTAAGATTAGTTATTTTGTTGAAATAAACTAACTAAATGCTAACATTTCAGAAAAGGATCCCGCCTTGGACACGACTCACTAGTTGATGGGATGTTGAAGGATGGTTTGTGGGATGTCTATAAGGATGTTGGTATGGGAGTGTGCACTGAACTCTGTGCGGATAACCATTCAATAACTAGAGAATACCAGGTATTTTGTTATTGATTTCTGTTCAGATAGGTTTTGGCACAATCATTCTATATATTATTGCTGATATCTGCATTTTTCGCACAAGATAATTTTGCAGTTCAGAGTTTTGAACATGGAATTGTTGTTCAAGAAAGTGGTTCTTTTGCTTGGGGAATCTCTTTATCTGTGAAATACTAATATGAAATGAACTTGCTACTCCATTTGATATCTCCAAAGGCCACATTACTGTATCCAAAGAACTTTTACTTATGAAAAGGAATACATGTTGTAATCCTACTGTTAACAACTTTCACATTTGGTTTGATTGACTATGTTTGAAATATGATTCATGCTTTGGTGTGAAATATGATTCATGCTTGAGTTTGTATGTGAGAATTTGAAATTCATGAGAGAGGATGAAATCAAGAGAGTTAGGATACGCCGTCGTTGCTCAATTAGTGTTTGATTAGTGTTGTTGTAATTGATTTTTTCGGCTCAGTTGCGTTGCATTTATTTCAGTTTAGGTGCTATAATAATCTGAAGACACTGTTGAGTTCTATTTAAATTTCACTATGATAAGGTGTTGTTGACAATTGGTATCGTCACACGGAGATTTTCACAACATTAAATTCAGTGATGACTCTGTAAGCAATTTCTTTAATATTGTTATTTAATGGTTTCATTGTTATAATTATATATGGTTCTTGCAGTTGCATAACGATCTTGATTGAAGATAGACCAATATTAATCTAGAGCTTTCCGAACAACAACATCCAGAGCGTTCTAAACAACATCCAGAGCTTCCCATCAGCCATCAGCCTATGCGACCATAGTTAGATTATGCTTTTATGTGATAATCAGATACTTGAAAGTTAGACTGTCGTGATTATGGATATCAGTTTTAGTTAGAATCACAAAGTTGTGTGAATGTGTACTATTTAAGCTTATGCTTATTAGAATTTTATTTGAAAGAATATTTTGTTCATGATCTTTCAAGTAGTTATGCTTGGTTGTAGACTGCTGTTTGAAAAACAAGTTCAATGCACCAATTTTTCCACTTTCTGCAAGTGGTACAGCAGCTTCATTAATAGGCATAATACGGAATTTGTTGTATTCCTGCACAGAAAATCTGTAGAAAACTGTGTCAATGAACTCTGAGTCAGTGGAAACTATCAGAATTATTGAACAATTATGAATTTTCAAAATTCCATCATTTGTAGCCATTTAAGTGAATAAGTATATGCCTGTAGATCTTGCTCAAAAGCTATGGTACACCCAAAAGAAATCAACAGAGAATTGTTAGTTTCAATTTTTACTATCACAACCATGAAGTTTCAAGAATATTTTATGATTAAGATTTTAAAATACATAATATATTATATGTCAAGATTTTGTACAGTTAAAAACCTGAAGATTTCCTTGTATATGTGTCTACATGTAGTAAAAAAAGAATGAGTAAATAAAAAACCTGTCATGAAGTTATTGCTATTGTTGATTTTGTACAGTTAAAAACCTGAAGATTTAGGGCTACATCATGTAAATTCCTTGGTATACTGGATTTTTCCTATAAAGTTTCTCTGTTTCAAAAATTGTTTCACATTATCATATGGTGTGATACTTCTCATTGATATACCCTTAAGCTGGGTTGTATATGGTAGAGACACACTTGGCTATTATTTTGCATTAATATGCATATTTTCTTAAGATTAAAAGTGTTGTTGGCTTGAATTACATCTTGCTGTCTTGTGAATATAGAGTGAAGTAGGGAAATGATCTTGCTGAGTTAATTAATGTTATAGGACAGGGCGAGAAATGCTCGAACATGGAGAGTGAAGTTAGGTGGTTTCAACATATAGAAAATTCATTGGGTTCTATAGTGGTACATTATTATAATGCGCCAATGCCCGATTCAAATTTTATGTCATATGACTGATGTTTAAGCAACAATGCGTTATGTACATTATTGCTTCTGGATATTTAGCTTCCACTGTGAGTTCTTAAGCTTTCATTTCATGACATGTTGGGTTAATAGGTTTGCTAATGCTGGTGATACTGCCATGGAAGTTGCAGAGAATACGGCATTACGGGTGAGTTATGAATTTCAAAATGCTCTTATTGTGTTGTGTTAAATTTATTTTCTTGAATTGTCTTATTGGAACCTGGGTTGTGCATTTTGTTTTGAATACTTTAAATTACAGAGCTGTTAGCCATGTTCTGTAAAGCTCTAGATACACCCAAAATTGTTGAAGTATTGGTGTTTTTATCTGGTGCCAATATGCCTATGATAGTCCTCAATGTGTGCTCAAGGAATGCCCTAAAGAATTTATGATATTTCAAAATAAAATTATTGACTAATATGTTTGTTAGGATACATCATCCATATTTTGATATATAACTCCAAACTTTTCTTAAAAGGTTTGTTCAATCTTATTTATCATATTCTATGACCAAAAGAGTGTAGTACATACTCTTCAATTCATTTTTTGAGGATATAAAAATACGAGATATAGTTGTGGGTTATTGGTGGAGATATACATGACCCATCACTATTGTTGATGGCAGAACTACAATGATCACTGATTTAATTGTATAGGGTTGTCTCTTAGTGAATTAGACTTGGAAGCTAGCTATGCTTTTTTGGATGATGAGATAATTTACTTTAGTCATGACTCATGACTTGAAAGAGTCGGGTTCTCTGGAATTTTGGTATCACCAAGACCTAGTTTCTTTACCCTAGAGTGTGTGATTTTGTTGAAAATGCGAAGTATAGTTTATATTAAAACTACGGCAGCACAATATGATTTGATCAAAGTCTCCCATGATCTAAACAACTGATTGAGTACAAGTGTATAAGTATTTCATTTCCTGGTTTTTAATTTTTTAATATGTTGTAGTTCCTTGCCTAGTTGTTTTATATCTACATGTTATAGGGTAACACTAACAAATTTAGTATTGATTTGTATGGATTCTTATATGGATTTGGCCTGACATAGCTTGTATTTTCCAGCTCAATACAGATTGGTTTCGTCCTGCCAAGGCATATCTCAAGCAAACACTGATCCAGAAGTTGATTTCCGAACTTGTGGAAAACCATGGTTCACGTGAAATCTCATACAATACTTAGGAGATGATGGGGTAGCAGCACTGGAAACCTAATGCAACAAGTTGACCATGTCCAATTATTACAATAGAATGGCGAACACCGAGTTGAATATTTATGCTAATGTATAGTTTCATGTCTTCAAAACTCTGCAAGGATATCAGAAGCAACTTTCTACTGGTTAAGGAAGAGTATTTGACACACTCTGCATATTGGAAGCAACACCATGCACTAGTGGAGGAATCACATTTTACACAAGTTTGACAGCAATTGCGAAAATTCTAAGACAAGCAGAATTAGATGATTAGGATCATAGAATAATAGGAAATTTATAAATTAGTTATAAGACATGATGTTGTACTGTCATTTTTTATCAGTGTAACATTTTCTGCATTTTCATTTTGTTATCAATGTAACATTTCCTCCACTGTTTGTTTGTAACTTTTTTTAATATAATGCAATAAAGTCATTTATTTCATTAAAATTTTCAATCGTGCTTAATTCTTGGTTTATCGATTGTTGAGAGTTCGTCATTGTTTTCTTGGTTCGGGGATCGATTATCTCTTTGGAGAGAGTTTTCAAGTTATTCTTTGATTTGAATACATCTTTCTAATTGAAGATGGATGCTTAGAGAAGTTTTTCCTTTACGACATTGTCTTGTGATTCAAGATTGTGGTTTGTTAAGGGGGTAATTTCGGTTCGGCATTGTGAATTTTTTTATTAATCTTTTAGGGTTTGGAATAGTTTTGTGTTTAGGTGATTAGATTAGGGGGAAATGTGGAGGTGAGAATTGGAGTCAGTTGTTTAGTTTAGAATTCAGCCTATAACAGTTTTGTTCTAGGAGTGGGGTTGGTGAAGGTTGGTTCTGCTTTTTGTGTGTTGGTTCTGATCATGTTCAGTGTTCATTATGGACAAAAGTGAAACTGCTTTAACTCCACAACGGTTGAGAAGTTCAGGAAGTGTTCCCAGTTCAGCCCACCATTTTGCATCTTCATCTAATCACATTGATACTCAAACTGTAGCTCATCACTCAAGGAATAGGTCTTCTAAGAAAACTAGTGATTTTGTTAGTCCTCGTTCTGTGTTCCTTGAACGAACATTTTTGTCAAATTCTCGGAGGGGCACAACCAATGGCTTTGCAAAAAATGCCTATAGTAGTTTCAACAGAAATCATCGTGATAAAGACCGTGATAGAGATAAAGATAGATCCAACGGTTTAGACCACTGGGATCGTAAATGTTCTGAACCATTGGCCGAACTCTTCTTAGTAAGGACAGAGAGGGATCCTCTGCAGCGCTCTCATTCATTGGTCTCTAAAAAACAGAACGAGCTTGCTAACCGCAGAGGGGCTGTAGATACTAAATCTGCTGGCAACTCCAACCAGAGCAATTGCAGTGATGCACTTTCTGGTGGTAGTATCAGTAGCAATTATCACAAAGCTGTTTTCGATAAAGATTTTCCATTACTCGGTGGAGATGAAAGACCCGGGTCAGCCGAACAAGGCACATTTTCTAGGCAAGTTCAATGCAAATTCATGAGGAAGAGCATAAACGGTTTGGTTCTAATTCCTTCAAATCTCAAACAATTTTGATGAAATTAAAGTCAAAACCACTTGACTTTTTATGAGGAAGAGCATGGTATCAACCATAATTTAAAATGATGCACACAACTCAAGACACGATTGGTCATGCAAGATAAAGCTTGAGATGCATTTCTTGAGTCAATGGACAAAGTAAATGTAAGCAGGCTGATTTTGCTGATTTTCAAATGTTCACAAGTGTCAAATATGTACTAGATCAAGTTCCAACAGAAATCTAAATCGTTCCAACAGAAATCTAAATCAAAAGACAATGTGATAGAAATTTGGCACATGAGTTGCTAAAGAACATGATTTGAACAACCAAAACATAATGATCAGACAAAAAAAACTCAGTCGAGCTAATGCACCAAATGCTAGACATTCAAGGATCTCTAAAACAAACTTGTTTGATAAAGAAATCAAAATCTGGAGGACTGTCCAAATCATGACAGTAAGCCTTAAAAACAGGAAGGCAAATGACATATTGGCATGTGTAATCCAAACATGATGAAAAACAACTTGACTCAAAAGCAGTCTTTCAATAATGACTCACAAGATACAAGGGAAACATATAGTAAAGGTACCTTTTATGCTTAAAACAGTTGGTGAAACACAAGACAAACAGACATGGTTCAACCAAAATAACAACATCAAAACTGAATTGAGCACCCCTATGCATCGTGTTTGAATACCAGGCCAATGGTTTCCACAGCAACATGTAAATTCAGAGTTCAAACTCAAACTGGTAGCAATCATGACATGGATAGGATCAAACCATCAACTGAGAATTCCTTACAAGAGAACAAACTTGTCAGGCTTTAAAAAATAAAACATCATCATACACAGAGATGGCAGCCATGTTCACAAATGAGGCAATATTTATCATCCCATGCTTTGACAGCAATTGATTGAATTATTTCAATGTAACATGACCACAACAGTTAATCAAAAATACCTATAGCCCACAGACGTTGGCAAATTTGAACCCAAAGAAAAGGCTTGACAGGACCAAAGCATATCAAGTTTCAAAACAGGCCTATCCAAAATGTGGGAACTGAATACAACAACCTTTCAAAAACTACAAGACAGTGATAATTGGTCTGTTCCAAACAAAACTCAAACACCAATCACACATTGTTGTCGACATGTTTATCTTTATTATGAGAAAAGGGATGTTGGAGTATATGATTGTAAGACATCAAGCAATCTATTAAAGAGGAAATATAATCACATTTTCACTCAAAACCTCAAAGTATTAACTATAAGAATCATTTCTTTGATGTGGTACTCATCAGTGACATTCAACCACATGAAACACCCCACAACCAGAACCTCCCCACAACCAGAACAGAACCACTGACAACAAAATTCCTCCACTGCAATAAAAAGTGTCATATAGAACCTGCTAAATATTACCTTTAAAATTAATCATTGCTCTAATCAAGTATCCTCTCAGAATATACTGCTAAAATCTTGTCAATCACAACAATCTCATAACAAATATCCTAAGGTGTTATTACTCAACAATGAATAGTAAGTTTATGAATTTAATTGAATTATCAAAATTGTATAATAAGAAAAAAGAAGAAAAATCACCGCCTCGTTAAAAACCTTATCAGAAAATCCCAAAGGGATTAAAGTACATTGAAGGAAAAAAGAGTGCAGTGATGCAATAAAAAACATCTAACAAAAGTAATTAAAAAAGCATAGTAAAAAGGGAAATTTCCTACGGATTAACTTGATTCTAATGCAAGCGGCCATTGTAGACATGCCTACAATGTTCTAAAGAAAACTAACTGAATTTTTTTGATGTCTAGTCATCATTCAGTGTGCCAAGCTTTTTCAGCCTTGTCCATCAAGATCTCTTTATGTTCATTGTGGTCACCTAGCAGCAAATCAATGGCCACCTTCATTCTAACAACATCTTCATTCATCTGCCAAAATTAATTAATAATATTAGCACCAAGGAAAATATTTAATATTCAAAAATTAGTTGACCATGTTATCTCTTAAAGATACCCACCATGACATGAAGGTTTGGTGTAAACGACGAACCCATTGCTAGCCATTGTAAAACCCACACCGCAGAGTGTTGGCTGTTTATTCAAAATGAACAATTATCACATATGACTGAAAGGTGTTTTATATATAGAAATGAATACACAATGGTTAAAATGAATTAAATATTGTAGTACCAAAATCCTTCTGAAACAAGTCCTACGGGCTCAGCCATATCCCAATTATCTAAGTGTTGTGCTTCAAATAGAAAGTTGGGAGGAAAATAGTTAGTCTGCACCATAATTTGCACCATTTGAGTGATAACTTGCCACTGCAAAAATTCAATTGGTAAACATTATAAGGTAATAGATTAGTGAAATATTCAAATATAAATCATCACAAGTACTTTACCATTTCTTTAATGGTCTCTTGTCTAGGGATTATAGTTCTTTTTTCAAAGCCCGGATCTAGATGATACAAAATTTGGTCTTGGACAGAGGCAACCATCAGAAACCAATTGCCAACACAATCTTCAATTGGTAGATAAATCTAAAAAAATTAAAGTACGGGTAAGAAAGTCAAAAGATTTACAATATATATACGGTAAATTTAATACTTTATAATACCAAACTCATACATGCTTTAGATTCTCAAAATGGGGCATCCAATTCTTTGCATACTTACTAACCATGTCTTCAATTGTTGTACCACGATATACGTCTCTCTACCAAACATATGTATGAAAAGAATTATTTTAAAAACTATTTTTCACACCATAAATAAGCATATATATGTTAATTTATTTTCATTAACGAATACATACCACGAACGATGGGGGAAGTGACCATATAGACGGGAATGCAACATTCCTCTCAATCCAAGTTGTCTTAAGAGACATAATGTGAATGATCTGCAATCAATTAAAAAAATTATCTCATGAATGCAAATACTTATTTTAAAAGTTTGATAAGGCTGCAATCATTTAAAGTACCTCAGTGTCAATTATCCTTCCCGGACATAGAGTTTGAAAATTATTTCTTAAGCATGTTAGAGTCTCAATCTTGAACAATTCTTCACTGAATGCATAAGAAAATTATATATATAGGTTGATGTCATTACATGTTACCGTGGAATTAAAAAATGACTACTTTTTCAAAAAATAATACCTGGGATCATTCTTAGCATGAAAAACATAATATGAAACATGTTCTTCTATAGGTTGGAGTTTCATATCTTGGGTGGTTACGAAGTTGGTCTCAACAAACTGTTAATAAGTAATTGATTAGATATCCAAAGTAACCAAATAAAATATATAAAAATATAGTTTATTGATGCTCACCTTAGATATTATCTTATCTTCTTTAGTCTCTAATTTTGGAACTTTTAATTTTCTCTCATTGGATAAAGATGTGAAGGGCAATCTCCTTGATGTTGTTGCTCTCGGTAAAGGTGTGAAGGACAATTTCTTTGATGTTGTTGCTTGATTCCTTATCGGAGACAATTTGTGTTTCATCTATGACAAATTTAATAATGGTTACAGCAAAAATAATCAATTAAACATAAATTCATTATAAATTGATTTTATACCTTGCTTGTTAAGTTAGGCATAAATGAATGCTTAATGTTGTTGTCAACTTTGTTGTTTGTGTCATCATCTGATGTGATCAAGATAATGTTATCAACATTATCTTCCCAAGAATATTTCGAACGGTTAAATGGCGACTTAGCAGCATGTTTTTGTTTTAAAATTGGAGTTCCGCATCTTTTAGACCGTGGTCCAGGACTCTGACTCAAATCTGAATCATAGGCTTTTGTTGGCTTATCCAACTTGGTTTCTATGATGACAAGTTTGCTCAACATGATGTTAGCCATGGTATGTAACTCATTAATGTGAGATTCATGAACCTGGATGATTTATTTTTATAAAGGACAATTAAAAAGGTGAAATTAGAAAATTTTGAATGAAAAAACAAAATACAACAAATGTATACCTGAAGACGGTTTATGGCATCACCAACAGAGGATCTCAAACCATGCAAAATAGTAAGCATTTCGCTTAAAAATTGAGAGTGAATCTGGGTAGTAAAAGCATCATATAAGTATTAACGTGTTAGAAAATGAAAATCAAAAAAGTAAAATCAGAAATTGATTAGTAGAAGGTAACAAGAGATAAGGATTACCTCATCTATTGCATCTCTTTGATTTGTGTGAGGTAAAGTTTCCTTACTAGCACCATTAATAGTCATATCTTTATCTTTTCTTGTAGTGTGTATGTCAATACAGAAAAAGAGCAGAGAGAGATAGTTTGTGTTTCTTTAACTTTGAAACCTAAGGATTTTATAAGAAAAAGAAAGTAGTGATGGTTTCAACGATTTGCAGAAAAATAAGGGAGATGGGAAGGTGTTGTGTGACGAGTTCAATTAGTTGCCGTAACATATTCTAATGACAAGTTACTCTTTCCATAAAAATAGGGGAAGTTGGATATAATTTAGATGGTGGGTCTATGTAGTTCTTACTGTGTCAAGGTTTAATATAAATATATATTATATTAGACATAAATATTATGAACTGATACATTAGCACAATGATAAAAGTGATCTTTAAAAACCAAGGGGTACTGTGTTCAAACCTATATAATTTCATTTGTATATCCGTCCACTGACAGTTAGTCAAAAACCCCAGAAATTATATGTTGTCTCTACTTATTATTCAAGCTTGTGTTCAAAGTGCATCGAGTCAGATGGGGTATGTGTGACGTTGCACATGGCTCTTGGTCCTAGATTCTATGTTTCCCATTGTTGGATAATGATTCAAAGGAGAATTTAATTCCCCTTATTTATTCAAGATCATTTTTAGGAGCGGAATTGTTGTATGATGATACTTCTCGGAGTTTTGATTCAAATAAATTTGGAAGGTGCAATTAGCATTTTATGTCCACTATTTACAAGTCCACCTATACAAAGATATTGGATATCATTATGCATTAAACTTGTTGTATTTTTTGTTTCGTTTCACAAGGAGAGGTTCATGTACGCCAAAAAGAAAAAAGGAAGGCCAATACACATTGATTTGTTCTTAAAGCCCATTTCATTACATTGTTATAAAAAGAAAATATATACAATTTTGTCAACCATTAGATATAGCACCACCAAGGCCCATTACTAGAAATTACAAGCAAATTGGTAACATAACTATGTAAAAGCTATAAATACAAACTTGAATTGATTTTCACAAAACCCTCGCTCGAAAACGCCGACTGAAATCATCAGCAAAATCGAATCTGATCAGAGAAGAAAGCTACTGAGAGCCTCTGACGGTGACAATCTGAAAAGAGTTGAAAGTTGTGTGTTAAGGGATTGAGAAATCTTAAGATAGGGATTGAGAAATCTTAAGATAAAGGAAAATAATCGATAAACGATAGAGAGAAAATTAGTAGAAGTAAAACCTTGTTTCTTTGTTGCAGGTTGCATTTTTTGGAACTTTTTGAGACAAAGTCTTTTTTTTAATTACCATGAAAAATAATAAAGATGATGAGCTTGTGAATTAGAATGAAACAAATTCTTACCTGAAATTTTACCTGAAATTTTTTTTACGAAAAGTAAGAATGGTGTAATATTTGTGTAAAAAATATTACCTGTAATTGATTTTACATGTTCTTATTTTAATTATATTAAATCTAAATTATCCATTTAATCTATTTGTTATTGTTTGGAGTTTCACCGGTGAGGAACTTAATTGAACCCTCACCTTAGACTTAACCATCACTAAATAATTAAAAAATTTGAACTCTCATACCCTAATCAGACATTTTTTAAAGAAAAGAAGATGTCTCATACTCTATTCAGACCTTTTTTTTAAAGAAGAAGAAAGACATTAGAAACTTAGAAAAAAGTCTAACATTTATCTTTTAGAAATAAAACTTTTTTAATTATAATTTTAAATTGTAGTTCGTAATTGTGATTCTTACTATAATATTACAGATGCGATAATTTTTATAATCATATTAAGCTGTCTGAATTAAAACAATATATCAAATCGTCAATAGAAATTTCATTCATGTTTTAAATATATTTTCATCAAAATTTCAGAATTCAAAAACTCAATGTATTTATGTAAGGAAAAATCTTAACATGTTTTAGAGATATATTTCAAATCTATCCTAATTAAAATTTATGTTGCAAATGCTGCAGTCGCAACTGCAATAATCGTAGTCGCCACATTCATAATCACAATAGCTGCAATATACACCCACAGCCACATTCGCAATTGCAACTGCACTTAAAAAAAAAAAAAGACTGTAATTTAAGAAATCAACAAATCAACGTTAGCCGATGCACTGAATTTTATCATAAATTTAAGTGACCACTTTGATCGTTTTCATAAAAAATGTGAATAATTCGAAACATCAATAAAATTCGATTCCAAAATCTATAAATTAGAAACTTATATTTTCATCACTAGATCACATTCTTTGAGTTACCGTTCAAACTTTTCTTTACACACATCATAAAGTGTTTATACATAACTATAACATGAATATTGTATAGACAAACACAATACAAACTTTATATATGCAAATAAATAACAAACTATAGAAAGTCAAACACTCTCCAAACCATAGCTCAAACTTTATTTAAATACCCTGCAAATATCACATAACAAACCCTATGTGATCTTTCTGAGCTTGATTATGATTATAATTATCATGTTCATCAAAAGATATGGTGGTGCTTCTTGCCATGAGCTTCTTCATCTTCTTTCTTAGTTTCTTTTTTCTCATGATGTTCGTGGTAGGTAAAACCACCGGATCCCACGGCGGCTGCCGCCGCAATCTCCTCCTCTATCTTGTGCTTGTGAGCATGTTCAGGGTCTTTCTTTGACTCATGCTTCTCGTGCTAAATCAAATTCAAACATGTTGAACACCATGTTATTATAAATCAATCATTCAATTTTTAATTTATTTTATAAATTCACCTCTTTCAAATATTTTTTTTAAAAAATCTAAATAAAAAATATAGACTTAAATGTACATTAGATCATGTGAGTTTTTAAGTTTAATTCCTATAATTTTTTTTATCTTAATCTCTATATTTTATTTATTGCGGGTGGTTAAGTCTTAAAGTTAAAATTTGTAGGAAATTTTGAAGAAAAATAGTAAGAACCTGCGGATTTTACTATAAATTCAAATTTTATAGATTAAATTGTACGCAAAAAATAAAATATAAGAATTCATAAAAATTATATAAAATTAAATTAAAAAACTCGCAAACTTATAAGAAACAACATATTATTTAAATCAAAAATATATAATAAAATTTAAAGTTTATAAAAAAAAAATATAATATAAACAGACAATATGCGCTGAAAAAAAAGTTTAAAATTTATATTGGAAATAAAAAATATTATTACCAAGGCATAGACACCAGCAGCTGCAGTTCCAAGCTCACCAAGGTGCTCAAGATGTTTGTGGTGCTTCTCCTCTTTTCTATAGTCAACCTCTTCAACATAACCAGATTTATCTTCATGGTGGAAAAGGTGGTGGTGCTTCTCCTCAGCCATGATGATTGAATCAAGGAATGAGTAAAAGATAAAAAAGGAAATGAGTTTATGGTGGAATGGAAAAGTTGTGGAGAACTTGTTACCTATTTATAATATGTAATTGAATAATTATGTTAACTTTAGGTTTATGTGTAGCTTTCTTGGTAGGCCATGAATAATTTTCCTTAAGACCTAAAAACTCTTGCGTCCCTACTTATCCTTATGACTTTTTATCCTTATGCATTTAGTGTTAGAATTTGTAATAAAATTTAAACTTTCTAAAGAGGTGTTTGTATATTTTTGTTTTTTTAATTAAATATTAACTATTTATTCTCTTGATCGAGTTAGTACAATGGATGAGAAAACTCTCTCAAAGACAAAGATAATTTTTAAATTCTAATTTGTGGTATTTGGATTGAACTCTAATGTTAACAAGGATAACTTCATAGTTCGACATGAGTTGTATATACTATAGTCGAAGTTTGTTCGAGTATAACGTCGAAATATATTAACTTGTAATTTAAATTAGTATGTTGAATTGTGTCTTACTTCTAAGCCCAATTGTTAAGCTACCTTATATCATAAGTTAGCTTAGTAGTCTATAAATAGACTAGTTCTCTCAGGTTGTTGAAAGAGGTTAATTATCGTTATTCACTTGTAATTTTTGAACCCTTATTGATAAAGTGAATAGTAAAACAAATTTAACAAATTCTTATTCTTCTTCTTCCTTCTTCTCTCCCTTTTGTACAGCCTAATAGAGTTTCTTGTATTTGTTCAAAAAACTCAATCTTTTTCTCATTTTGATTTGTTCTTGACGACATCAATTCACAATAAACAGGTGGGCTGAGCGTGGAGGACAAGATGTCGTCAATAAAGTATGAGATTGGGAAATTCACTGGTGCGAATGATTTCGGTTATGACGCTTGAAGATGTAATCTCTTCTTATTCAACAAGGTTTGTTAGAAGTGTTGAAAGGATCAAAGAAGATGGACGCTGCCCTATCGGAGAAAGAGAAGACAACGATGGTCGAAAAAGTCCACAGTGCCATTGTATTGAGCCTTGGTGATAAGGTTCTCCGCCAATTTTCAAAGGAGAAAACTACAGCTGGTGTGTGGACAAAACTTGAAGGTTTGTACATGACAAAATCGTTGGTTAATCATCTGTACCTGAAGCAAGCTTTGTATTCATTCAAGATGAGTGAAGATAAAGCCTTGGCTGAGCAACTGGATATGTTCAACAAGTTGACTCTTGATCTTGAGAATATCGAGGTCGAGATTGATGATGAAAATGAAGCGTTACTGATGTTGTGCTCTTTACCTAAGCCTCATGCTCACGTCAAAGAAACTCTCTTGTATGGAAGATAGTCGTTGACCTTTGAAGATGTTCAATCTGCCTTGTACTCTAAGAATTTGAACGAATGAAAGGAGCACAATCCATCTTTTGTTGGTGAAGGTTTGTTCGTTAAGGGGAAATTCTTGAAGAAAGATGGTAGGTTTGAGAAGAAGAAGGGTAAAGTTTTACATAATTCTTATGGTGATAATTCTCTTACTATTAAATGTTATCATTGTAAGAAGGAGGGTCATAAAAGAAAAGTATGCCCTGATCGAGTGAACAATTATGGTGGAAAAGATAATGTTAATGCAACTATTATGTAATATGGTTATGAATCATCTGATGTCCCGGTGGTTTTAAGCAGTGACTATAACAAGAAATGAATTATGAATTCAAGGTGTATTTGACACATGAATCCAAACAAAGACGTATTTGAGGAATTGTGTGATCAAGATGATGGATCAGTTCTGGTGGGAAATAACAAAGCTTGCAAAATTGCAGGTATTTGATTTGTGAGCTTCAAGCTCCATGATGAGTTAATAAGGCTATTGACTGATGTTAGGTATGTACCTTATTTTAAGAGGAATTTAATTTCTCTTAGTGAATTCGAAAAGAAAGGATATATTTTCAAAGGAGAGCAAATCATCCTAAGGATAATGAAAGGGTCCAAGGAAGTCTTGAGAGGCGTGAAGAAACAAAGCTTATATACCTTTGAGGTTGATGTTGTAAGTGGTTCAGCAGATGTGGCATCCATGAAACATGTCTCAAAGACTGAGCCATGGCACAAGAGACTTGGCCATGTCAGTGAAATATGCCTAGTCTAATTGTCGAAACAAAATCTGCTGGGTGGTGACAAGGTAGAAAAACTGGAGTTTTATGAACCTTGTATATTAGGTGAATCCTATAGAATGAAGTTAACAAATGTAAACAAATAACAGATGGATCCCTTACTTACATTCATGTTCATCTTTGGGGGCTTGCAAGAAATCCTTCACACTCAGGTGGAAAATATTTTCTATCCATAGTTGATAATTACTGTTATGGCTATTCTTCCAAAAAAACTAGGGATGAAACTTTTGAAAATTTCAAAAGTTGGAAGACTCTGGTCGAAAACAAACTGCCAGGAAGGTCAAGAGGTTGAGGACCGAAAATGGTCTTGAATTTTGCAATGAGGCTTTCGACAGCTATTGTGTTGCGTATGGTATTGCAAGGCACAAAACTACTGCAGAGATTCCCCAACAAAATGGTTTGGATGAAAGGTTTAATTGAACCATTTTGGAAAGGGTGAGGTGCATGTTAGTAAGTGTAGGATTGAAGAAGGTGTTTTGGATAGAAGCTATTTCGACTGCAGCATACTTGATAAATAGGCGTCCCTCGACAACCTTGGAAATGAAGACACATGAAGAAGTTTGGTCGAAAAATCCACCTAGTCTCGACATACTTAGAGTATTTGGTTGTTTAGCCTATGCTCATATTATGCAAGACAAGGTCGAACCTAGAGCTCTGAGATGTATGTTCCTTGGATACCCTGAAGGAGTCAAAGCTTATAGACTGTGGTGCCTAGATCCAAGTCATAAAAGGTGTACCACAAGTCGATATTTAGTTTTCAATGAAGCTGGGACACCTTTCAGGAAAACTGATGACATTGGTCAAAGTTCGAAGATATATGAAGAAGAGATGGAACAAGAAGAGATTCTTGTTGAGGTGAAGTATAATAATGTTGAATTGCATGAATCAGAAGACTCAAAGAAGATGCAGAAGCTACTATTGAAGTTAAGGAGATATATAAGGATTACCTTTTGGCAAAAGACAGGTCGAGAAGATTCATCAAGCTACCTCAAAGACTTGGTTATGCAGATCTTATGGCTTATGCCTTAATATCTACAAGTGAGGTTTTGGACGAAGATCCTAGAGACTATAAGGAAGTTATGAGAACTTGAGTCAAAACTAAATAGTTGAAAGCTATGGATGATGAGATGAAATCTCTCCATGATAATAACACTTGGAAGCTGATCGAGAAACTTGCAAGGGAAGGTTAGTCAGTTGTAAGTAGATCTTCAAGGTTAAGGAAGAAATTGAAGGAGTGATGTCAAAGCATTTTAAGGCAAGGTTGGTTACTAGGGGGTTCACTCAGAAGATTTTGACTTCAATGATGTGTTGTCACATGTTGTAAAGCATAGATCTATTAGAATGTCGTTAGCCATGATGGCAAAGTTCGACCTAGAACTTGAACAGATGGATGTGAATGCAACCTTCCTGTATGGTGATCTAGATGAAACAATCCTGATGAGGCAACCTGAAGGGTATGCAGAAAAAAGAAAGGAAGATTATGTGTGCAAGTTGAATGGGTCCTTGTATGGCTAGAAACAATCTCCTCGACAATGGAATAGAAGATTAAACAATTTTATGGCACACATTGGTTTCACTAAAAGCCAGCTCGACCATTGTGTTTAATTTAGATTTCGACTTGGAAATTTACTTGTTATTTTATTACTTTATGTGGATGACATCCTCATAGCAAGCAACAATGTCGAAAATGTTATGAAGGTGAAGGATGAACTCGATAAGGAGTTCGACATGAAGGATTTGGGAGCTACCTCCATAATTCTTGGGATTAACATCTGGAGAGATAGAAAGTAGTCAAGATTATGATTATTCAAGAGACATACCTGGAGAAGATTCTCGACAAATTTGGTATGTCGAATTTAAATCTTGCCCTAACACCGACTAATCCTCAGTACAAGTTGAGTACGACTCAAATTATAATCTTAAAGTCGAAAGAGCTTATATGAATAACATTTCATATGCTAGTATTATAGGTTCTTTGATGTAAGCCATGATATGTACGAGGCCAGACATAACATACAGAGTGAGCCCTGTAAGCAGGTATGTGGTCAATCCTAGGAAGGCCCAATGGAAAGCATTAAAGTGGATTCTTAGATACATAAATGGGTCTCTAAGTCGAGTCCTGATTTATGGTTGAGCCTCTGGTGATGATAACAAAGTCGAAATTGAAGGATTTTTCGACTCTGATTATGCAAGTTGTATGGATTCCATAAAATCTATTTCTAGATATGTGTTCACTATGTTTAGCGTAGCAATCAGTTGAAAAGCAACATTTCAAAAGCTTGTTTCCTTATCAACCACTTAAGCAGAATATATCACCCTCACTAAAGTTGTGAAAGAAGCATAATGGTTTGAAGGTTTTGCTAAGGAGCTGAAACTTCAAGGTTGAGTTATCGCTGTTAAATGTGATAGTCAAAGCGCAATACATATATCGAATAATTTAGCCTATCATGAGTGAACCAAACACATCGATGTGAGACTGCACTTTTTCAGAGAGATAATCAAGCGTGGAGAAATCCAAGTGCTGAAGGTTTCCACTGATGACAATGTTGTTGATATGATCATCAAGACATTGCCAAGTAGCAAGTTTTTCCACTGTATGCAGTTGATAAAGCTGCATGATAAAATCTAGTTTGTTCCATTGTTATAGAGTTTGTTCCGAGGTGGAGATTTGTGGTATTTGGATCGAACTCTAGTGTCGACAAAGGTAGGTTCATGATTCGACAGGAGTTTTGTATGATGTAGTCGAAGTATGTTCGAGCATAATGTCAAAATATATTAACTTGTAATTTAAATTAGTATGCCGAATTAGGTCTCGCTTCTAAGCTCAATTGTTAAGTTAGCTTGTATCCTAAGTTAGCTTGGTAGTCTATAAATAGACTAGTTCTCTCAGGTTGTTGAGAGAGGTTAATTGTTGGTATTCACTGGTAATCTTTGAACCCTTATTGAGAACGTGAATAGTAAAACAAATTTAACCAATTCTTATTCTTCTTCTTCCTTCTTCTCTCCCTTTTGTAAAACCTACTAGTGTTTCTTGTGTTTGTTCAAGAAACTCAAAATGTTTCTCATATTTTAGTTTATTCTTGACGAAATCAATTCAAAACACAAGAATTGTAATTTTTATTTTCTTTTTGTTTTTCAATGTATACTCTTATTCTTTTTAATTAAAAAATAAATCATCTATTTCCTCGATTAAACTAACAGCCAATGAGAAAAGTTTCTAAAAGACACGCTTTGAATTTCAATAATTGTAGTTTTTAATTTTAGGCTTAATTAGTGACGATGTCCTTTAACTTAATTTCAAATTTCACTTTAGTCAATTATCTAATAAACTTTACAGTTTAGTCAAAAAACAATTATGTTAGCCAACTTAATCATTTATGTTAAATTTTAAGAAAAAACGTTAACTTATTATGATGTGGCATGACAATATGACAAAAGTCAAAATAGTGAGTGAACAATTTAGTAAAGGGACTTAATTGAAAGATTATAGTTAATTAAGGACATCAACCAAACTGCGATTAAAGTCACCATACCAGAATTTTATCACATTTTACTAGACCATAAACTAACTGTTATTTTCTAGGTCAAAATTTCATATTAATATAATCTTGAATTTAATGGTATTAAACTAAAATTTTACTAGATTCTTCATTAAAATGAAAAGCATTAACCAAAATGGAGAACCAACCAAGTTCTTATATACTCTAATGAATAATGCTTGAGTATTTCTCTTTATATTGATTAATAGATTGTATATATTTATGTGTACATATAGTATTTATGTGTACATATAGTATTTCTCTCTTGCTAAGCCATGTGATTTAAAAGCTCATTCGACTGAAGCGTCATCAGAGTTGATGGCTCATGCAAACTGTTTAGCAAGAACTTATGTATCCTCAAGTGCACGACAAGCTTCTTGCACAATATTTGGTCAATGAATGCCAAACATCGCCAAGAAGGCTTCCCCGCTCATCAAATTGTTCTTTCACAACAAATAGATGCAATATTTATAACAAGGTCTTTTCCTTGGATAGTAGTCTAGTACCAAATCCAAAACTCGATACACTAATACACATCGAATCAAAAACAAATCCATTTTGTACAAAATATTTTAAAGGAAACAAAACAAAAACCATAGAATAATTTACAATGTTACATTATTATAAGTAAAATGATTACAAATTTTAATTGTTTGGTATTCAAAAGTAGAATGATTGAACAAAGCATTGTAAAGAAGAGTTTATTCTAAATGATGAAGGATCATACATTATATTACTACAAAACCAAAATGTTGTTGGTGATAATACAAGAAACTCTTTTATATCAATGAACCATGGAAGATAACGATAACGGTTGAAAATGGTAACTTTAAGAAGAAGAAAATGTTTTATAGATAAAAAAAAACCAGAGTCTTTATTCCAATGTTGATCTTGCTATCACAAAAAATGGTTTTTTTTTTCCTTTTGATTCCACTTGATTTGATGTTATTGTATATTATTTTTCTCTCTCTTTAGGCCAGAAGCTACCAACATGAAATTAATGGCATAATAGATCAATTTTATTTTCTGCTTAAGATTCATAAAGTAGTTCATGATGGCTACATTTGAATTTGATTATCTATGTATACACCACATGTTTTTTTAACACATGAACCTCAAATCCATGAGTTGACTGAATAGAAAATTTTGTGTTATAACTATAGTTGTAAATTATGTTCTAATTACAATTTTTTATGTTATAGAAAGTTTAAGAGTATCTATAACTAGAAATTTTCAAGAGTGTTATAGGAAATTAACTACTCAGTTATTTCATTTGCTTTTATCGTAAAAATATTATCATGAAGATTTAAAAGGGATACATGATAAACTAGTTTAAGTTACATATATCATGAAGATTTACCAATCTCTTGTATTGAATCACTGCGAGTTAAATCGCCATCAGAAGCTGCAGTATGTGTTCTACTGAAATGACCGAGTCATATACTTATTCACTTTCAATTTCTGTACACAAAGAAGATACATTCATTAATGCACCATACTTTAAGATTATATTCTCATGTATTAATAATTTCACTAAACAATAATAAAACTGATTACAATCTTAAAGACTATCCATCAATGATTTCTCATGAATTCTGACTAAACTTAATTTTTTAAGGAAATCACAACTCAAAGACTAATCGTTAATGAAT
>OZ012735.1:521639090-521640141 GCA_963859935.3 Lathyrus sativus | reverse complement strand
TGTTCAAGAGAATAAAGCACTCTGGAAGCTGCTCCGCCAGAACCAGAAGGAAGAAATTACAAGGAAGATGAAGCTTCAAGAAGGGGGAAGGAACTTCTCTTGTCCGAAAGACTAGGCCTTTTAGTTTCAGTTTCCTCTTGTAATTTATGGTTTGCACTTTGGCTTTTGATGTGTAATCTCTTTTCTTGTAAAGTTTTCATTTGTCAATGAAAAGTTACTCTGCTTTCGCTTTCTTCTCCATTATTAATGTTTATAGACATAATTTGGGGTTCTTTGAATGTTAGTTTTGCATTAGCATTAGCATTTCATAAGCGTTGCATATGCATTTCCTTTTTTGTGGCTTATTTGTGTTGTTTTACCTCCAGTCTGTCACACTGAGTCCCTCTGCATCCTTACAACACTAAGGCTCAAGCTCAAAAGAAAATGGAATGTTTGGAATAAGAAAATCAGGCACTTCAAGAAGAAATTTCTGCTTTAAGGACTAACATGGAAGCCTTCTCTGCCGCCATTAAGGATTTGGCAGATACTCAAGAACAAGAAAATTAAAAGCTTTGGGACAAAGTAACAAGCCTAAAGGCTGCTAAGAGGAACCTGACGACTTTGGTCAAGGATTTGGTCATATCCCAACGACATGATGGTTCTTCTTCATCTACCAATCAGCTGTCAAAACAAAGTGACGAATCCAGGGGTATTCCTGTGTATTATGCCCAGTTATTCCCACGTACTCTTACAAAAATGGCTTGATCAAGAAAGAAATTCTACCAGCTATCCCTCAGGCTCACAGAAGTTATTTTAAAGCTGATGCTTTCTGTGTCTTCCACCAAGGAGCACCTAGCCAACAATATTGAAGAATGCTATATTCTCAAAGAAAAGGTGGAGGAAATGATTCAAATTGGGTTTCTATCTTTCAAAATGTGTAAACCCTAAGTTTGAATCGACCTTTTGCTTGGACAAGCAGCAATTCCCTCCCTGCATATGGTGGATTAATGAAGAAGACTCTGGATTTATAATATCAGATTGTAACATTTTATTTGTATTTTTCTTGCATTTG
>OZ012735.1:521446590-521634090 GCA_963859935.3 Lathyrus sativus | reverse complement strand
TTAACAAAAAGAAGAAGGTTCTGATGGCAACATGGGATGACTCAGATGAATCTGAATCATCTTCTGAATCAGAAGAAGAATGTGCTAATGTTGCACTGATGGCCAACACAGAAGATCAGGAGGAAGGAACCTTAGGATATGAATCAGATTCTGAATCTGACGATGATGCTGAAGAGGTAATGGCTAAACTTACTAAAGAAGAACTTATAAAAGTTTTATCAGAAGTTCTGAAAAGTTATAACAATATCAAACTCAAAAACAAGAAGCTGAAAAGAAGTCTTGAATCTGAGATTGATCTTCTGAAGACAGAACTTGTTGAGCAAAAAGAAATTAATCTGAAAATCAAAAATGACTTTGAAATAACTCAACAAGAATCTGAATCTGAGGACTAAGTCATGTGAAAACATCTTAGAAAAATATGACTCTAGCTTTCAGAGATTCCTTACTAAGAGCATAGACAGAAGCAAGATGGCTTCTATGATCTATGGTGTTAGTGGGAACAACAGAAGAGGTATTGAACATGAATCTTCCTCTGGAAGTAATCCAAAAATCTGTTGATAAACTCTTCATCAAGAAAACACCTATGTACTCTCAATTTAAGTTTGGTCACTTAAATGACATTAAACACACAAGTTCTGAGAAGAATACTTATGTGTTTTAAACCCCAAGGCAAGTTAGAATAAACATTATGTTGAAAAACCAGAAGTTTAGACAAACCTTCAGAACCACTAACCCTAAAGGACCCCAAGAAGATCTGGGTACCTAAAAGTAAAATAATTCTTGTTGCAGATGTTCTTAGCAGCAAGGTCAGGACGCCAATTATGGGTACCCTGGATTCTGGAGGCTCACGACACATGACAGGAGAAAAGTCTATGTTCTCAAAAGCCTGGAACTTAGATCTGAAGGTGGCGTGAAGTTTGGAGGGAACCAGAAGGGGCAAGATCATTGGATCTGACACCATTGAAAATGGTAAACTTCCCTCTATTACTAATGTTTTACTTGTTGAAGGGTTAAAGCATAACTTATTGTCCATAAGTCAATTAAGTGACAATGGTTATGATATTACCTTTAATCAAAAATGTTGTAAAGCTATTAGTCAAAAGGATGGCTCTATCCTATTTAGTGGTAAGAGGAAAAACAACATTTATAAAATAAATCTTTCAGAACTTAAAGTTAAAAATGTTAAATGCCTAATTGTCTGTTAATGAAGAGCAATGGGTCTGGCATAGAAGATTGGGCCATATTAATATGAGACGTATATCTCAGATTAATAAACTTAATCTTGTCAGAGGACTCCCTAATCTGAAGTTCACTTCAGATGCTCTTTGTGAAGCATGCCAAAAAGGGAAGTTTTCAAAATCATCTTTTAAATCAAAAAATGTTGTTTCTACTTCTAAACCACTAGAATTACTTCATATTGATCTGTTTGGGACCAGTGAAAACTGCATCCATCAGAGGCAAGAAGTATGGATTAGTCATTGTTGATGACTATAGTAGATGGACATGGGTAAAGTTCTTAAAACACAAGGATGAGTCACATTCTGTGTTCTTTGACTTCTGCAAGCAAGTCCAGAATGAAAAGGATTTCAAAATTATAAAAGTCAGAAGTGATCATGGTGGTGAATTTGAAAATAAATATTTTGAAAAATATTTTTCTGAAAATGGCATTGCTCATGATTTTTCCTGTCCTAGAACTCCACAACAGAATGGAGTTGTAGAGAGGAAAAACAGGACTCTGCAAGAAATGGCCAGAACCATGATCAATGAGACAAATCTAGCAAAACACTTTTGGGCAGAAGCAATCAACACAGCCTGTTACATTTAGAGCAGAGTGTCTGTAAGACCTCTTCTGAAAAAGACTCCATATGAACTGTGGAAGAACAGAAAGCCCAACATTTCATATTTTTATTCTTTTGGATGTATTTGCTATGTGTTAAATACTAAGGAAAATCTGAACAAGTTTGATTCCAAAGCACAGAAGTGTTTCATGCTTGGATATTCTGAACGCTCTAAGGGCTACAGAGTATACAACACTGAGACACAGATTGTGGAAGAATCCATTCATGTCAGATTTGATGATAAGCTTGGCTCTGAAAAGCCAAAGCAGTCTGAAAACTCTGCAGATAGAGAAGTAGTCTTCATTGACTCTGATGTCCCAGAAGCAGACAAAATTCAAGTGAAGGAACCAGAAGCAATGCCAGATGCTATTCCTTTAACTTCTCAGATGAACAATCTAAACATTTCTGAAGAATCAACTGTTAGAGGATCATCATCCAGAATTAAAGCTTCTCATCCAGAGAATGTCATTATTGGAAAGAAAGATGATCCCATCAGAACAAGATCCTTTCTAAGATCATCTGAAGCATCACTTTTTGGACTGGTGTCAGAAATTGAACCATCTTCTGTAGATGAAGCTCTGCAAGACAATGATTGGATTATTGCCATGCAAGAAGAGCTAAATCAATTCTCCAGAAATGATGTATGGGATCTAGTTCAAAGACCACAAGGATTCAATATAATTGGTACAAAATGGGTCTTCAGAAATAAGCTAAATGAGAAAGGAGAAGTTGAAAGAAATAAGGCAAGACTTGTAGCTTAAGGGTACAGTCAACAAGAAGGTATTGATTAAACTGAAACTTATGCGCCAGTGGCAAGGTTAGAATCTATACGCCTTCTTATTTCATTTGCTGCACAAAATAACATCACTCTGTATCAGATGGATGTTAAAAGTGCCTTTCTTAATGGTATTATAGAAGAAGAATTTTATGTCCACCAACCTCCAGGTTTTGAAAATGAAAAATTTTCAGATCATGTTTTCAAATTAAAGAAATCTCTGTATGGTTTAAAACAAGCTCCTAGAGCTTGGTATGAGAGATTGAGCAATTTTCTTCTGGAGAAAAATTTCATCAGAGGCAAAGTGGATACAACACTCTTTTGTAAATCAATTAAGAAAGATCTTCTAATTTGTCAAATTTATGTAGATGATATTATTTTTGGATCAACAAATATTATGCTTGGAAAGGAGTTTGCTACGTGTATGCAGGCAGAATTTGAAATGAGCATGATGGGAGAACTCAGATTCTTTCTAGGAATCCAAGTCAATCAAACTCCAGAGTGCACTTACATACATCAGACCAAATATGTTAAAGAACTTCTGAAGAAATTTAACATGACTGGTAGTAAGCTGGCAAAGACTCCCATGCATCCAACTAGCTCACTTGGCAAGGAAGAGGTAAGTAAGAAAGTAGACCAGAAGATCTACAAAGGTATGATTGGTTCTCTTCTTTATCTAACTGCTTCTAGACCTGACATATTGTTCAGTGTTTGCCTGTGTGCTAGATTCCAATCAGATCCTAGAGAATCACACTTGACAGCTGTCAAGAGGATTCTAAGGTATCTGAAAGGTACTTCTAATGTGGGTTTGTGTTACAGAAAATCTGATGATTTCAAATTAGTTGGATTCTGTGATGCTGACTACGCTGGAGACAGAGTGGAAAGAAAAAGTACTTCTGGAAGTTGTCAATTTCTAGGAAGAAATCTAATCTCCTGGTACAGCAAGAAGCAACCCACAATTGCACTTTCAACCACAGAGGCAGAATACATTGCTGCTGCTGGATGTAGCACGCAGATGCTCTGGATGAAAAGTCAACTAGAAGATTATCAAATTTTTTAAAGTAACATTTCTATCTTTTGTGATAATACCTCTGCTATATGTTTGTCTAAAAACCCTATTTTACACTCTAAGGCAAAACATATAGAAATTAAGCATCATTTCATCAGAGACTATGTTCAGAAGGGAATCATAAATTTAGCCTTTGTTGATACAGATCATCAATGGGCAGATATTTTTACAAAACCCCTTGTTGAAGATAGATTCAAATTTATTCTGAAAAATATTGGTATGGATTTTTGTCCAGAATGATATTTGTCAGAAGCAAATTTTTACAGATGCAAATATGTCTAATGCTCTGAAGTATTTCTTCTGATTGCTTACTTATTCTGCTTAATATTTTTATTTTGAAACTCTGAACTAACAATCCTTAGAAGATTTGAACGTTGGCTAACGTTTCATTTCTCAAGAGAATTCAGAAAACATGCAAGCAAACACGTGTCACACCAAATCTGCAAAGGTGGCGTGTACATTACTGAAGAGACGTTTGAGGTGAAGTTTGAATAGTGAAAATCTTGATTTTCCCCCCAATTTGTCAGAAGCAATAAATGTTTGAAATGATTATTATTCTTTTCATTTAATGCTTGTTCAAACATGCAAAAAATTCTGACTGATGGCATGCCTAAATGTTTCAGTATAAATATTTGACCTATCTTCACTTTCACACTTTTCACAATCTCAGAAAATTTTATGCATTTTCATCTTCTCTTCTCTCTGCATAAAAACCCTAAGCGTGTGACAAAATAATCTTCAATGGCAACTTCATCATCAACAGCTGCTCAATTCCAATCTTCAATGGTTGCAGTTACTTCTGCAAACATGGGTGTTGCTCCTTATTCTCCTCCTAAAAGAACTCTACTAACTCTTGTTGAAAAGTTGGAGGTTTTGTGTGAATCAATGGTAGAATTTGATTCACTTGCAGAAAATGGCTTTGAGTTTCGTTCCATCATTGGTGCTCAAGGATGGGTAAAGTACTTTAATAGACTCTTTGGACCAGTTTACCCCCTCCTTGTGAAAGAGTTCTGGATCCATGCCTCAGTTTACCCTAAGTTCATCCTATCTTCTGTACTGGGAAAAGAAATCATTATAACAGAAGATCTGATCAGAAAGCTAATTGGATATGAAGAAACAGATGGTGTTTCACACTTGCCAGCTGGGCGTGTGGACATGGATGAAGTGTATGAAGAAGTGATGACTGCTGGTCAAGCTTCTAACAAATTCAAGGATCTGAAGCCTGACTACAAGATCTGGGCCAAGATCTTCATGGGGTGCATCCATCATAGGAAGTCAACAAACTCTCCAGACTATGTCAATAATGAACAGCTCTATTTCATGTATTGCCTCAGTCAGAGCACCAAAGTAGATCTTCCATATATTCTCTTTATGCATCTGCGGAACCATATAAATGCCTCTAGAGAGTATGTGAAAGAAAAAGGACAGAAGATTAGAACCTGGATCCCTTTTGGAAGGTTGATCTCAGATCTTCTAACTGAGAATGGATTGGTCACTGCTCTGTACGCTGCTGGAGTTACAGAGGAATTGGAATTCATAATGGGAAAGCGTCTGAATGCCAAAAGTCTTTAGAGACTTAAAATAGTGGATGAACTCACAACAGCTCCCAAGAAGCTGAATGTGTCTGAACTGAGTAAGAAGAGGATTCCTGTAGATGATTTTCCACTGTTCTTTGTTGAAGAGACAAGACACATTATTGTTATGTACATTGATGAATGTAAGAAAGAAGGAAAGCCTGTTCCTGCAAACATTGTACAGCTAGCAAGACAACCTCTAGCTGATGTAGAAGAACAACAACAACAACAACTACAGAGAAAGAGGACTCAGCCAGAAGCAGAAGCTGCACCTGCTCAGAAGAAAATAAAGATTGCTGAGAAGCCACAGAAGCTCTTGAAGAGGAAAGATTCTGGAGACACTTCCTCTGTACCAGCCAAAAGGATCAAGATAAAAGGTACTAAATCTTCTGTATCTTCTGCAAATACAATTGTTTTAAATGATTCTAATATTAAGTCTATTCCAAAACCACCCTCTACACAAACTACTTCTGTTACTGCTCCAAGTTCTAAATCACCATAAAAACAAACTTCTGTTCCAACACCAACAACAACAAAAACCATTCAAACACCAAAAGTCTATGTACCACAATCATCTCAACCAAAAATCCAAATCAAACAGTTTGTTCCACAAAAACAATCTTCACAGAAATAATCATCAGAACAACAACCTACAGAACAACAACCACAACCTTCTGTACAACAAAAATCCTCTGAACAATCTAAACAAAAGACATCTGATCAACAAAAGCACCCACAAGAAAAACAACCAGAAAAACCACAAGAATCTCAACCAGAAAAAGCCTCTGAAAATCAAACACCATCAAAATAATCCACCATCAAAATCATCTGAACCCACTGCATCTGAACCTACAAAAATAACACATGTTCCAGTTTCATATGAACCAGTCTCAATTCCATCTGATTCACCCATCTCAGAATAACCATCAAAACCATCTGAAATTCCTTCAGAACCAACAAACACTTCTGAACCCCACATTCCTGAAATAGAAGTTCTTGATGTCACACCTTTAAAAACTGTGTTTCAAGTATCTTCTACTTCCTGCACACCAACCACCTCTTCAAACTCCTCAGAATCAGACATCCACCCAGACTTTCTAGTCTCTCCATCTCATAGAGACTCTGAGGTAAACCAACTTGAACCCATTATACCTTCAAAAGCTCCTATTCCAGATCATATTCCCTCACCTGCACCATCATCTGAAATACTAATTCCCAACTCCAACCCAAGATCATCTATATCTTGTGCCCAAGTTTCATCTCTATTTCATAATCTGGCTTATGGTTTCAAACTCAAAGACTTTTATGACAGAATTGAACCATCTGACCCTATCACCCCTCTGAAACCCAAACTCACAATGACCCTTCCATCTGTGATTCTTGACTATATAAAATTCATGTCAGATGTAGGATCCTTAGCAACTATATCTTGTTCTGCTAAATCTGATAAAGTTGTTGCTTCAGCTATACCAATTACATCTGATAACAATGTTGCTTCTGATGAACCCCCCAAATATGCTTTCCAACCCTTCTCAAATAAACCCTTTGATGTGGTTCCATTTCACACCAGAGCAAAACCTCATCTGTTAAATGCCTTAAACAGATCCAAAGAAAAAGCTCCTGAAATTCCTTTCATTCCATACTATCCTCCTCCTCTGATCTCCATCCAAAAATCAATTTTCCACCAACTCCCCAACCTAAACCTGTAACTCTAGAAACTCTGTTACATCCTAAGCCCAGACTTAATGTTAATCATTTATTTCAAACTTTTTTGCAAGAAATACAGCTGTATTTAGGTACTGTATAGAAGAAATGCTCAGCAACAATGGATGCCCAAGAATCTGACATCATCTGGAATGGATTCATCAACAGATTCAACTCTGTAGCCTCAAATCTGAAGAACATATGTTCTGATGATGCGAAGCTCAGATTTGCTGAGGCTGCAAGAACTCTATTCTGGACGGTCAAGAAATCTGATCCTCTGCTCCTTACAGATGCTCCTCCACCTTCAGCAGAATCTACTGACATTGCATCTGAGGAAAATCCGTTGGCCATGACTCTGGTAGACCCTCCTTCTATCTCCAATGCTCCAGACTCTACAGATCACATGGACATTGACTCTGTTCAAGCTCCAGAACCTGATCATACTTCTTCATCTGAGATTAAAAAAGAACATCCAGATTTTGAAGATAAGATTGCTGCTCTGGAAGCTGGCCAATCAGAGATCAAGTCCTGGATGGCAAAACAGGATAAGAAGTCTGAGGACATGACAGAATGGATGTCAAAGCAAGATCAAAAGAATGAAACAATGGCTAAGTGGATGTCCAAGCAAGAGGAGTCCTCCTCTGAGATTACAGATCTATTGAAGATGCTTTTGTCCAAACACTCTTAGATTTTCATTTTTTTTCATTCTAATGTTTTTGCATCTGATGTTTGCCTATGTACTTTATTGATATATCTTTTGATGCATGTACTCTTGCGCTATTGAATGAATCAAAGTTTTTCTCTTCTGAATTATCTTATTTAATGTTTCTTTTTATTTTTTTTTAATTCTAATTTTTGCTTATGACAAAAAAGGGGGAGAAAATATAAAGATCTGAACTGTTTAATTTAACTTCACCAGAATGAAACTTCAGACATATTTATTCTATCTAACATTTAATCTGAGTATTTCAGAACTTTTGATAAGTACATTCTATAAAAGAAACTCTGAGTCTCTCAGATCATTTGACTATTATCAAACTCTGAATCTTAAATCTGCAAGACATTCTGACCTTCAAATGTTAAAAGAACAAACAAGATCTAACTCTGAAGATTACTCAAGACAAAAGGGAAGTTTCTATTCCGTATTTGTATTTAACTCAGGGGGATATTCATCATCTCAGGGGGAGTTATAATTTTAATATTTTCAATTAAACAAAATTTCTGATGTTTTTGTCATCATCAAAAAGGGGGAGATTGTTAGAACACAGATTGGTTCTTAATAATATCTCTTTGTTTTGATGATAATTATTAGGAAATTTTGTATTTAAGAATTATATACTCTAAAATTTGCTTGAGAGTTTTTACTGCAGATAGTAAAGAAATTAACACTCCAGAAGCAAATCAGAATTGAATACAAGAAATTGGCTAGAATCTGTAGCGCCAGATGCAGTCATTAGAAGATTCTGATTGCTGCCAACAGAAGATCCTGAGTGTAGCCTCTAGAAGAATCTGAAGCAAGAAGCTCCAGAAGATTCTGAAGCAGAAGCTCCAGAAGGATCTGAAGCAAGTCAGAAGCATCTGAAGCAAAGAAGAATTTTGTATGAAGAGTTTCTCAAAGCATAGTTTCTACAGAAGATTCTGAAAGTACTAAAGCTGCCAGTACTGAAGTTCTGTTTCAAATATGCTCTGATATTTAACACGCTGAAAGCACACCTGCTGTAGAAGACTCTGATCCAGCAAGCTCTGATCATCATCAGAAGACTCTGATCCAATTAGATTCTGATGAACTTGCTGAAAACTGAAGAAGAAATATTCAACGATTATATCCGTTGGAGTAAATCAAACGTCTCTTTCCTTATTTATGATAGACACAAGAACACAGACAAAAAGGATTTTTCTGTGCTTTCTTCTTCTAGGAAAGGTCACTTGATGTGAAGACAAAAAGGCTCAGACCTTTTGGACACTCTTCTCAACGTGCAGCTCACCTTGGATCAGCTGCCTATAAAAGCAAGACTCCACCATATTCTTTAGTTAGACGTTTCGCTGAAAAAGAATTAAAACATTCAAGCTCTCATACTTTCATATTCATTCTTAGAATTATTTTCATTGTACTTAAACTTAAGAGAAATATCACTATTGTGATAAAAGATTTTTAGAAGCATTCTTACTATTGTATTAGATTTACATTGATTGTAAAGGATTTCCTTAAGAGGATTCAGTTGGAATCAGTAGCTCTTGAGAAGACTAAGAACAATTGTTCTTAGGTGTTACTATTGTAATCTGTTTGATTAAATAGTGGATTAAGTCCTTGATTGAGAAAGGCAAATCACTCTAGGAAGGGTGGACTGGAGTAGTTGAGTTTAACGAACCAGGATAAAAATAATTGTGTTTTAATTCTAAGTTTTAATCTGTCATACTTATTCAACCCCCCTTCTAAGTATTATCTCACCTTCAAAGACATCAACATTGGATGGAAACAATCAAAATAAAACAAATGTTGTCCCATTCGCCAACCTTCGCTTGGCGAACCTTTGCTGCAACGTTCGCCTGGTGAACTTGCCAGCGAAGACCACTGGGAGCTATTCTAGAATTACTCGCTAGCACACTCGCCTAGCAAACCTTAGCCACTCTCATTCGCCTGGCGAACTTGCCAGTGAAGACAGGGTGTTTGGTTCTGATTTGATTCACTACCGTTCGCTGGGCTTCGCCTGGCGAAGCCTCGCTGCCATTCGCCTGGCGAACCTGCGAGATCAGAACTTCCATGGCTGTCCAAAAGCCCAAACTTCACAAAACCAACCTATTTAATCCAAATCAGCCCCAGTAGCACAACCCACTTATCACTCGACTATACTACACCGTCTATTCCAAATTCTAACCGATAAAACTCAATTTCTACCGATTAAACTCATTTCGACCTAAAATGGAAAATATCCAAAAACACCCAAACAATCCAACACACATACACAATGATTAAGATAGTAAGATTTCACACCCTTACCTCGATTAATCAGAAGCTAGAGGATGTTCTTGATGATTCTCCAAGTTTCCTCTTTTTCTCCTCCTTTTCTCTTCTTTCTCTTTCTTTCCCTTTCTTTTCTCTTCCTTCTTTCTTTTCTTTTCCACTTCCTCATATATATATATCTTTCCCTTTATTTCTATCCAATATATTCCCTCTCTCAAACATCTATAAATCCATTTAAACAATCATCTAATTATTCAAATAATTAGAATAATCCAAATAAATCAATTAATTAACACAAATAATTAATTATTGAAAATTGGGCTGTTACAACTCTCCCTCACTTTAGGAATTTTCGTCCTCGAAAATGTTACCTCAATGAACCGAGTCGGATACGACTTCATCATCCCAATCTCTCAAATCCCACTTTCTCTAGTTGGTTCACCCAACTGTCTTTACCGAAGAAATCTCCATTGCCTCGAAGTTACTTCTTGCTCATCAATCTGAACTAGCAATGTCTCAACAGTCAAATCCTTCCTCACTTGTACACCATTTGCCTGAATGAATGCACTTGCACTTCCTCATTAGGCACATACCACATCATGTAAATTCACAAGTGACAGCGGTAAGATAATCTAACATGATACTTCTCCCACGCTTCCGCTGCGCCACTCTGATACTAAGCAATAAAACACGATGTGTGCTTCCGAGACTTCAAAGCTCGATCAACACCCGTCACCACTGAAACTCTCAGAACACGTCCTTTCTTGGATCTTCTTGATCTTTTCAGTCGCCTCTTACACAATCCTCAGGTACGAGCACAATGCTCTCGCTTGAATCATAACAATACAAAGGATTCCTACGCCTCCTACCGCACAACACTTCAGATCCCTATCTGACACAATATTCGACGATACCTCATACAATCTTTATCACTTCAATGATATCCATCTCAACCAGCTCCAACATAGAATGATTAATCCTCATTGGTAGGAAAAGAGCCAATCTAGTCATTCCATCAAAAATCACTCAATTAAAACCATATTCCTCAAATCCGGTTACATCTTTATAGAACTAGGATGGATACTCCATCTACCTCGATACTCTTATTCCGTATAATAATAACTAGAACATAACTCTATCCCGACATCTCATGATACCATTCCCATTAATACGAAAATCAGTCCTTCGACTTAATTCATCAAATTCGACCGTCATCATCAGTATATACCAAATTTTCAAATCGATGCATCAGCTACTGCGTTGCTCTACCCGAATGGTAATTCAATATAAAACCATAATCCCTCAGGAGTCCCAATCGTTTTCCTCTGCCTCATATTCAAATCTCCCAATTCAAACCAATACCTTAAGCTCTTGAGATCACCAACCGTTTCAAATCTCACACTAACCAATTGGAGCCTCCAACTCCGGCACAGACACAATAACAACCAACTCTAAGTCACTTGTCAGATAATCCCTCTTATATACTTTAAATTGCCTTCAAGCAACTAAACTCACTGATGTTGTACTTAACATAACTCCCAAACATACCCACGAGGCATCACGAACCACGATAAATAATTCTGTCGAATTTCGGTAAGAATCTACAAACGAGTTATTGACAGCTCTCCGAAACTCTTTGAAACCCTTTTCGCCTTGGCATAAAAACTGCTTTCCCTCTCACACTGATAAATTAAGTTCCCCATGCTCAACATGATTCCATATCTTCTTTGAATACACCAAAATATCATAGGTTAACACAACCATTTCCTCGCTCTATCAAGTAGGGAAAATCCCATGCCAAACAGATACTCACTCTCGCAAGTTATGGCGGAAAACACACCACACGCTCTGCATCTACAACAAAATCCAAAAATAGTCCTTCAATAATTAACTTAATTCCATCCCAATACTCCACCATTATCTATATCTTTGGACTAGCTTTCCAACGCTTCGAACCATGCGTCATTCCGAGTTACGGTTCTCCCGTTACGATAAAAACACCAAAACAACTTTCTCTGCCCAGGACTTCCTCGATTCAATCCTTGTCCATCCAAACAAACATACCATATGGAGTCCTCACTCTTGGACCAGTTCCCGTAACTGAGTCGGTCATAACTCCACTTCACGTTCTGACTGCTAATCACTACCTTGTCAAGATAACTCTTCAAACAACCACAATCAATCGGCAAATTGCCAACTTTCCCACTTTCATTATAACTTGAAGATTTCCATCAAAATTCAAACACTTGAATACTGTTTTGATCCGACCCGCCCAAACAATTCTCAAGCACCCAGCTGAACTCCAGACAATTCACTGCTCACGCCATCTAAGCTTGCAAGACACGTCCATCCTATCCAACACAATCCAAACTACTATCAACAAGAGATTAAGGATGATCAGTTCCTCAATTTGTCAATAGACGGCCGAAATCATTATGGGGTATAAACCATCTTTACCAAACTGTATGGGAATTCAACCACACTGAGCTACAACTCCACACTTTGCAGCAACCTGGAGAAGCACAAGTTCTCCCCCACTTGGGTCATTCCCACTTCTGCAGACGAAGACTAGACAACAAACAAGTACCAACAGTGTTTCACACACATGTCGCGTACAAGGGAACAACCAACATTAGACAACCTTGTTAGATGGACCGACCTACTCTGATACCACTAATGTAACACCCTTCTAATCCCCATGAAAAAAATACATATTTAATCAGAGTAAATTAACATGCTTTCACAAAGGGCGTCACACATAATTATAAAACCTTAACATTCACCTGTCATACTCATGTAACATTGAAATAAATAGTCATTCTATTAAATTTTCATCTTGCATGAAGCAGCGGATTCAATTTGGTTTACATAACTCTTCACAGAAAATTCATGGTCATCACATAATCAGCAACACTTAGGCACAGAGGCCATTATCACATATTTCAAATACATTTAAAACACAACTTAGAATATACAATATATCTCTAAGGCATAAACCCCGCAATCCCAGTGTTACATAACCAGAGCATGACTTGACCCAACATTATTAAATACTAATAGCTGCACCAACAGCGACCTCGCAACTACTACCAGTACTACTCATTGGTACCTGCACGATGTCATGTAGGACATCATTCCAGCAGAAGGGTGAGAAACATTACCATAATAATCAATGCACATAATCATATATCAATGCACAAGTACATAATATATATATTTCACAGTTTCTCACTACAATACCTCACAATCCACTATCATACATCATAATGTATATATGTATAAAACCAAGCATTTTATCATGCATACATTCACAATTACAATTAATCCACATAGACTTATACATTATGTTTCATTTACTGCCAATCATATAAACATACACAATCATACTTAATCAGCAATTCATTAGTCAATATCTTTCACATTTACATTATTCTCACATCTACCAAACAAAATATGTATATATATATATATATATATATATATATATATATATATATATATATATATATATATATATATATATATATATATATATATATATATATATATATATATATATATATATATATATATATATATATATATATATATATATATATATATATATATATATATATATATATATATATATATATATATATATATATATATATATATATATATATATATATATATATATATATATATATATATATATATATATATATATATATATATATATATATATATATATATATATATATATATATATATATATATATATATATATATATATATATATATATATATATATATATATACTATTACATCCTCTGACATTATTCATAATTTCTCATATACACTACAACCAAGCACATTCAATCATGCTTCTATAATTCACATCATTTTCACATAAACATACACATACATGTTTATTTCACCAATGCAACATATAAATATGAATCATGCAACTCATAGAGACCGATTCACGACTCAATGCAGATGCAAATGTCGTACCGACTCAATTCAGCAGGTTCAATTGAAGAACAAAAAATAACCATCGCTCACACCCCAAAAGGGCACACGAGGTTCTGCAGATTCTCCGAGGAATCAATAAATAACCATCGCTCACACCCCACAAGGGCACACGAGGTTCTGCAGATTCTCTGAGGAATCAATAAATAACCATCGCTCACACCCCACAAGGGCACACGAGGTTCTCCAGATTCTCTGAGGAATCAATAAATAACCATCGCTCACACCCCACAAGGGCACACGAGGTTCTGCAGATTCTTTGAGGAATCAATAAATAACCATCGCTCACACCCCACAAGGGCACATGAGGTTCTGCAGATTCTCCGAGGAATCAATAAATAACCATCGGTCACACCCCACAAGGGCACACGAGGTTCTGCAGATTCTCTGAGGAATCAATAAATAACCATCGGTCACACCCCACAAGGGCACACGAGGTTCTGCAGATTCTCCGAGGAATCAATAAATAACCATCGCTCACACCCCACAAGGGCACACGAGGTTCTGCAGATTCTCCGAGGAATCAGATACACAAGTATGCAATTATGATGCTTCACATGCAAAATGACCTAATCAATTATAGACCATCACTCACACCCCACAAGGGCACACGATGTGTTTGCAGATCCTCCGCGGGATCAATCGATACAACATGTATACGTGTTTGCAAACATACTCATGCGTTCATTACATATCACATACAGTAAACATACCTTCACAATGTATATAACATTCATCATTCGTCACGCATCAACACGTACGTTCAATATACACTCGCAAATATATTTACCATATATTCGTCATTCATCTCATATTGTTTCATACTAGATTCGCATTCATAACTCACAATTATCGTGCCAAACGGCAACAAACTCAATCCCACCCAATAATGCATTTTTAATTAATTTAAACAACGCATCACATATGCCAAAAGGCCACATATTCACAATCAATTCATAATCTAGGATTCACGCCATACGGCTACCCACAGCACACCGTACACAAGCTATTTGCTACATGCTAAAACCAAAGACATCAACATTGGATGGAAACAATCAAAATAAAACAAATGCTTTCCCATTCGCCAACCTTCGCCTGGCGAAGCCATTGGCGAACCTTCGCTACAACGTTCGCCTGGCGAACTTGCCAGCGAAGACCACTGGGAGCTATTCTGGAATTACTCGCTAGCACACTCGCCTGGTGAACCTTCGTCACTCTCATTCGCCTGGCGAACTTGCCAGCGAAGACAGGGTGTTTGGTTTTGACTTGATTCGCTGCCGTTCGTTGGGATTCCCCTGGCGAAGCCTCGCTGTCATTCGCCTAGAGAACCTGCGAAATCAGAACTTCCATGGCTGTCCAAAAGCCCAAACCTCACAAAACCAACTGATTTAATCCAAATCAGCCCCAGTAGCACAACCCACTCATCACTCAACTATACTACACCGTCTATTCCAAATTCTAACCGATAAAGTGGGGTAGAATGTATTCTAAAAGTTCATAGTGTCATGGGCTCCTTCGTTGAAAGTAGTATTATTTTCACGAATACTCGATCAACAATACTAAAACTTTCAAGAGGGCCTACACTGAGCGGTGGTTTCTCAAGTTAGCTTGGTCGGGAATCAACTCCCTATAAGCCTTCTTGAATATACCACCATCCTATCATAATTTCACTCAAGTCCGGGTATAGGACCGTCTCACCACTCAAAGCACCCAATACCCAACATACAAACAAATATATTGACAAATATACATGTTAAGCAAATATTTACAAATATAGCATGCAATTAAATAAAATAGGCTAAACCCTCAAGTTCTAAGCAATTTTCCCCAGTGAAGTCGCCATTTCTGTTGCGGTGAGAATCGTGATACCAAGCTATTGATTAACTTGAATCTTAATTCTTAAATTCACAACCGGACTTTAATTTATCCAAAGGAAAGGTCTAAAGAAAGAAAAACCCTTTTCGCGATGTAACAACAACGCTAAGAGATTCGGGGATCGGGGGTTGGTTATGCATAGGGTAGGTATTTCACATCCTAAACATCTGTAGTACTCTACAGGAACCTTTTGTTTGTTTGTATGCTAAGTTGTTGGATATTTGCTAAGGTTTGGGATTGGGTAAAGAGTGTAGATTGATGGGTAAAGACCTAATGACTTGTTTCTAAGTTTGCTCGCAAAGACATCGCGTCCTCTGCCTACGTATCCTAACTAGGATAGAATCAGAGCAATCGTAGTTCACCTCACTAGGATTGAAGAACGCTTGATTGCGATCAAGGTTCAAAGGGGAACAAACATAATAATGTTTGTGTAGAGTTTCACAAAACTCTCTATGTCTATGTTGTAACACTCAAAGGGGGAAGTAAGTGATCATATCCATGATCCTTACATAGAGTTAACAACTCTATCCTAGGGTTCTAGTTGTAAACACTCCTAGTGAGGGGGAAGGTTGCTCGTCAAGATATTGCATCTTGTGCCTACGTATTCTCATTGTCCAATGAGAAATCAGAGCGGTCGTAGTTCGGGCTCGAACTAAGGAATCAATTGGTTCTTTCCAGACCAAAAGAGGGGAAAGTTCTATCCAGACCTATGAGTTTATATCCTATTGGTTCTATCCAGACCAAAAAGGGGGTTAAGGCTCTTTCGAGGCCTATGAGGGTATTGAGCTATCTATGACCCAAGGGTCAATAGAGAGACTTTCCTTTGGAAGGGAGGAGATGAGGCAACTTGGATGAGAACTAAAAAAGTTCCATCACTTGGGGAAGAAATAATTAACAAAGTAATCAATACTTTAAACAAAAGGGGCATGGTTACAACCAAAGATCATGTATCTTAACAAAGATGAAAGCATATCTTAACAAAGATTAAAGGTATATCTTAACAAAGATTGAAGGTAACAACCACATGTATCGATGACAATCAAATACAAGTAAATTAGTTTAACCTCATAATTTAGGAGGAAAGCAATATGAAATCATGGTAACAACCAAGGGATAGTACCCTAGCATGTTAACTAACATAGTATAAATGAGAATGAGTGAATATCATAACACAAATAATCACGGTGAAAAAGAAATTCATCTGCATACGCGAGATAACGATCTCAATACAAAGGCAACTTACAAGCAACCAAAAGGCATGAAAATATGAAAAAAAACATGGAATTAAAAAATATCACATGAAAGTAGGCATCAAGACAAACACAATGCAAAAAAAAATGGGTTCAAAATGATGAAAAATGGATGAGTTATGATTTTTTGAAGTTTGGATGAACAAAACATGAAAATCTAAATGATAAAAGGAATAAAATGCACATGGTAAGACAATGAATCAAACAAATTTGATTACTTAAACATGTTAACAAAATTTTAAGAATAATACAAGATCAATCTCACAAGAAAAATCAAGTTACAAGTTGAAAATTTTCAAGATCATCATGGTAAAAAAAACAGTCATGGTAACATGTGGAATGCAAGTGGAAAGTTCACATTTATGAGTTTTAGGTTTACCTCTTGAAGCAAGCTTAAGCAATAAGAAAACCAGAGATCTTGAGAGCTCTTCCAAGATCTTGTTACATAAGTGTGGAAGTGACTTGGATAGCTTTAATACATTATACTTTATGTGTTTGAAGTGTTTCTTGAGTTGGAAGAAGTTTGGAAATGGTTTTGAAAGGTGTTTTTCAAAAGCAAATTTTGAGGGATTTTGGAAACTTAATGAGATTTTGTAAGAACTTGTGATTGTGTAAGGAAGAAATTTCTAGCTGGTTTCTAGCATGGAACTTGTGTGTTTTTGATGTAGTAAGTGAGTTCTATTTATAGCCAAAGGCCTTGAATCAAGGTATGGGCAAAAGTGAAGCAAATTGTCAATTTTAACCTTCCATCATGAAAATCTTTGAGTTTTCCAATGAAATCTTCACCTTTATCTTTAAGCCACTCTACTAAGATATTCCCCATGCCCTATAGATTTTTTCATCATGCTTCATAGGATATGAGGTGACTTGTTGAATTAAAGTTGATGATTTGACAATGGTAGCCACCTTTTTTCTCTTTCTTCACTATTCACTTTTGCAACTTGCATTAAATAATGTTTTCCTTTAATCTTTGTGCCATTTTCGTGGGAATTGATGTAAAAATGTTAATTATCAATATAAACATCATAAATGAGGCTTAGTCTTTAATTAGCATCGATTTGGAGAGGTTTTGGAATCAAAAAAAAAAAAAAACTCATGCTGACCTGGTTTTTCCAATATGAGTTTTTGCCAACTTGTGGACCTTGGTTCTCTCTAAACAGGAAGAGTTATGGAACCCACTTGTACTTTTTAAAAAGCCCCAATTAGGTACTACAATATTGATTCTTGTGTTAGGAACTCATTCCTCTTGAAACTAGGTCAAAAACCCTTGTGTGGTTAAGGAGTTATGACTTTGCCCTTTTCAAAACCTTGATTTCCCAACTTTTTGATTACTCCTCAATCCTTGATCCGATGGCCATGAAATTTTATGGGAAGGTGTAATATGACATAAGGAACATTTTTTATTCACATCATGAAGTCCAATTCCTTAAGATTGAAGAGTTGACTTTTCGGCTAACCGTACGATCGATCGATGACTATCGGACCGTCTGTTCTTGTTTCGGGACTTCCAAGACCTTGAAACTATTTAAGGGGACTTCACTAAGCCTTATAAACTTGTTGGACCAAAGTTGCATCATTGAACCTTCCTTTAAATCCAATGTCAAACTACGGTTGACTTTTCCTACTTGGAAACCCTAATCGGGTACCCTGAACTGCACTGTGCTTGATCTGGGGGTGACAACCTCCGATTGGATTAAAACATGACCCAATGTGATATCTTTGACTTTGTTTTATGGAGAATCAATCCAAAACATTGATTGATCATACTGTCGAAGTCTCGATTTTTGACGGTGCGGAACCCTAATTTGCATGTATCTTGACAAAGACAACTTGAAATAGGTTATGGTCAGATAATCAAACGAATATGACCCTAAAATGATGATGAGGATCTAAGGGGTCAAAATTTAGGGTGCAACACTTGGCAGTGTCAAAATATTCAGAATGGGTAGCCAACATTGTGCCTATGCCAAAGAAGGGTGGGAAAGTTAGAATGTGCATAGACTACAGATATCTGAACAAAGCTAGTCCAAAGGACGACTTCCCTCTGCCACATATCGATACCTTAGTAGATAACACTGCTAGTTCATTGTCTTCTCTTTCATGGATGGTTTCTCAGGATACAATTAGATAAGGATGGATCCCGAGGACTTGGAGAAAACCACGTTCATCCCACCATGGGGCACTTATTGTTATAAAGTTGTGCCTTTTGGTTTGAAGAATGCAGGAGCCACTTACCAGAGAGCTATGGTCACATTATTTCATGACATGATGCCTAAAGAAATCGAGGTATATGTCGATGATATGATAGCCAAGTCTCAAAGTGAAGAGGATCATCTAGATCACCTGTTGAAGTTATTTGTAAGGCTCAAGAAGTATCAATTGAGACTGAATCCTGAAAAATGTACTTTTGGAGTAAGGTCTAAGAAATTACTCGGCTTCATCGTCAGTTAGCATGGAATTGAGCTGGACCCTGACAAGGTGCGAGCTATTCAAGAAATTCCTGCTCCAAATATAGAAAAACAAGTTAGAGGTTTCCTTGGGAGACTAAACTACATCTCTAGATTCATCTTTAACATGACTCTAACCTGTGAGCTGATCTTCAAGTTGTTACGAAAAGATCAAACAGTTGTTTGAAATGAAGACTGTCAACAAGCCTTCGACAAAATCAAAGGTTATCTCCAAGAGCCTTCGATCTTGATTCCTCATATACCGGGAAAACCTCTCTTCATGTACATGATAGTGCTCGAGGGATCTATGGGTTGTGTATTGGGTCAACACGACAAGTCCAGACGAAAGGAACACGCCATCTGTTATCTCAGCAAGAAGTTCACCGATTGTGAAAGTCGTTACTCGCTTTTAGAAAAGACTTGTTGTGCTTTAGCTTGGGCGGCCAAATGGCTGAGACAATATATGATATGTCATACCACTTTTTTGATCCATAATGGATCCGATAAAGTATATTTTTAAGAAACCTGCTCAGACAGGAAGGCTCGCCTGTTGGCATATGCTCTTATTAGAGTATGATATCCAATACGTCACTCAAAAGTCCATTAAAGGTAGCATCTTGTCAGATTACCTCATTGGTAATCCAGTAGAAGACTATGAGCCTCTCAAGTTTGACTTCCCAGATGAAGGCATTATAATGCTAATCAAGAAAGACTACGAAGAGCCAGGCCCAGATGAAGGTCTTGAACCCGGTTCCCGATGGAAGATGATGTTTGACGGTGCTTCCAACCAAAAGGGGGATGGTATAGGTGCTATTTTAATAAACCCCGCTTGTGGGCATACTCCTTTCACAGCAAGATTGTGTTTTGAATGTACTAAAAACATTGTTGAGTATGAGGATTGTATTTTGGGGCTAGAAGCAACCATTGATCTCCGCATCAAAATTCTAGAAGTGAGTGGTGACTCAGCTTTAGTTATCTATCAGGTCAAAGGTGAATAGGAAACTAGAGATGAGAAACTAATACCATATAAAGCTTATATTGTGGAAATGATTGAGTATTTCAACGAAATAACCTTCAAGCATGTGCCAAGGTCCGAAAATCACATCGTCGATGCTTTAGCTATGATGGCTGCTATGTGGCAGGTCCGTTTTGTTAATGAAGCAACACTCATCTGAATTGAGAGGAAAACTGAGCCTGCTTACTGCCAGATGGTGGAAAAGGAGTTTGATGGGAAACCATGGTTTCACGATATTAAACAATACTTACAAAATTAAGAGTATCCTGTTGATGCAACTTCGCTCGACAAGAAAACTTTGAGAAGGGTGGCATCCAAGTTCTTTCTCAATAATGATGTGATCTAAAAAAGAAATTACGACATGGTCTTGTTTAGGTGTGTCGATAGATAAGAAGCGAACTTGTTGATGCAAGACATCCATGAAGGAACGTTTGGCACCCACGCCAACGGCTATGCCACGTCAAAGAAGATTCTATGAGCTGGATACTATTGGTTAACTATGGAAACTAATTGCATCCTATATGCCAAGAAATGTCATAAATGCCAAACCTATGTGGACAAGGTGCACGTGCCTCCAATGATGTTAAATGTTTTATCATCGTCGTGACCTTTCTCTATGTGGGGGATTGACTTGATTGGAGCAATTGAGCCAAAGGCTTCCAATGAACACCATTTCATCCTCGTTGCTATCGACTATTTCACAAAGTAGGTTGAAACTGCATCCTACACCAATGTGACCAAACAAGTGGTTTCCCGATTCATCAGGAAGGAGATTATCTGTAGATATGGAATCCCTAGCCGTATCATCACAGATAATGGAACCAATATGAACAACAAAACTATGAAATATCTGTGTGATAGCTTCAAGATTGAGCATCACAACTCTTCTCCTTATTTCCCAAAGATGAATGGAGCTATTGAAGCTGCAAATAAGAACATTAAGAAAGTCATGCAAAAAATGGTTGTGACCTACAAAGATTGGCATGAGATGTTACCGTTTGCCTTACACAGATACAGAACATCTATTTGTACTTCAACAAGGGCAACCCCTTTTTCTTTGGTATATGGAATGGACACAGTCCTTCCCATTGAAGTAGAAATAACATCTTTGAGAGTCCTGATAGAGCAAAGTTGGAGGAAGCCGAGTGGTTCATGTAAAGGTTCGATCAATTAAACCTCATTGACGAAAAATGAATGACTGTCATGTTCCATGGCCAGCTATGTCAGGAAAGGATCAAAAAAAGCCTTTGACAAGAAGGTTCGTATCCGAGAGTTCCGAGAAGGAGAACTCGTACTCAGGAGGATATTGCCAACTCATAAAGACGTACATGGGAAGTGGATGCCCAATTATGATGGCCCCTTTGTTGTAAAGACAACTTTCTCTAGAGGCTCACTCATCCTCACAACAATGGATTGAGAACAGCTCGCTCACCCTGTGAACTCTGATGCAGTAAAAAATTATTATGCTTAAAAACCCGATGAATCGAAAACCTGCAGGGCGGCTTAAGAAAAAATGGGTATCCCGGTGGATCATAAGCTTTGAAGGAGATCCAGGAAAAAATTAGGGATGAAAAAAAAATGAGGGCTCGCTATGTCGAAAACCCGCAAGAGCGGTTTAGGTAAAAAATGAGCGTCCCGGTGAGTCGAAAACCCGAAAGGGCGATTCAGGCAAAATTTAGGGACAAAAGCATTTCGCTGCATCAGAGGTTATTACCGCTACGGAAAATTACAAAGGAAATCCACTTCCACCACTCTTGTCAGAGGCGAAGATTTGGGGAACTCTTAGATGGAAGGGCAGGATAGTCATTGGATTTGATGTAACTTTCTTTCTTTTTGCCATTTTCAAATTGTAAATATTCCATGGAGCTTTGCCATTCGCAAGCTACCATTCATAAATAAAATCAGTTTGGATCATTCAAATATTTGTGATCTACTGTGTTCTTTACTTTTCTTTGTTATACAAAACATCACATATTTGTTGATAATTATTTTTGAAAGCAAGTTTTGAATCAAAAACGATTTTAAAAGAAAACTAAACCAGAATAAGCAATTACTTTGGTATGGAAGATATCAGGGGAAATTAGTTTGTTTCCCAGGAAGTCTAAAAGCGGGCGAGATCTTGATATTGCCACCTCAAGCAATATTAGCCCCGCTAAAAAACAATTTCTTGGTACCCTTCACCTAACAAAAGTTTTGAAGACCCATCCTCTGAATAGACACTTTGACTCTCCGAAGAGGTTTGTGCTATTAGATGGCTTGCATAAGCCCCATACTGTCCCTAATGAAGTGAATGAGTTTAGCCTATGTGTGTTATTGAGGACACCTTGGTTCCCTGGATTTAGTGTGACACTTGGTTTCCCCAAATGAAGTAGATTGTTATTTACTTTCCCTTTGAGTCTTCTGTTTTCGTGTCTCTTTTTAGAGTCGGTTCTTTCGCATCTTTGAGCATTTTCATCATATCACAGCATGTGCATTTAGCATATCTTTCAGGTTGCGTTTGCTTGGTTGTTGCTTTTGTTTCTAAGTCTAGTTGTAACTGGAAATCTTTTGCCTTTGTTCTGACTGTTGTCCGCCCTTATCTCTCGCAGAGTCGCCTTGCCCTCCTTTTTGAGATCTTTGGTTGTCACCAAACCTTTCTATACCAGTTGTTACTGGCATCTATTACCTTTTGGTTTTTACCAATTTCCCTCAAAGTCTAGTTGTAACTAGCAATCTCCAATAGATAATCCAATTATCATTGATACTCTTTGTCTGGTAGTTATCAGTATTACCTTGTTACGCTAGTTGTTACTATTTTCTCAAATCAGTTTTGCTATTTAGTGGTTATCGTCCTTTTCCCATGAAGTTTATCAGTTTCTAGCTCTCTTGAAAGTCCAATAGTTACTGGCATTTCTAAAATTCAATTATTATTGGTATTGCTGATTGGGTTGTCACCATATCCGCTTGAAAGTCCAGTAGTTACTAGCATTGCTTTAAATCTAATTGTTAATGGTATTGTTGATTTGGTTGTCACCATATCCGCTTGAAAGTCCAGTAGTTACTGGCATTGCTTAAATCCAATTGTTATTGGTATTGCTGATTTAGTTGTCACCATATTCGCTTGAAAGTCCAATAGTTACTAGAATTGCTTAAATCCAATTGTTATTGGTATTTCCGATTTGGTTGTCTCCATATCCGCTTGAAAGTCCAGTAGTTACTGGCATTTCTTTAAATCCAATTGTTATTGGTATTTCCAATTTGGTTGTCACCATATCCGCTTGAAAGTCCAGTAGTTACTGGCATTGCTTAAATCCAATTGTTATTAGTATTGCTGATTTGGTTGTCACCATATCTGTTTGAAAGTCTAGTAGTTACTAGAATTACTTAAAATCCAATTGTTATTGGCATCGCTGTTTTAGTCGTCACCAATCCCCAGAAAGCCCAGTAATTAATGGCATTACTTGAGCTCAAAGATTGTTGGTAGTGGAATATTTTGTTGTTACCGATCCACTCTAAAGTCTAGTCGTTACTAGCATCATTTAAAGCCCAATGTTTATTGCCAATGTTCACATAACCCCTGATCTTAGGATGGTTGGTTGTTACCAACATCCCCCGTGAATCTTACGATGGTTGGTTGTTACCAACATCCCCAACATTTTTTAAGATATTTGGTTGTCACCAATATCCCTGGTAGATCTAGTTGGTTTGTTTGTTTCTCCGGTCATTTCCTGAAGATCTCGTTCGAACTCTTCACTGAATTCTCCGTTTTGGTTTGGTCCCCCGTGGAGTCTTGTTTGTCCTGACGTTTCCTCTTGCTAGAGGTCATATTTTAGTTTTATCCTGGTCCCTAGTAGAGATCTTGTTTCCTTCTGGATTTCCCCAGTGGAGGTGTTTTCTACCCCCATTGGGAAGAGTTCTTCCTCTAAAGTATCACATTGGTCATGTTTGGACACGTGCCTGATCACTCTAGATTCCCCTTTGTGTTTGTCTTTTCCAATGAATGGTTACTCATTGTGTCAGCTTTATTCTTGTTTTCTTTGGTCGTCTGCATTTATGCATTTCTCATCATAAAGCATCATTGTAGAGTTCATAGCATGTCAGCACTTGCATAGTTTTGTCGTCCTTAGCATATCATTGCATCTAAGGAGAAATTTTCAGTTTGTTATATTTAAATACCTTTCACCATGATTTTATGGAGATTGTCATCTCTCGTACCATCTGGTAAAGCCATTTAAATAGGGGCAACTGTCATACTCCAAATTTTTACCCCTATATTCCATTACCATTCTAGGAGCATCAGGCATTGTTTCCTAACCCTAACCTTGTTTCAAGTTTTTGTTGTTGAGATCCACCTGAATTAGGGTTTTGCACCATTAGAATTAAGAAGACTATTGCTTGATCAGTCAATGTTTTGGATTGATCATCATAAAATCAAGATTCCCATACATTCAAGGAGCTTATATTCAATAAGAATCAAGTGCTAATTGATCGCACTACTGTTGCACCCCAAAATTTGACCAACCGGGTCCTGTATTTGGTCCTATGTTTCGACGCATAACCGCATTCGCATCTGCATATCGCATACAGGGCATTTTTCATTTGTTTTGATTTTATCGGGATCACAGCTCTCGTCTCGTGTTTCAGTTTAGATAGATAGAATCGTATTTTTGGGATATTTCGGTGCCCGTTTATTTTTTACCGGCTATTTTGGTGCGTTCTCGCGGTGTTATGTGTCGTTCGGTGCTATTTTTGTTCCTCTGGGAATTATTATGATTTTTCTGGATTTTATTGGCTATTTTTAGGATTTAATAGACTTTTAATCATTTGTAGGATTTAATAGAATTTTTAATAGTTTTAATTCTTTTTTAGCGTTTTATAGAATATTAATAGATTTTTCTAGGATATTAATTGAGTTTTTGAATATATTTTAGATATAGAATAATAATATATTTTTTCTTTTATTAGTAAATAGGATTTTTTATAGTTTTATTAGGGTTTATAGAATTTAATTAGATTAGTTTTTAGATTTGATTAATTGGGTTTAGTTTAGTTAATTAGGTCTAGTTTAGTAATTAGGCTAATTCAAATTTTTGTGAAGTTTTTTTATCATTTTCGTTTGGGCCAGGAGTGGAGGCCCAGTTTTGTCAAATTCGCAGGGCCCAATGCAGCCAGCAAAGTTCAGTTTGTCCAGATTTTTTCAGTTTTTGTCCAGCAGGTTCCAGAAGCTTCCAGAAGCGCGCAGAAGCATCTCAGAGTATAAATATCCAGAGCCACGTGTAGCTCGAGGATGGCCCCACATTTCCACACGCCCACACGCCACGCCATCACCATGTTCATCCCTCTCTCTGCCACATTCCACACCACGTGGACCTCATGCAGAAGCTCTCCCCACTCACCCTTACACGCGTCACACCACCAATGCCCCACCGGGAAACCTCACCGGCCGGCCTGCATGGCCGGCGACCACCGTGAACATCGCCGGAAGCCCCTAAATCTCCAGATTCCGGTTGACCTCCATCTCCCACCTCCCTAATCTTCATCGTCCTCCCCTCATCACCACCGCACACATCACCAGAATCACCATCAATCTTCGTCTTCAACGATCAAGCTTCATCATTCTCAACCCTAAAACCCAGAATCCGATCCATCAACCACCGATCAAGAACTCCATCACCTTCAAGCAATGTTCATCATGGTTAATTAATCGTTTCCAGAAACTTTATGTGAAGCACAGGAATTCGTCAAATGTTCATCTCCTTCATCACACATTTTCCAGATTTGCTCCAAGATTCATTTGTGATCTTCACCTTCAAGCTTCTCCAGAAGAAACTTCAAGAATAGATACTCTTCCATTGTTTCCAGATTCAACCACGGATTCATCCTTCAGAGCATCATCTCCAGAAAAACGCTCATCAAGAATCATCATCTTCGTCAACATCAAGAACACCTTCAAGAACAAATCCCCAGAAATGCAACCGATCAATATTCCTTAAGTGTTCTTCGCCAATCGTCAACAATCGCCATCGAGCATAAAATCCCCAGAAATCTCCATCCTTCGATCAAACTGTTGGTGTAAGCCCTAGAGGCCAATACTTTTTGGTACTTGTATCAGATTATTCGTTTAATAATAAAAGGCATTTCTTTATTATGTTTGTCTTTCAGAATAATAAAGTCCCTAGAATAGTTAGTCTGTTTAATGAAATGTTAAGTGTGACTTAATCATGAGATCCCATTAAACATAAAGACATTATTCTTAAAATATCCGTAGTCAAGCTTTATTGCAAAGTGGGATAACATTAAAAGCATTGAGACTATTATGAAGATAGACTGATGATCACATCTCATGGATCATGGATAAAGAGTTATCAAGTCTTGACATAGGTATAAATATTAGGAGTAATATTTATACCGGATTGACCCGCTATGAGAATACTACATAGTATGTTATGCAAAGTGTCATAAGTTATTCTCATGGTGATAATGGTGTATTACCACCCTTCGACCTGAAACCACTATGGACCCTAGATGTAGAGTCGGGTGCTTTATTGCTGATCAAACATTATCCGTAACTGGATGATCATAAAGACAGTTGATGAGCACTCCACGAAGCATGCTGAGGGACATGAGTGTCCTAGATGGAATTTGCCAATCCTGCATAACAGGAGAAATGTCTAAGGGCCCAATATTGAACTGGACAAGGATGACACAGTGTATGCCTTGTGTTCAATATAGACATAGGGGCAAAAGGGTAATTGTACAAACATATATTATCACGAAAAAGGTTTTGTCAGATCACATGACATTTTCGTGACTTGGGTAGCAGTGATGTGTTGCTAGATACCGCTTACTGTTTATTATGTTAAATATATAATTTAATATAATTACCAACGTTACGAAATCCTACAGGGTCACACACATAAGGACAGTTTGATGAGAGATAGAGAAATCAAAGGAACACCGTAAGGTACGGTGCACTTAAGTGAAAAAATAGAAATTCGGATAATATAATAATAATTATTGTTATTTTATAATGGTTATAAAATAATAATAAAATAAATATATTTATTATAATAATAGTTATTATAATAATATATAATATTATTATGGATCATGTGAATTGGGTTTTTAGCCCGTAGTCCACAAGAGAGTCTATAAAAGGAACCCTTGTGATGAAGCTTTCACTTGATGCAATTTCGTTTTTGATTCTCTTTTCTCACTCAAATAATTACGTTCGTAAGCAGCTAGCACTGTGACCGGAAGCTGTTCGTGTGGACTGAGTAGAGGCGTTGCACTTCATCAACGCTTGTGATCGCTGCATCAAAGATCTGAATCGCCACAAAGAGGTAACGATTCTATCACTGACCATGCTCATTCGTAAGGATCACTAAAGGAAATTTTTGTTTTCCGCTGCATTTAGATCGCAATTTTCCTTCAGTGGTATCAGAGCCACTTACGAAACCATGGATCTGATAGCTGTTAAATTTTCGTCTTTTCTGTATTTGATTCGATTAAAACACAGAATGAATTTAACAATAAACGATTAATTAAATTTGGCATCTGTTGTGTACGATTTGGATGATTGATGTTGATTATGCTTCAGAAACCGACATTAGTATGGTGAAGTTGTGCGATACATTGATCATCCATAGGTTACACAATTAGATCGATCACTTTTATATAAGATATAAGAAATTCTTATGCAAAGATGGTATATGGGATATACTGTTTTGATTTCATCCATTCAATCACATAAGGATTGTAATTCTTTTGAAAGATCATCATTTTCATTCGCTTCGGAATCCGACGTTAGTATGGTGAAGCAATGACATGTTGATCTATCATATTGAGTTATCAATCGAGTTGTGTTTGACGGCATGAAATTGTTGCATTAGGATTAATGGCAGTACAAGTGTTGTATTGCCGCAGACTTTTCCGGTTGGGGTTGTAAATGCACAAAAGTTGTGCAGGAAACGACGTGAAATACAATGAAGTGTTCATAAAATTTTTCGCCGGGGCGCTGCCCCTGACAACCCCGCAAGGAGGCGCTGCCCCCTTGACCCCCGTCCGCTGACCGGGCAGCGGAAACCCCGGCTAAGTCTGCAAAGTGTGATCAATCAGCCGAAATTTAATTTAGTTTATTTAATTATCGGAATTTTAAACTAATAATAAAAGTGTTTATTATTATTTATTTGTGGTGATCAGTTATGGCCTTAGTTTATCCTTTATTATTGTTTTGGGATTTTTGAATACGGCCTGCGTGTCGTGCCTCTCTCTCAATCTCTTTATGTAACTTCTTTTCTCATCTCACTCCCTCGTATGTAAAACGAGTTTTCTTATATATAATGTAATATTATGTTATGAAAAAAAAAAGGAAGTATTCAATATTAAAGGAGGATAACCTTGGAGATCATGCTTGGAGAAGCTTAGATCGTTATTAGGTTAGCTTAGGTTCTCTCATTGGCTTGAGAGAACAATTGCGTTAGGGGCCATAATTGTATCTTTTTATATGTATGTTGATGCATGTAATTGTATGTTGATGCATGTGAGAGACGTTTTGCATGTTAAGCCGGTGAGATCAAACTAATAACAAATTCCCTCAAAATTAAATATTAAGTTTATGCTTTCCAATTTTTAGCACTCATCAAGACTAGTATCGAGCATTGTAGGTTTCGCCTACGTGAGGTGCATGTTCTATATTAGTAAGGTGTGATGGGATAATTGTAATATCCAATTGCTAAAACAATGGGTCAAACTTAACTAAACAAATTATAATAAGATTATATATGTTTAGAAGTAAGAATTGGGAATGATTCATGTGATGGATCAGAATAAGGAGTTATTCACCCAATTGAAAATATTCGAGAGTTGTATGAGATACAATTGGAAGGAGTTCCTACCTAAATAACTTAGTTTTGTGTAATCAGCCTAACGCTGACTTAAAACAAAGTGAAACATGGATCTCGACCCACTAGAAAGTCTTCCAACGGGATTTTCCGAATCAAATGATGAGGGTCATTTGTTTTGAATAAAATAGTGGGAGCATATTTGATTAAAGGCCTAATTAAATATGTTGTTTTAATGATACTTATATTTTCATATTTCTCTTGTAGATTACCATGACAACAAACACATCGAACAATATTTTGCGATCCATCCTAGATAAGGAAAAATTGTCTGGGACAAATTTCCTGGATTGGCACCGTAATCTGAGGATTGTCCTCAAGCACGATAAGAAGCTGTATGTCTTGGAGACACCAGTTCCTGAGGAGGAACCTCCTAGTTCTGCACCAAAGGCAGAAAGAGATGCTTATAAGAAGCATTTCGATGATGCCAATGAAACCGCTTGCCTCATGCTTGCTACCATGAACTCTGAGTTGCAAAAGCAACACGAGAACATGTCTGCGTTCGATATGATCGGACATCTGAAAACGCTTTATCAAGAGCAAGCAAGAAATGAGAGGTTTCAGGTTTCAAAGTCCCTTTTTAACAACAAGTTAGCTGAGGGAGCCCCTGTAAGTCCCCATGTACTCAAGATGATTGGGTATGTGGAGAACCTTGACAGATTAGGGTTTCCCCTTGGAAAAGAACTTGCGATTGATCTGATCTTGCAATCGTTGCCAGAGAGCTTCAGTCAGTTTGTCCTGAATTTCAATATGAATGACTTGGACAAAAGTCTTCCAGAACTGCTAGGCATGTTGAGAACTGCTGAGCAGAATATGAAGACAAAAGGGAAATCCATTCTGATGGTCAGTAATGGAAAGAAACAGAACAAGAGGCCCATCAAACAGGGTGGTAGAGGGAAAGGCAAGGAAGTTGCCAAACCCAAACCCACTCCTCCTGTTTTGAAGCCTAGTGGAGGAATAACAAAGGAGGGCACTTGCTTCCATTGCGGTAAGACCGGACATTGGAAGAGAAATTGCCCAAAGTACCTGGAAGATAAGAATAATGGAGTAGAGACTTCAAATTCAGGTATTTTTGTTATTGAAATTAATTTATCTACTTCTGCATCATGGGTATTAGATACTGGATGCGGTTCTCACATTTGTACTAATGTGCAGGGGCTAAAAAGGAGTAGAGATTTGGCAAAAGGTGAAGTTGACCTACGAGTTGGCAATGGAGCAAAGGTTGCTGCTTTAGCTGTAGGAACTTATGTTTTAACTTTACCTAGTGGTTTAATAATTCAGTTAGAGAACTGTTATTATGTACCTGCAATTAGCAGGAATATTATTTCCGTTTCTTGTTTGGACAAGTTTGGTTTTTCATTCATAATAAGGAACAATTGTTGCTCCATTTATTTGAATGATATATTCTATGCTACTGCAAAAATGAATAATGGACTATATGTCCTTGATCTTGAAATGCCAATTTATAACATTAATACTAAAAGGTTGAAACCTAATGAGTTGAATCCAACTTACCTTTGGCACTGTCGATTAGGCCACATAAATGAGAAACGCATTTCCAAACTCCATAAAGATGGACTCTTGGACTCTTTTGATTATGAATCATATGAGACATGCAGATCTTGTTTAATTGGAAAGATGACAAAGTCCCCATTCACAGGAAAAGGTGAAAGGGCTAATGATCTTTTGGCACTCATACATACTGATGTATGTGGACCACTGAACATACCAGCCAGAGGAGGTTTTCAGTACTTCATCACTTTTACTGATGACTTCAGTAGATACGGATATGTGTATTTAATGAAACACAAATCTGAGTCATTTGAAAAGTTCAAGGAATTCAAGAATGAAGTACAAAACCAACTAGGTAAGAATATTAAAGTTCTTCGATCAGATCGAGGCGGTGAATATTTAAGCCTAGAATTTGATGACCATCTAAAAGAGTATGGGATTCTATCCCAACTTACTCCTCCTGGAACACCACAATGGAATGGTGTATCTGAGAGAAGAAATCGAACCTTGTTAGACATGGTCCGATCCATGATGAGTCACGTCGATCTTCCAAACTCCTTTTGGGGACATGCATTATTAACAGCAGCTTACACACTTAACCGTGTTCCATCCAAAAAGGTTGATAAGACACCATATGAGATATGGAGTGGTAAGAAACCACATATGTCTTACATGAAGATTTGGGGTTGCGAAGTTTACGTCAAACGACAAATTTCAACCAAGCTTGAGCCCAAATCTGACAAATGCTTATTTGTGGGGTATCCTAAAGAAACAAGAGGATATTACTTCTACAATCCTTCTGAGGGCAAAGTGTTTGTCGCTCGAACTGGAGTCTTTCTGGAAAGGGATTTTATTTCCAAAGGAAACAGTGGGAGGAAAATAGAGCTTGAAGAAATTCAAGAATCACAAAACATTGAAACACCTAAGGAGGAACTAGAGCGGGAAACACAAGTAGTTGTGGAAGAGCAACCTGCTCAAGTAGAACAAGACCAGCGTAGGTCAAGCAGGATACGTCACCAACCTGAGAGATATGAATATCTCATAAGTGATCAGGGTGATGTATTACTCATGGATCAAGATGAGCCTGTGACCTACAAAGAGGCCATAACCGGTCATGAGTCTGAGAAGTGGCTAGAAGCCATGAAATCTGAAATGGATTCCATGTACACAAACCAGGTTTGGACCTTGGTAGAACCTCCTATAGGAGTTAACCCTATAGGATGCAAGTGGGTCTTCAAGAAGAAGACTGACATGGATGGTAAGGTACATACCTATAAAGCAAGACTGGTTGCAAAAGGCTATAAACAAATTCATGGGGTTGACTATGATGAAACCTTTTCACCAGTTGCAATGCTTAAATCTGTTCGAATTTTACTTGCCATCGCTGCATATCATGATTATGAAATATGGCAGATGGATGTCAAAACTGCTTTCCTTAATGGGAATATTCTTGAGGATGTGTACATGACACAACCTGAAGGATTTGACATACCACAAGATGCCCAAAAGATATGCAAGTTACAGCGATCAATCTATGGATTGAAGCAAGCTTCCAGAAGCTGGAATCTTCGTTTTGATGAAACCGTAAAACAATATGGATTCATCAAAAATGAAGATGAACCTTGTGTCTACAAGAAGGTTAGTGGGAGCATGATCGTGTTTCTGGTATTATATGTAGATGACATATTACTCATTGGAAACGATGTCCCTACCTTGCAACAAGTGAAGACTTGGTTAGGGAATTGTTTTTCTATGAAAGACCTAGGTGAAGCAGCCTATATATTAGGAATTAGGATCTATAGAGATAGATCACAAAAACTGCTTGGCCTAAGTCAGAGTACATACATAGATAAAGTGTTGAGACGCTTTAATATGCATGATTCCAAGAAAAGATTCATACCTATGCAACATGGTCTGTGTTTATCAAAAACACAATCCCCTTCAACTAAGGAAGAAAGGGATCGCATGAATAAGATTCCATATGCATCTGCAATAGGATCTATCATGTATGCCATGTTATGTACTCGACCAGATGTCTCGTATGCATTAAGTGCAACGAGTAGGTACCAATCTGATCCCGGTGATGCTCACTGGGTAGCTGTCAAGAATATCCTTAAGTACTTGAGAAGGACTAAGGATTCATTCTTGATATATGGAGGTCAGGAAGAGCTTGATGTAATTGGTTACACTGATGCTAGCTTCCAGACAGATAAGGATGATTTTAGATCACAATCTGGTTATGTGTTCTGTCTCAATGGTGGCGCTGTGAGCTGGAAAAGTTCAAAGCAAGAAACAGTTGCTGATTCTACAACTGAGGCCGAGTATATTGTTGCCTCAAATGCAGCAAAGGAAGCTGTTTGGATCAAGAAGTTCATTAGTGAACTTGGCATAGTCCCTAGCATTGTGGATCCCATTGGTTTATATTGTGATAACAATGGTGCTATCGCACAAGCTAAGGAGCCTAGATCTCACCAACGATCCAAACACATACTTAGGCGTTATCACCTCATTCGAGAGATAATCGATCGGGGAGATGTGAAGATATGCAGAGTACCTACACTTGACAATATCGCTGACCCATTAACAAAGCCTCTTGCGCAACAGAAGCATGATGGTCATACTAGATCTATGGGTATTAAGGGTATGCCTAATTGGCTCTAGTGCTAGTGGGAGATTGTTCGTGTAAGCCCTAGAGGCCAATACTTTTTGGTACTTGTATCAGATTATTCGTTTAATAATAAAAGGCATTTCTTTATTATGTTTGTCTTTCAGAATAATAAAGTCCCTAGAATAGTTAGTCTGTTTAATGAAATGTTAAGTGTGACTTAATCATGAGATCCCATTAAACATAAAGACATTATTCTTAAAATATCCGTAGTCAAGCTTTATTGCAAAGTGGGATAACATTAAAAGCATTGAGACTATTATGAAGATAGACTGATGATCACATCTCATGGATCATGGATAAAGAGTTATCAAGTCTTGACATAGGTATAAATATTAGGAGTAATATTTATACCGGATTGACCCGCTATGAGAATACTACATAGTATGTTATGCAAAGTGTCATAAGTTATTCTCATGGTGATAATGGTGTATTACCACCCTTCGACCTGAAACCACTATGGACCCTAGATGTAGAGTCGGGTGCTTTATTGCTGATCAAACATTATCCGTAACTGGATGATCATAAAGACAGTTGATGAGCACTCCACGAAGCATGCTGAGGGACATGAGTGTCCTAGATGGAATTTGCCAATCCTGCATAACAGGAGAAATGTCTAAGGGCCCAATATTGAACTGGACAAGGATGACACAGTGTATGCCTTGTGTTCAATATAGACATAGGGGCAAAAGGGTAATTGTACAAACATATATTATCACGAAAAAGGTTTTGTCAGATCACATGACATTTTCGTGACTTGGGTAGCAGTGATGTGTTGCTAGATACCGCTTACTGTTTATTATGTTAAATATATAATTTAATATAATTACCAACGTTACGAAATCCTACAGGGTCACACACATAAGGACAGTTTGATGAGAGATAGAGAAATCAAAGGAACACCGTAAGATACGGTGCACTTAAGTGAAAAAATAGAAATTCGGATAATATAATAATAATTATTGTTATTTTATAATGGTTATAAAATAATAATAAAATAAATATATTTATTATAATAATAGTTATTATAATAATATATAATATTATTATGGATCATGTGAATTGGGTTTTTAGCCCGTAGTCCACAAGAGAGTCTATAAAAGGAACCCTTGTGATGAAGCTTTCACTTGATGCAATTTCGTTTTTGATTCTCTTTTCTCACTCAAATAATTACGTTCGTAAGCAGCTAGCACTGTGACCGGAAGCTGTTCGTGTGGACTGAGTAGAGGCGTTGCACTTCATCAACGCTTGTGATCGCTGCATCAAAGATCTGAATCGCCACAAAGAGGTAACGATTCTATCACTGACCATGCTCATTCGTAAGGATCACTAAAGGAAATTTTTGTTTTCCGCTGCATTTAGATCGCAATTTTCCTTCACAAACTTCATCAGTAACAGCGATCAACATGCATCATACCTTCAGGACCTTCAAAGACTTGCTTCACGAACGTCAAGAATGGATCCAGATAGCGAGTGGTTTCTGTTTGTTTATGCTTTCGTTTTTGCAGGTTGTGTTTGAAGATGATAGAATAGAGGTGGTGACTTGAGAGGAGAACGGAGGTGGATGAAGTGGAAGAGGAAGGAGAGCGGCGGCGGAGAAGGGTAAGAAGTCTAGGGTTTTCAGAAAGGGGAAAGGGAAGAGAGGAAGGAGAAGGAAGGGTTGGGCCAGGCCCAACTACGTTTTTTTGAGACGCCTTCCCCCCTCGTTTTGGCCGTGAATGGGCTGGGCCCCATAAGATCCTTGCTGGCACACACCCTCATTTCAGTCTTCCCCCCCCCATCCGTTTTGCAGCAAATAACTGGGCTGGGCCCAATTTGCTTTTTATTTTTTACTGACTGCATTCCCCTTGTACCAATGTAAACCCCCCTCTTATTTCTTCTTTATTTTATTAAGTCTTTTGTAATAGTTTTTTAGAGAAAAATTTAGAAGAAAAAGAATGTTGAGAAAATATTTTAGAAAAATATATATTTGAAAAAAGAAAAGAAAAGAAATATTGAAAAAAGAAAAGAAAAGAAATATTGAGAAAAGAATTTGAAAAATATTAGAAAAGAATATGAAAAGAAAAAAGTCAAATAGAAAAATAAAGAGAAAAAATATGAAAAATTAAGAGAAAAATATGTGAGAAAAAATAGAAAATTATATTGAAAAAGAGATGAAAAGAAATATGGAAAAATATGTTGAAAGAAAAGAGGAGAAAATAGTTGAAAAGAAAAGAAGAAAAAAGGAAAAAATATTAAAGTAGACTTAAATATTTTTTAAAGTACATTTTGTTTTAGGAGATATTTCCATAGAGTTTATTTTCCGATTTTAGGATAGTTTAGAAGCCCACTTGTTAGGGGGCTATTTTCCATTCGATTTTTCAGGATAGAATAGGATAGCGTTTCCTAGGAGATTTATTTTCAGTATTCAAGCATTGTAATCATTTTTCAGAATATTAATAAAACGAGATTTGAGCTGTGGTCCCGATAGTAGCCGAACTACAGCTGCTCTGATTTCTCGTACCAGACGAGAATATGTAGGCATAGGATGCGATATCCTAGCGAGCACACTAACGACTGACTTTCTGTTCTCTCGCTGCTGTGCGATCGAGACTTTCCCGCTGACGATTAATTGTAACGCTTTTTCTCTCTTGCCCGAGGGCATTTGAGACCAAGCCATAGTTTTGCCCCTAGGTTCCCGACCCTGTGAAACCAGTTGTTTTTCTCACTGCTGTGTGAGAATGTTTGTTTAGCCGTAGTTAGTCTGAACTACGTAAAGCTCTGATCTTCCATGCAGTGGAAGTACGTAGGCACAAGACGCGAGGTCTTGACGAGCCATTTTCCCTGTAGTCCCGAACTACGTTGACTCTGACTTTCTCTCTCGAGAATACGTAGGCATAGAGTGCGACGCTCTATCGAGTCAATTTCCCTTCCGTTTAGATTTAGCAGCCGTAGATAGATTGTTTTGCATCCTTTAGACAACCCAAGCAAGCGTGGATCCCGTCGAGTACGACGGACGTGAGGGGTGCTAATACCTTCCCCTTGCGTAACCGACTCCCGAATCCAGGTTTTGGTTGCGACGACCATACCTTTCCCTTGTTGTGCGAGGTTTACTCTGAGCGTTTCCTTTCCCTCCCGTGGGATAAATAACGCACGGTGGCGACTCTTCTGTCAGCCGGCGCCGATTTTCGCAGTAGCGACAGCTGGCGACTCTGCTGGGGACCCAACGTCCCTGGCTGCTAAGGACTGCGATAGTCCTTATGCATGTGGGATCCAACGTCCCCTAAGAGAGAGTCAATCCTAGCGCTTGTTTGCTTGGCTATTGGGGCTTTTTTATTGATTATCTGTTGCTGTTGGGGTGTTACGGGTGTTCTATGATGAGAGATAAGCCGGACCTGGGCTTGGAGTGCACCTTAGACTTAGAGTAGAGATTAGTGGGCGCGTACCGGCTTTGCTTGTACTAGTGTCCCGCGAAATCTACGCTCAGACGAGGTTCTTCTGGTTGGCCTCTTGTCCCACCCTTTGGGTGGATCGGGTTGCTGGTTAGTTGGATTGTCGACTCTGGGAACCGATCATTTGGAAGTTAGCTAAGTGAGGCCTCTTCAGGACTTGATGATGCCACTCCTTCTGGGAATCGTATCGTCAGTCTTGAAAGTCTGTGACGCTGACGACCGCATAGGATGCCGTACCTTGTCAGATATAGGTCCATACCTGTGAGTGGGGGGGGGGGGGGGGGTTTCTTGCAGGAAACTTGACTTCCAACCTACCCGTTATTCTGGTCTTCTCTTCAGAGAACGTCTCCGTCAGCAGCAGTATTCAGATTTGTGTGGGGGTTGTGGTCCCGTTGTTTGCTGCATTTTGCATATCATGTGCATATCAGTGTTGCATTGCATATCATCCTCCAGCTAGCCAGAGTTCTGATCCAGCCTTTGTTTCTTCAAGGTTACTACCCGGAGTTTGGATTGAGCAGCTGTTGATTGTCAGAAGACCTACCTAGGGGTTGAGTAGATTTGAGCAGAGTCAAGCATCGAAGTCAGCTGAAGATTACTGGTAGCTATGTCTGAAGGCAATTTCCAGTCTCCTAATACCCTGACAGGGTTCACTATGGCGTCCAACCCTCTGTATGATTCTATGGAAGACTTCCCGCAAGTGAACAACGTTACTGCAGACCAAGTTGTACAACCTTCTGTTGAGAACCGAGATCGACATGAGCAGCTTGTTGCCCAGAATGAGCGTTTTCCTCCTGTCAACAATCAAGGTGTTGCTTTCCCGGTGATGAACTACCGTAGAGATATTCCAACGGCTGGGATGGTAGATCCAAGAGCTCTTGACGATAGTAGAAGACTCCGAGTGTTGGAAGAGCAAATGAAAGCTTTGAAAGCCAAAGATACTGTTAACCTGGATGCTGTAGGCATGTGTTTGGTTCCTGACCTGGTGTTGCCTTACAAGTTCAAAGTGCCGAAATTTGAGAAGTACACGGGAGATAGCTGTCCGAAGCTGCATTTGATGATGTTCTGTCGAAGAATGACTGCGTTTGCGCGAGATGATAAATTGATGATCCATTGCTTTCAAGATAGTCTGACTGGGGCATCTTTGAGGTGGTATATGCAGTTAGAAAGGAATCAGATTCAATCATGGATGGATTTAGCCAGAGCTTTTCTGAAGCAGTACGATTATAATCTAGACATTGCTCCCTATCGCATGCATTTGCAAGAGTTGTCTCAAGAGATCAATGAACCTATCAGGAAGTATGCTCAAAGATGGAGAGAATTTGCTGCTAGAGTGCGTCCACCGCTGTTAGACCAGGAGCTGGCAAGCATGTTTGTAAATTCCCTACAATATCCGTACTTCAAAAGATTGCTCGGAATTCCGGCAAGTTTCTCTGACGTGGTAGCATTAGGAGAACGCCTCGAGTACTCCATAAGAATGGGGAAAATTCAGATTACTTCATATGATCAAGCTGGTGAAACTGAATACCCTTGTGGCTATCAGAGTGAAGAAGAAGTTGTGATCAACTCAGTCATGCCGAAGGTTGAATATCCTCGAAGCGAATCAGTGAATTTTGTTGGTTCATCATCTTATCAGAGATCAGTACCTCCTGTGGCTTGTTATACTGAATAGACGGTCGTGCCTGGGGCACCATATCAGGAATCTTATGTCGCTTCCATTGCAAAGCAGCGAACTCGTGGCCGAGGTTACCGGAATCAGCGTCAGAATCAGAATCGACCTCGCAACAACTTGGAACGAAGGAAAGCTCCTTTTCACCCAGTGCCTATGCCGTATAGCCAGCTGCTACCGTCTTTGGTCCAGAAGTCTTTGGTGGAACCTAAAGCTCTTAAGCCAGTGCCAGAACCTTACCCTCCTGGGTATAATCCCCACGTTCAGTGTGGTTATCATGGTGGCTCACCGGGGCATTCGACGGAAGATTGTAAAGCATTTCAGGCGAAGGTACAGCAGTTGATTGATCAGGATCGCATTTCCTTTCGAGAAGGGTTTCTGTTTGTTCATCCCAACCGCTCAGCTGCCTAAGCTCGTAGACTTGGAAGGCATTCTCCAGCAAAAGCCAGTGGTTCAGACAGGCAGGCGCCTCGGCATTGGCAGTCCTCAGGCTTTTATATCATTTGCATTTGTAATTTCTTTTCTGTTAGTTACTACTTGCTTTTAAAACATTGTATGTTTCGAATGGTGATAATAATAAAGTGACTATGCATTTTTTTGAATTAATCATGTCGCTGTCGCTCATTTACTGCATTGCACTGACACTCGCATTTTATTCACTCCACTTTATCCCTGTGACTAGCAAAGATTGGAGGGAGGATGATGAAACTGAAACTCATAACCAATGATCGTATGCTTTCAGATAAGACCTTACCGATGACGTATAAGGCATTGTTTCAAATCCCCCAAACACTGGAGATATAAGGAGTTAGTCCCTTATTAACCACTTCGAGCTAGGAAGTAGAAGTTTTTTCGGACTTTTTAACCCTTACATCTTAACCCGGGGCAGGATAGTTGTCAGTTAGCTTGACCGAGCATTCAAGTCTTACAGAGGAGTGTTGTCTTTCAAGGACCAATCAGTTTATACCTTTCAAGAGGTCAAATCTCACCAATCATGAGTGAGACAGTTACAATCCTTTCGGAGCAATCAAGACAACCAGTGTCACACGACTTTGTTCCAAAAGAAAGAATAAGAAAGCCCGCTAAGTAAAAAGAAAGAAAAGCTGAGAAAGCTAATACTTAGGCAAAAATTAGGGCATCCCGCTGGACTTCAAAAGAAAATGAAAAAATCGAAAAGAACTCAAAATGAGTCAGTCTAGGCAAAAATCAGGGAATCAAAAGAACGAAAAGAGGGGACATCAAAAGAAATTTTCCCCAGCAAATCACAAAGTCGTGTACACAGACACCGAAAGCGAAGAAGGAGTAACTATCACTCCGAAAAACCTTGTGAATTCCTTAGCTGTGGTTCTTACCATTCAGCATACTTCTCGAAGAAGCGAGCGCTTGTGCCAGGTTAACTGAACCTTAGGATCGGAGATCATCACGTAGAAGGGGTGGGTACAAATCAAAATTTGAGCCAAATATCCTTTGTTTCACGAACCGTGAACCCGACCACGATACAACCCTTAAAAGACCTAATTAAGGTAGGGTTAGTCTGAAGCGCATTACGATAAGGTAGAGTAACCTGACTCCTTCTTGACTTGCTAGTCACCTCTTTGTTGTATTTTTCACTGACCACGTAAGCACTGCGTTTGAACTTTGGTTCACTCGTCACTCACAATCATGTGCATGTAAATGAGTGACAGCTCAAAAATTTTTCAAAATCTGCATAACCACTGCATTAAGATTACCATTCGTGAATAGGCAATGTTAATTGCAGGTTAGTAGTTGACAGGAAAGAAATTCCAACGGGGAATAATCAAGCAGGACTGAGTAATTCAGTAGTCTGAACCAGAATGGTGTACGTTGTAAAGACCCTGTGAATCAGGGGCATTGACTTCCAGTGAGTTCGGAATCAGTCAGTCTGAGGACAAGTCCCGAAGCTTCAGTTGATCAGGGGCAGTTTGTTTGAAAAGCAGTTAATCAGAAGTGAGTCTTCTTGAGAGCCAATCAGCTATGCAGAATGCGGATATTTGATAGCAGATACTTCCAGTGGATAATCAGATCGGGTTAAGTCGCTAGAACGCTCATTCAGGGGCAAGTCATCGCAGAGAATGTTGAAATCAACTGGGTTGTTAGGTGTTTAATTGGAGATTGAATTCTTTTGTCGTGCAGATGTCGGGGCAAATATTCTCGAAGTATTCTCGAGGCAAGCTGTTCAGAGCAATTACTCCCAAGAGTTAGACTGGGGCAAGTTGTTCAAACCAGTCTTGTTATCCCCAGCTGAGTGCACTGGGGCAAGTTGTTCAGGCCAGTTTGTTTATCCCCAGCCGGAGTTGAGTATCGGGGAATCATGTCAATACCCTTATCAAAACATCAGCGTTCCGAAAAAGGCCTTGCTGTCGTTGGATCATTATCCTGCAGTCTAAACCTGCTGTGTGTCAGTAACCAGTCATTTCCAAAGTCCAGTTCTCGCATGGAAAATAGGTAACCAGTTCTCGTCTGGCCCACCTCTCCATAAGCATCAGTTCCCGTCTGGTGCAGTTTATTGTAAGCAGCAGTTCCCGTCTGGTGCAGTTTATTGTAACCAGTTCTCGTCTGGTCACCGTCTTCAAGAGTTGTATCAGTTCTCGCCTGGTACATGACGTCGCGTAACCAGTTCTCGTCTGATCATCGTGCGTTTTAACCTATGTGTTATAACAGTTCTCATCTGGTGTATGTCAGCTTTCAGCCAGTTCTCGCCTGGTTGTCTATGCCTTAGTCTGTTATCCAGTCAGCCCCGTCTGATGTTCAAAACACAAAAATCAATGTTTGTTCAATTTTCCTAACCTATCAGTTCTCGTCTGGTAGTCTACCTTTGAATGCTAGTCCTCGTCTAGTATTTCTTATATCTCACTGTGTACATAATCCGTGTTTACCCTAAACCAGAGAAACAAAAAACCTAAAGGTATCTGACACAGTATTTCCCAATGACCCGCATGTTGTCATGTTCCCTGATACGAAGCTCGACGGATGCCAGCGCCCCGAGTAATGTTTGAATTCCTTGTGGATGTTGTTAAATCAGAATTGCCGCTCTTCAGCAGATGAAAGTTGCGTATTATCCCCGGAAGAGTCGAGATTGTATTTTACCCCGTATCAGAGTAGGATCAGGAGTGTCCTCAGCAGATTAAGATTGATATCCTTGATAGTAAGGGCATTTCCAGCAGTGTGCTGCGCGCAATCAATCCCAGCTCGGGTCAATCCCTGCAGAGTACAATCAGTTGCCAATGGTTTGAAGAGAGCATCCCCGAGCAGAGTTGTTTTTCTTTCCCCAATGAAGTCGTCAAGCAGGGTGCCTTTTCATTTCCTCCAGCAGGACGTTATCCCCAGCGGATTTGGATTCCCGTTGCCAGCATTTATTTTGCTGAGATAATTATGTGGCTTCAGTTCATCCCCAGTAGAGTTGGCATTGCCTTCGGCATTTATTTTGCCAAGCAGTTTTCAGACCTGGTGATCTCTGGCAGCTCGAGCCTGCATTAGCATTCGCATATATAGTCATAGCATTTATACAAACATATAGTATTTCCATGCCATCTGGGCATCGCATTTTCAAACAGAACGCATAGCATATTCATGTCATATAGGACATTGCATCATTATCAAGCATACACATGTCGAAACATGGACCAGGATGGTTACATATTGGATTTCGAACTTGTTCACCTGCAGAGTTATTTGGTTCAGCTTCTCGATTTCCCCAGCGGAGTGATTCTTCATTTGGGTGTTACGTCAGCATCGAAAAAACAACAACAAGGAGAAATTGACACATATCAAACTTCTGAAGCTGCCGCCTTCGTCAGAATAGGTGCCAGGCCGTTCAATTCAGAATTCCCCCAGGAGAATTGTCCTCAAGTTCGCAGTGAACTGTGAGTTGACCGGATTTGATCCCATGAGAGAGGTGGGAATCAAGTCGTTTGCTTTGCGAAGCATTATTCCAATACTTGTGGCATCACACAGGTGTTGAAAAGGAGAAGAAAATTTATCAGAAAATTGACCAGCTGTTGCCGTGACAACCAAACTTCAGTTTATTGGAAGCTATTCCTCAAGCAGTGTTGCAGTATATTCCCGCGGTTGGCAAATTTCAGGGTTCCATTTGTATTCAACCGTCATCCACCTTGAACGTTTGAAGGCTGAGCGCTCTTCACCCATTCAGGTCGAAGCCGCTTGAATAGGGGCAGCTGTTGCACCCCAAAATTTGACCAACCGGGTCCTGTATTTGGTCCTATGTTTCGACGCATAACCGCATTCGCATCTGCATATCGCATACAGGGCATTTTTCATTTGTTTTGATTTTTTCGGGATCACAGCTCTCGTCTCGTGTTTTAGTTTAGATAGATAGAATCGTATTTTTGGGATATTTCGGTGCCCGTTTATTTTTTACCGGCTATTTTGGTGCGCTCTCGCGGTGTTATGTGTCGTTCGGTGCTATTTTTGTTCCTCTGGGAATTATTATGATTTTTCTGGATTTTATTGGCTATTTTTAGGATTTAATAGACTTTTAATCATTTGTAGGATTTAATAGAATTTTTAATAGTTTTAATTCTTTTTTAGCGTTTTATAGAATATTAATAGATTTTTCTAGGATATTAATTGAGTTTTTGAATATATTTTAGATATAGAATAATAATAAATTTTTTCTTTTATTAGTAAATAGAATTTTTTATAGTTTTATTAGGGTTTATAGAATTTAATTAGATTAGTTTTTAGATTTGATTAATTGGGTTTAGTTTAGTTAATTAGGTCTAGTTTAGTAATTAGGCTAATTCAGATTTTTGTGAAGTTTTTTTATCATTTTCGTTTGGGCCAGGAGTGGAGGCCCAGTTTTGTCAAATTCGCAGGGCCCAATGCAGCCAGCAAAGTTCAGTTTGTCCAGATTTTTTCAGTTTTTGTCCAGCAGGTTCCAGAAGCTTCCAGAAGCGCGCAGAAGCATCTCAGAGTATAAATATCCAGAGCCACGTGTAGCTCGAGGATGGCCCCACATTTCCACACGCCCACACGCCACGCCATCACCATGTTCATCCCTCTCTCTGCCACATTCCACACCACGTGGACCTCATGCAGAAGCTCTCCCCACTCACCCTTACACGCGTCACACCACCAATGCCCCACCGGGAAACCTCACCGGCCGGCCTGCATGGCCGGCGACCACCGTGAACATCGTCGGAAGCCCCTAAATCTCCAGATTCCGGTTGACCTCCATCTCCCACCTCCCTAATCTTCATCGTCCTCCCCTCATCACCACCGCACACATCACCGGAATCACCATCAATCTTCGTCTTCAACGATCAAGCTTCATCATTTTCAACCCTAAAACCCAGAATCCGATCCATCAACCACCGATCAAGAACTCCATCACCTTCAAGCAATGTTCATCATGGTTAATTAATCGTTTCCAGAAACTTTATGTGAAGCACAGGAATTCGTCAAATGTTCATCTCCTTCATCACACATTTTCCAGATTTGCTCCAAGATTCATTCGTGATCTTCACCTTCAAGCTTCTCCAGAAGAAACTTCAAGAACAGATACTCTTCCATTGTTTCCAGATTCAACCACGCATTCATCCTTCAGAGCATCATCTCCAGAAAAACGCTCATCAAGAATCATCATCTTCGTCAACATCAAGAACACCTTCAAGAACAAATCCCCAGAAATGCAACCGATCAATATTCCTTAAGTGTTCTTCGCCAATCATCAACAATCGCCATCGAGCATAAAATCCCCAGAAATCTCCATCCTTCGATCAAACTTCATCAGTAACAGCGATCAACATGCATCATACCTTCAGGACCTTCAAAGACTTGCTTCACGAACGTCAAGAATGGATCCAGATAGCGAGTGGTTTCTGTTTGTTTATGCTTTCGTTTTTGCAGGTTGTGTTTGAAGATGATAGAATAGAGGTGGTGACTTGAGAGGAGAACGGAGGCGGATGAAGTGGAAGAGGAAGGAGAGCGGCGGCGGAGAAGGGTAAGAAGTCTAGGGTTTTCAGAAAGGGGAAAGGGAAGAGAGGAAGGAGAAGGAAGGGTTGGGCCAGGCCCAACTACGTTTTTTTGAGACGCCTTCCCCCCTCGTTTTGGCCGTGAATGGGCTGGGCCCCATAAGATCCTTGCTGGCACACACCCTCGTTTCAGTCTTCCCCCCCCCCCCCCCCCCCCCCATCCGTTTTGCAGCAAATAACTGGGCTGGGCCCAATTTGCTTTTTATTTTTTACTGACTGCATTCCCCTTGTACCAATGTAAACCCCCCTCTTATTTCTTCTTTATTTTATTAAGTCTTTTGTAATAGTTTTTTAGAGAAAAATTTAGAAGAAAAAGAATGTTGAGAAAATATTTTAGAAAAAAATATATTTGAAAAAAGAAAAGAAAAGAAATATTGAAAAAAGAAAAGAAAAGAAATATTGAGAAAAGAATTTGAAAAATATTAGAAAAGAATATGAAAAGAAAAAAGTCAAATAGAAAAATAAAGAGAAAAAATATGAAAAATTAAGAGAAAAATATGTGAGAAAAAATAGAAAATTATATTGAAAAAGAGATGAAAAGAAATATGGAAAAATATGTTGAAAGAAAAGAGGAGAAAATAGTTGAAAAGAAAAGAAGAAAAAAGGAAAAAATATTAAAGTAGACTTAAATATTTTTTAAAGTACATTTTGTTTTAGGAGATATTTCCATAGAGTTTATTTTCCGATTTTAGGATAGTTTAGAAGCCCACTTGTTAGGGGGCTATTTTCCATTCGATTTTTCAGGATAGAATAGGATAGCGTTTCCTAGGAGATTTATTTTCAGTATTCAAGCATTGTAATCATTTTTCAGAATATTAATAAAACGAGATTTGAGCTGTGGTCCCGATAGTAGCCGAACTACAGCTGCTCTGATTTCTCGTACCAGACGAGAATATGTAGGCATAGGATGCGATATCCTAGCGAGCACACTAACGACTGACTTTCTGTTCTCTCGCTGCTGTGCGATCGAGACTTTCCCGCTGACGATTAATTGTAACCCTTTTTCTCTCTTGCCCGAGGGCATTTGAGACCAAGCCATAGTTTTGCCCCTAGGTTCCCGACCCTGTGAAACCAGTTGTTTTTCTCACTGCTGTGTGAGAATGTTTGTTTAGCCGTAGTTAGTCTGAACTACGTAAAGCTCTGATCTTCCATACAGTGGAAGTACGTAGGCACAAGACGCGAGGTCTTGACGATCCATTTTCCCTGTAGTCCCGAACTACGTTGACTCTGACTTTCTCTCTCGAGAATACGTAGGCATAGAGTGCGACGCTCTATCGAGTCAATTTCCCTTCCGTTTAGATTTAGCAGCCGTAGATAGATTGTTTTGCATCCTTTAGACAACCCAAGCAAGCGTGGATCCCGTCGAGTACGACGGCCGTGAGGGGTGCTAATACCTTCCCCTTGCGTAACCGACTCCCGAATCCAGGTTTTGGTTGCGACGACCATACCTTTCCCTTGTTGTGCGAGGTTTACTCTGAGCGTTTCCTTTCCCTCCCGTGGGATAAATAACGCACGGTGGCGACTCTTCTGTCAGCCGGCGCCGATTTTCGCAGTAGCGACAACTACAAGTCAATTGAAGTCCCTTTTTATCTGCCCCCAAATTAGGGTTTTGTCAGCAAAAGTCAATTGTGTCTTTGACTTTTGATCCAAGCATGATCCTAAGCCTTGGGACATGATTCAATATGTTCATAAACATCCTTGGAGCCTATCTTTGATGCTTGATAAATCTCAAGATGCAAATTCATTGAAGATCACACAGTTGAGTTCACCTGATACAAAATTCATCTAACAAAGTCAACTCTTTGACTTTTAGGGTTTTTGGTTCAAATTTAAGCTTCCGAGCCAAATTTCATAAAAAATATATTTAATAAATGAGTTTGATCATGAAGAAATCAATATTTGAGAGGTTTGTTGCAAAGGAAGAAAACTTGGATAACTTGAATTTTTTCTAAGTGTGGGAAGAAACCCTAATTTTGGTACCAACTTTGAGATGCCATAACTTTCAATCCACACATCCATTTTTTAGTTCAAAAGATCAATTTAAATATATCCTCATGTACTATAAAAGTTGCTTAGTGAACTATGAGAAAAGATGCTTATATTTTGAGTTATGAAGCTTCAAAGTTTGGAAAAGTCTTTGAACACTTAGAAAATTTTTCAAGACCGCCTTGTTACTTCAATTTTCAACCAACTTCAAGGCCAGTTATCATCATGATCCCTTTGGATTTAAGAATTTCACCAAACATGAAAGTTATAGGGAATGTTTAGGGATTTTTAAAAATTATAAGAACTCATCCATACCATTTTTGAGCTAGGAGTTTTGAAGGAGGAAAGTTATCCCTCCCCACTTGAAATTTTGTTCATTTCCATGCCAAGAACAAGTTGCAAGATCAAACAAATCTGCAAAGTCCATTGATTGACAACCTTGAGACTTGCATATCCATCTATAATCAGAAGTTGAACTACTTTTGGAGTCATTACACAAAGGTTTGAACCATGATTCAAGTTCCATACCATTTATGGAAGTTTTGGACATAAAGGTTGCAATGCCATTTTCAAAAAGCAACTTTAATTACAGCTGGTTTTTCTTGAGACCATAACTTGTTCCATCTGTAGAAGCAAGATCTAGAGTATCCAACCACTCAATATCTCTTTGTACTTTATCTTGAAACCATGGAAAACTACCAAACCTCAAGTTGAAATCCAACTAAACTTTGAAAACTAGCAAGTTGCAAATGCTGCAGGATTTGATCTCCAATCTTCCCCTATAAACAGAGGTTTGATTTATGCTTTATATAATCTGGAAAGAGAATAAAAACACACATAAAAGCATACCAATACTCCCCCATTAGAACTGAAATTTCAAGTCACCCTCTTGAAACCAGGAACCTTCATCTTGCAAGAACTCACCCAAAACCTTTTACAGTCACAAAATCCATGAACTAATCATCCACACAAACCACAAAACACCTCCTAAAGGTGTACAAATCACCACCTTGATCAAAAATTTTAGAAGTCAAAAAGTCGACTTTCAATCCAAAGATCATTGACTTTTTGCACTTTCCAAGCCAAGTTTTCATCCAGACCACTTCTAATCATTCTAACACTTCCAACACACTCCATAAATCATCCTTAAGTTGTCTCAAACTTGGTTTTGCATCTGTAACTTCACTTACTTGAAGTTTTATTTTGGCCATTTTCCTTATTTTGCAAGAAGAAAGTGATATTATGTTCCAAGTATTTCCAACTAACTGTTCCTAAGAATTTCAAAGCTTCGTTGGAGGTCCATCTGAGGTGTCCAAAGCATTAAAACAGTTTTGTATCATCTACCTTGGAAGTTTAAAATTTTCTCCAAGAGGTAAGTTTCCTCAAACTTGGAACTTTGCAAACCATGCTTTCCTTTGATGTGCATTGATTATAGACATGTTTGATAGGTCATACGTGATGATTTTAAACTATTTTTAATTATTAATTTTGATTGTGTATGACTATGACATAGAAAATGAAACAATGTGACTTTTTTGATCATGCTATTGTGTTTTAAAATAGAGGTATTATTAGCAAAAACCAATGGTACCTTTGTGATCCTTATGAAAAATTGAGCAAATTTGATCTTTGAATCATCAATTTTCATGGAGTATTGAGGAAGTTATGCTTTGTTTTGCAAAACTGATTTTTGAGGTCATGTCCATGGCGCCTTAAGTCAGTCTTCAGGGAACCTCTAGGCTCTTATTTTAATTAAGAAAGGCAATAAAATGGGTGTATCACCACCCCAGTGGTTTACCATGCGCATTCAAGTACTCTCTTGCCTTTTCTGACCAGGGTTCGAGTCCCAGCGACCACCCTTTTGATGATATTGCCCATTTTCTCATTTCTTGAAGCCTGTTTCACATATAATGTCATTTTCCATATGATTCATAACACACGCATTGATTGGATGGTTATATTTTTGTCCTGTGAGCAGTAGTGCGTGGATTTAAACCTCATTAGTGCATTCCTTCTATTTTTAATGCTTTGCTTTCATGTTTTCTTTCACAATTTTATTTGATCATAACACTTTTGATTTTTATCATTTTGACGCCACTCTTCTTGCTAAATGCTCATATGAATGTCTATTTTTTGTCTATGTCAAGAAAAATCCCAAAATAATTATTTATTTGGTACTTATTCATGTTCAAAGTATTTTACTTTCTAGGGTTTCTTAGGTTTCCTTTTGATCTTTTTGATTGATTCCATTGATTCTCCTTGCTATTTTTGAACCCTATACACCTTGTATGAACCTTACTTGATGTGGTGAATTTGGATGCCCTTGTTGTTACATGATGGTTATTTATTTTTTTCAAGTTCATGTTCATATTGTGAATGCATGATTGAATATCATAAAACCTTGGTTGTTACCTTGCCCTTAACATGTGATTCTCTTCCATGATAAAATGATTTGAATGTGCATGTGCTTCATGTCTCTCATACCTTACCTTGAGTGTTCTTAAACCCTTTTTGTTTTTCTATGAAATATGTTTATTATGCATGAATCACCTTTGATATGTTTCTCATCTTCTTCAAAAAAACCATGACTGAACTCCTTTTACATGTTGGTTGTTACCTTCTTGTTTAAACATGATTCACCATAATTCACGTGTTATTGTTACACATGTCAAACTATTGTTCAAAGATGTTTGGTTGTTACCTCTACTTCTCTTGACTTGTATCCACGCCTTAAATATTGTTATGATTTATGCATGTTAACCTTGAGTTTTGAACTTTGCCATGATAAGTGATGTTTTGACATATGCATGATTCACTTGTACTTGTCATCTATGATGTTTGGTCTTGTAGGAACCTTATTTCATATCCATTTATATGTTGTAACATCTATGTTTACCTTTGGTTGTAACCATTTGGTTTAATTCTAAACTTCTATGGATGAATACTTGGTCGTAACCTTGTTATTTACTTTTCTTGATGTTGTAACATGCTTGCCTTTACTTTCTTGGTTTTTACCATGATTTTATATCTTCATCATGTTTAAATGAATGTATATGTATGCTTAAGCTTTGCTAAATTTCTCCCAAGTGATGTAGCTTGTTATCTCTCATCCTAAAAAAGAGTTGCCTTGTGTTCCTAAGTCCAAAGGAAAGTCTCTCTATTGACTCAATGTCATAGATAGCTCATTTATTCTCAAACCTCCCTTTGACCTTGTTATAGTCATTAGGACTTTCAATTTATCCTTAAGTTAGAACCCATTACCTTTTGACTTTATCAAGTCAAGACCTTTAGCATACGTTGTTAGGAGTCCTGTAACTTAGAGTTTAGGTCTATAGTTTGTTAACTCTATGTGTGTACCATTGTTATGGATACTCACTTTTCCTCTTTTGGATTTTGTTAAAGTCAAACCCCCAGTTAGTCTTTCAACTTAGACTTAGAGAGTTTGTTAACTCTATATAAGTATCATTGTTATGAATACTTATTCCCCTTGGAACCTTGACCATGGTCAAAATTTCTCTCGCTAGTTAGGAAAACTATGGTTGCTCTGATTCCATCCTTGTTAGGATACGTAGGCACGAGATGCGACGTCTTGACAAGCATAATTAGTGTATATATCCATAGGTCTTTACCTTTAGCAATCCTTACCTTGGAAGATAACTCTTAGCAAGCAAACATTAGCAATAACACAAATACCTAACAAGAGGCTCCTATAGAGTACTACAGATACTTAGGGTGATAATACCTTCCCTTATTATAACTAACCCTCAAACTCCCCGATCTCTTAGATTCGTTGTTACGTAGCGCACTTAGGGTTTTTCTTCAATCTTTACCCTTTCCTTTGGATAAATCAAAGCTCGATGGTGAACTTAAATATTTGTGGTTCAAGTTAATCAATAGCTTGATATCTGATTCTCACTAAAACACTAATCTTAAAAGAAATAGATGAGGAAAACCAATTTGCATGTGTAGAAAAAACCTCGGACTCCCATATAGAAAAAAATCCTTCCACCACAAAGGCACTTTCTTACTCAAGCAAGGACTGCCCAAAACCGCCCATTTGACATTGCCATATGTAGCACCCCAAAATTTTCTCATATCTCCTTTTTTTTTTGGCTTATGTTTCATTGCATTTTCATTCTCATTTTGCATAGCATTGTTCTAAGACAAGGGATCAAGGTACCATCGTTTGTTTCTCAAGAAAGAGGAACATGTTTCTTCAACCTCAAGCAAGGTTTTCTCTTTTCCTTTGTGGCATTCTCAAGCCCCAAGGACCCCTCACCATTAAGTGTGATTCAAGGAAACATCATTTCAATATCATATGTGGTTCACTGTGTCTTAAGTTGCAAGAAATAATAAAGAGATTCAAAGTTAGTTCAAGGTGGTTGACCTAATTTAGCAAGTTGTGGATACTATGAGCAAATGGGCATAACTTTTTCAATTTTCAGCATCTTGATGTAGTTTTTTTCTAATGAACTCTTCTCATCATCCCCAACAAGTTATCTTTGCAAGGAAAGATCCAATTATACTTGGAAAGTCATCAAAAGTTTGAAGACATTATAAGTCATTTTGAGTTTTGGAAGGTTTTTCTAGTCAACTTCAGAAGGTCGTAACATGGTCAATTTTTATCATTTGGAGCCCATTCTTTTTTTTAAATGAACTTGAAGATGTCCTCTATAACTTTGATTCCATGAGGAAGTTCCAAATACCTATGAAAGGCTTTGAATTTTATCAAAACATTATAGGTCATTTTTGGTCCCTAAAAGACTTGAAATTTTTCTAAGTGTTTTGTAATTTTCAACCTTTTGATGCAAGCTACATTGAAGGATCATATCTCTCAGCTTTAGTTGCCAAATCAATTCTTTCTTTTCACATTACAAAGATTGTATCACCCTCTATCCAATGCAAAAAAAAAGTACATCATAAAGCCTCCTACATTGTGAGAACCATGGTGGCAAAATTTGAATTTCAAAGCTGAAAGTTCACTTCAAGTCAGAATTGAATTTGGATGAAATGACTTCTAATCACCAAATTAAGCCATGAATTCAGTCTAAACATGATTAACAAACTTTCCTGGGTTAATTAGAGCCTTGAAACGCAAGTTTTGAGTGGGTTTTGACAATTTGCAAGTCACACTTTGCTCATGATGCAGGTGTGCACGAATTCACCTTAAATTGCATCATTCACCCTCTCTCAGAATTCAAAAAGCTTCTCCTATAAATAAGGGACTCATTCTATTCATATCCAGAAGATTTGATATCCAGAATCACCCTACCGAGATCCCATTTGAACTCTTAAGCTTGAACTTTGAATTTTCATTTCCACACCCGCTTGGAGTAGATTCTCTTGGAGATGTTGTTGTTGTGGTAAGTCTTTGCCATGACAATAAAGTTTTCGAGCTTGAATCGTTGATCCCAAGGACCATTAACCTGTTTTATCCATGGTGGTAGGTAGTATTGATTCCTTATGGATTAATGCGAACGCCCCAATCAAATGAGATCCTTTGGACGTATTACTTCCTTACAGTAATATTTTCAACCTCGATCTATGACTCTGAGAACCTTTTCTAGAACTCGTGTGTCGATGGTTGTGTAGTTGACGCCTCCGAGAAGTCTTTCTCATGTGGAAGATACGAAAACCTCACCTAGAGGAGATTCTTTTGGAGATATTATCGTTGTGATGAGGCTTTGTCATGGCTGTAATATCTTTGAAAGATATCCATGACTCTAGGCACCTGCCCGTTTTAGAATCCTACCTGTGGGGTTTCTTTGAGCAGTGACTGTGATCCTTGAACCGTTCACCCGGCTAATCTTAGAACTGTTTGAATTTGTGATCCTGCAATCCTGGATCTTGCATCTTGCACTGCACATCATTTTCATTACACCTCATTTGTTGTGCATCTTGCATTTTCTTCCCTTTGGTAGTTTCTCATGTTTCCTTTCCTTCCTCTCTAGTAAATCAAGATGATGCCTCGACACCAGTATGCAACTAGAGCCAATACTAGACGAATGATGGAACATATTCAACAAGAGAAAGCTGCCTTCAGGGAAGAGTTGGATTCTCTCAAAGGAATGATTGACCAGATCCTTGAAGCCATCATTGCAGCCCGAAAGGAAGAAGAGATGCGTGAAACTACCGTCGTCAACAACAATGGTCAGGGTCAAGGGTCTACCACCAGACTTCCAATTCCTATTCCTAACTCTTATGGAGTGCCAATGAGCTTCACTAACGCAGCTAAAGGGACCACTTCTCAGCCAATCCTAGCGCCTGGAGTTACTGTTGGAGCTATCCGACAAGCTCAACCAACTGTCGTGCAGATCCCAGTTCCTCATACCAAAGATGATCTGGTGGATCAGTATGACGATGTGCAAAACTATCATGCTGCTATTCCAATTGCCAGTCTTGTTGCTGCTCAGGATTCAAAAGCTATGAAGATATCTCGAGATCTAGCTGAAAAACTCTGAGTCATGGAGGGGCACAACTCAAATTCTCTCAGTTCTCTAGAAATGTGCTTGGTGCCTGATGTTGTCATTCCTCCCAAGTTCAAAGTACCAGAATTTTCAAAGTATAAAGGTCTCAGTTGCCCAAACATTAATCTGAAGATGTACTGTCGCAATATGGCTGCCTATGCTAGAGATGAAAAGCTGATGATTCATTGCTTCCAAGACAGCTTGTCTAGGGCATCCCTCGAATGGTATATGCAGCTGGAACGTAACAGTGTGCGCACTTGGGCTGAGCTAGCTGATGTTTTTGTTAAGCAGGACAAATACAACACCGATCTCGCTCTGAATCGTACTCAACTTCAGAGTATGACCCAGAAGGACAACGAATCCTTCAAGGAGTACGCGCAACAATGGAGAGAGCTAGCCGCAAGGGTGCATCCACTTCTTGTTGACCGTGAATTAATTGACATATTCATGGGTACCTTGCAAGGCTAGTACTACGAGAAGTTGATTGGTAGTGTCTCTGCTGGATTCTCTGACTTGGTGATCGTTGGTGAGAGAATTGAGGAAGGGATGAAGAGTGGAAAAATACAAGGAGGTTCTAACAGCCAAGCTAACGCCAAGAAGCCTTTCAACGGATACAAGAAGAAAGAGGGCGAAACGAATGCTATCTCTTTGCAGAAAGGGAAAGCTTCCCAACAAGCTCCCGCTCCTATGCCTTATCAAGTTCCCTACTATCTGTATCCGTATGTTGTTGTTGCGCAATATGCTTCAATGCCTTATCAGCCAGTTGTTCAAGCAGTGCAAGCTCAGATGCCACAGCAACAGGCTCCTCAGCAACAAGCCTACAATCAACAAGGGTATCCGTATCCTCCTCAGTAACAATAATTGTAAGCTGCTCAACAACAGCAAGGTGCTCGCCAACAGTGTCAACAGAGAGCATGGAGGCCTGATAAAGTATTTGATCGTCTACCAATGACATATGCTAGTATCTTTGCTCAGTTGATGGAGAAGAAAGTTGTCGTTCCAAGAGATTTGGCTCCCCCAACTGTTATTCCTGCTGATTACGATGCAAATGCTCATTGTGAGTTTCATAAGGGCGCTCCAGGTCATACCATTGAGAACTGCAGGGCTTTCAAGCACAAGGTTCAAGACATGATTGACAAGGATGATATCAACTTCAACGGGAAGTCTCCAAATGTCATCAACAATCCAATGCCACCGACAAAATAGTGTCATCATCAGTCAGATCAGATCAAGTCCAGTTAAGTTCATTCCCCGAAGAAGGAAGTCATGTTGCCATTTCATCTTTTATTTATCGTATTTTGTCTTTGTTTGTTTAAGTATTGTAGGCTTTGAACAGTTCCCATTCGTATTTGATTTCATTAATGTATCGTTTATGCATGTTTTGAATTAGTTATGTCGTATCCACTCATCTTCACTTATCACCGACACATTTATTCACTTCACTCCATCCACTGTTGTTTAGCATGATTTGAGGGAGGATGATGAAAACGAGATACCCATAATTGCAAATCGTATGCTTTCAGACAGAACCTGGTCAATGATGTACAAGCATTGCTTCAATTCCCCAAACACCGGAGGTATAAGGAGATAGTCCCTAGTAAACCACTTCGAGCCTAGAAGTAGCAGTTTCCTTCGGATATTCAAACCTTCTACACTCAACTTGGGGTAGGGTAGTGTTCAGTTAATTCAATCCCGCACTCGAATCAACAAAGAAAAATCCATAAGACGGTTATTCATTAATGACCCATGACATGGCAGTCACAATTCTCCAATAAAATCCAAGAAAAATCAAAAGCCTGCTAAGTCAGACACCTCAGAGGGGACTTAGGCAAAAATCAAGGCAATCCCGATGGATCTGACAAGCAAAGTCAGTCCATGAAAAAGTTAGGGATAAAAAACAAAAGCAAAAGAGGTCCTCAAAACCTTAACAAAAACAAAATAAGATTCAATGGTCATTCAAATAGGGTCACTAACATCCATCAAAATAAGGTGATTGTCGCGTTAAGCAAACATTGATTCATCAAGCTTACACCGTCAAGAAGAGACAAGTGCAGATTTAACCGAACATAGGAATGGAGATCATTAAGAAGAAGGGGTGGGTACAAATCATACTTTGAGCCTAATACCTTTGTTTCATAACCGTGAACCAGACCACGTTACAACCTTCGAAAGTCCTAAATGAGGCGAGGTTTATTCTGAAAGCATACCACCACAAGGTTGCATAACCTGACTCCTCACATGATTGCTAATCATTAGCATTGGTGTCACTTTCCTTGCTATATCTTTCTACACCAATCAAAAATCAGCAAAACGTCTGGGCTAACAGTTCATTCGTCTCTCACTACCATGACACTTCAATAAAACGACACTTTTTCGAAACTTGCATTGAGCTTTGAAGTAAGATTACCATCTGCGAATGTAAAATTTTATTGGTAATCAGTGCTAGGTATTCAAAGACATTCCAACAAGGAGCAATCGAGGAGAAACTTGACTTTCAGTGGCTGTCACGAAGCAAGACTACCTCAAAACTTACAGGCTAGGACAGGTCATTCAACAGCTCGAGCAAGGGCAAGACATCCCAAAGCATCAAAGTCCAACTTTAACTTCAGAACTGGTTAATCAAGGGCATACCATTAACAAGTTTAGACTGGGGCAAGGCCAAGTCATTCTGACCATCAAGTAGAGTTACAATCTTCTCCGAAGCAAGTTCACAACAAACAACCAAGTACTCAGACTTGGGGCATCCAGAGTATCTTCTCCTGTTTCAATCATGGCGTCTTCAGCAAACTGTGTGTCGAGGAAGTCAATCCCTCCCACCACCCGATGTCCAATTCGTATTGGCAACTACCAAAAATCTACCATGCTGGCGTATCCCTCCTGTATTTCCAATCACCTATTTGCATCATGTGCATCATACGCATTGCATTCAGCCTCATAAGCATTTTGCATCATATGCAATCATATCATTCTTCCCCAGTTCTTGTATCTCCGCACGTCAGCATTTGCATTTGCATTTTCATTCGCTATGGAACATCATTACACATCCAGCATTCGCATATGCAATTCAAGGTCCATGATCAATCCCGAAGATTTCCAAGACTATCTACAGCCCAGTCAGGGGCATCTTCCACAAGACGTGGGCTTCCTCCCACGAAATTCAAGAGCTTCAAAGCAATCATCAGCCCAGTCAGGGGAATTTTTGCGAGACTGTGGGTTTCTCCCACGAAATTCAAAGATATTCAAAGCAAGATTCAGCCCAGTCACGGGAATCTTTTTCAAGATCATGGGTATTTTCCATGACGTATTTCAACCTCGTGGTTGATCAGGTCTTCAAGACAACTTTTAGAGCAGCCAGGGGCATATCATTCAAGACCGTGGGCATTCCCCCACGAAGTTGTTCAACCTTGTTGTTGGGCAAATCCAATACTTTCAGTGCAAGATTCAGCCCAGACAGGGGCATCTTCAGCAAAGCCGTGAGCGTTCCTCACGAAGTTGTTCAACCTTTTGTTGACCAAGACAAAACTTCAAATACAAACTCAGCCCAGTCAGGGGCATCCTTCTCAGAGTTCATGGGTGTTCCTCGTGAAATCATTTTAAAAAAATCGTGACCTCCAAGCAAATCAGTGGTCGTCCCCGCCGATTCATTTCAATCCAATCTTCCTCTTGGGTGTTCCCCATTGAGTTGTATTCAGCAAGCGTGACCGTTGTCAATTGCCTTACTATCATCCTTTTGGTGATAGCCGAACTTCGTTGGTTCAACCTAGCCTGCATCCTTTTGGTGTTGGTAACCTTCAAATTTTTGTCGTTCTATCATCCTTTTGGTGATAGCTGTAACACCTGTTTTATTTCGATTAAATTTAATTATAACTTTGCCGTGTCTCATTGTGACGTAGTCGTATTTGAGTATGTGTTTGCCTCGAAGAAAGGAATTGAATCGGTCGAATTTTCGAGCAAAAGTGCAAAATCCCGTAGCAGTTTTAGGGAAAACTTCGAAAATTCATATCTCTTGATCCGTAAGTCGGTTTTAGTCCCCGTTCGAAGCGTTGGAAAGCTAAAGAGATATTCTGTCAAGGAAAAATGAGATTTTGCTGATGTGACAGTCGTCACAGGCATGTGACAGTCGTCACGATTGTTACGAACGTCATGAACCCTTTACGACCATCATGGCCTTAACGATCGTGACACTCGTCACGGTCGTCATACTAACGAAATCCAATTAGGCAGAATTGGAACGTGGCCATGAAAATGCGGAAATTATAGTAACGTATTCTCGTATTCCACTCACGCTCAATTCAGTGAGTGAGTTTTACGAAATAAAAATCGTAAAGGAAGAAATAGAGTGGCTGAGAGAAGTTGATAACAGAGGAAGAGTATCCATCGGAGAAATTGCAAGGCAGTGGCAGAGGAGTCACCGCGGAGATAAACAAGAACCGGAAGTTAGGATTAACCTCAATTCCAAGGTAAAGGTGGGGTTCAATTCTATAACCAAGGGTATGATGGAATTCATGAAGGGTATGGAATCATGGGTTTGGTTCCGTAGGTTGGTAAATATTAATGATAAAGGGTTGTCTGTGTCGAAATAGTATGGGAGGTCATTGGTCTGTGTAATATCTCGTGAATTTCCGTTCCATAATTAAAGGAGTTTTACCGTAAACCGTAGATAAATAAGTATGTACAAGTTGTGATGCCGTTCTGCGGAAATGTCTTGAATTCTTATTTGTTGATAATGATGTTGCTATTGTTCCCTTGCATGAATAGATTGAAATGATGAATACCTGATGCATATGAAATTGTTATGTCATCTGCTGAGAAAATATTGTTATAGTATTCTCATTTGATTATGTTGAAATGGTGAGTACATGATGTATGCGAAATAATGAGGTTTCTGTTATGGATAATTAGTTGTAGGCTTGATGCCTTGTTGCACGGTTGCTGTTGTTGCGTTGTAGTCCATAGTAGTTGCGTCTCATAGCATATCATTTGGCCTGGATTGGCGACGGTCGGCCCTTAGTGGCAAATATTTAGTTGTGCCTGTATTGGCGTTATTTGGCCTGGATTGGCGACGGTTGGCCTTTAATGGCAAATAAATTGGTTGTGGAGTGTTGGCTCCAAAATGGTACCACATGCATACGCACAGTTGAGTTGCATAGTTGAGTCGCATTTGTTGAAGTGCATAGTTGAGTTGTGTCATTATGCATTTGCGAGTAATTGATGAGTTGCTGAATTTAATGATACTGGTTGTGGATATGAATGCCGAATTGTTGCGGTTTAATTATTGATAATATTTTGTGAACTGCTGGAATTATAATGTTGTGATAATATTCTGACATGACTTTTATCATGCCTTATGTTATGTTGTTGATATCTCACCCCTTTACGTTGTATATTACCTCCGTTGGTGGTAATTTGCAGGTAATCAGGAATAGAGTGTAGCTTTCCATTAAGGTGTCGTCGGTCGCTCTGATAGATAGCACTCTTGGAGGGATGAACGATGAATTTTACTGTTTTATTTGACTTTCTTGTTGCTGAATTTTACTGAATATTCTTAATTTAATTGGTTGTTACTGTCGAGTACTAAATGTTAGTTGTACGTACTAAGCCGGTGAATCGGTAGTGTTGATCTCTATGGTTGAACTAGTTGTTTTCGTTGAATCTATGTAAGGCTTTTACTTGCTGAATTTTAATGGAGTTGCTGCAAGTTTCATGGTCTTGCTTTAATCATTATAAATGTTGGAAATGTTTTATATTCCGCTGCAAATTAATAAGATGCCTTGTAATCGAGATGTTAAGCAAGCTGTTGTATGTTCATCCAAGCTTCTGTGCTATGTATCATTACTAAATGCATGTTGTCTAATTAAGTTGTGATATGTATGTTTCTATAAGTTGAAAATGTGACGCCCAGGTTTTTGGTAGTGTGACGACCGTCACATGACCCTTATGATCGTCACGCGTCCAAATTTTGTGCACTCTGATTGTATTTTGATGTTATCCGTTGGGTTAGAAATAGGGTGTTACATTAGTGGTGTCAGAGCAAGTCGGTACGTCCGGCCAAGTTGTCTAGTGTCGTCGAGTCAGTCGTCGTGCCTAGCACGAGAGTCTCGTTATTTGCGAAATCTGACGATTGGCTATTGCAGTTTAAGTGAAATGGATGGAAGGAATGATGTTGCAATTGCTGCTGAGCTGCAAGCTTTAGCTAATGCTATGGAACATCAGCTGAATCCTGCTGGAGATGCTGGGTCTCGCAGTTTGGCAACATTTCAACGGGAGAATCCACCTACCTTCAAGGGTAAGCATGATCTTGAGGGTGCGTTGGAGTGGTTGAAGGAAATGGAGTGAATATTTCATGTTATGGATTGTACTCCAACACAGAAGGTTCGTTATGGGACTCACATGCTAGCAGTCGAAGCTGATGACTGGTGGCTAGAGACCCGTCCGGTGTTGGAAGCTGCAGGTGAGGAGATTACTTGGACTGTATTCCGTAGGGAATTTCTGAAGAAGTATTACCCGGAAGATGTCCCTGGTAAGAAAGAGATTGAATTTCTTAAACTGAAGCAAGGAGATAAATCTGTTACTGAATATGCGGCGAAGTTCAAGGAGTTGGCTAAGTTTTATCCATACTACAACGCTGAAACCGCTGAGTTCTCTAAATGTATAAAGTTTGAGAACGGATTGAAGTCTGAAATCAAGAAAGCAATCGGGTATCAGAAGATCCGTGTTTTTGATTCATTGGTTGAAAGCTGTAGGATTTATGAAGAAGATAGCAATGCTCATTACAAGCTGTTGAGTGAGAGGAGAAGTAAGTCGCATCAGACTCACGGTAAACCTTATGATCCTCCAGCTGGTAAAGGGAAACAGAAAGCAACTGATGGCAAGAAATCTAGTAGGGGAGATGCTCCTGCTGGCATTGTTTGCTATAAGTATGGGAAACCTGGTCACAAGAGTGATGTGTGTAAGTCTGGACCAGTGAGATGTTACCGTTGCGGAGAGTTGGGGCATGCTGTTGCTGAGTGCAAACACAAGGAAATGGTTTGTTTCAACTGTGGTGAAGAGGGACACACGCGTGACAAGTGTCAGAAGCCTAAGAAAGAAAAGACTGGGGGAAGAGTGTTCGCTCTATCTGGGACTCAGACGTCCAACGGTGACCGACTCATTGAAGGTACTTGTTTCATTAATAGTACTCCTTTACTTGCTATTATTGACACTGGTGCTTCTCATTGTTTTATTGCTGCTAATTGTGTTGAACGTTTGGGTCTTGTGTTATCTCACATGAATGAGGGGATGGTAGTTGAGACTCCAGCTAAGGGATCAGTGACTACATCTCTTGTATGTTTGAAATGTCCTCTGCTAATGTTTGATAGAGACTTCCTGGTTGACTTAGTCTGTTTGCCACTAAGTGGGGTAGACGTAATTTTAGGCATGAACTGGTTAGAGTATAACTGCGTTCATATTAATTGCTTTGATAAGTTGGTGAGGTTTTCTACTCCTGAGGAGGAGGGAGCCCGTTTGGTAACTACGAAGCAGATGAAGTAGATATTGCTAGAAGATGCTCAGGTGTTTGTGTTGGTGGCATCACTATCCGTTGAGAATCAAGCGATAATTGATGAGTTAGAAGTTGTTCGTGATTTTCCGGAAGTGTTTCCAGATGAAATTCCCGAAGTTCCTCCGGAACGGGAAATTGAATTTTCTGTTGATCTTGTACCTGGTACCAGACCTGTGTCTATGGCGCCGTACAGGATGTCTGCATTTGAATTGGCAGAGTTGAAGAAACAGTTAGAAGACTTACTTGAGAAGAAGTTCGTTAGACCAAGTGTATCGTCGTGGGGAGCTCCGGTATTATTAGTAAAGAAGAAGGATGGCAGTATGAGGTTGTGTATTGATTACCGACAACTAAATAAAGTGACAATTAAGAATAAATATCCACTTCCAAGAATTGATGACTTGATGGATCAGCTGGTTGGGGCGCGGGTGTTTAGTAAAATTGATTTGAGGTCAGGGTATCACCAGATTAAGGTAAAAGATGATGATGTTCAGCAGACGGCGTTCAGAACTAGATATGGACACTATGAGTTTACGGTAATGCCTTTTGGTGTTACTAATGCGCTGGGAGTTTTTATAGAGTACATGAACCATATCTTTCACGAGTATTTGGATCGGTTTGTGGTAGTATTCATTGATGATATCCTAATTTATTCTAAGTCGAAAGAGGAGCATGTTGGGCACTTGAGGTTAGTCCTGCAAGTGTTAAAAGAAAGGAAGTTGTTTGCGAAATTGTCGAAGTGCGACTTCTAGTTGGAAGAAGTTAGCTTTCTGGGTCATGTTAATATCAGGTAGTGGAATTGTTGTAGATCCATCTAAGGTTGATGTTATGTTGCAATGGGAAACTCCGAAGTAGGCAACTGAAATTAGAAGCTTTTGGGGACTTGTTGGTTATTACAGAAGGTTTATTGAAGGTTTTTCTAAGTTGGCCCTTACGTTAACTAAGTTGACTTGTAAAGGGAAAACCTTTGTGTAGGATGCTCAATGCGAAGCAGGTTTTATAGAGTTAAGGAAGAGGTTGACGTCTGCTCCGATGTTGACCTTGCCTAATGCAGAAGAGCCGTTTGTGGTATACTGCGATGCTTCTAAGTTTGGTTTAGGAGGTGTGCTCATGCAGAATAATAAAGTAGTTGCTTATGCTTCAAGACAGTTGAGAATCCACGAGAAGAGTTATCCTACGCATGATTTAGAACTTGTTGCTGTTGTGTTTGTGCTGAAGATTTGGAGGCATTATCTTTATGGTTCAAGATTCGAAGTGTTCAGTGACCATAAGAGTTTGAAGTACTTGTTTGATCAAAAGGAACTGAACATGAGACAACGAAGGTGGTTGGAATTGTTAAAAGATTATGATTTTGGGTTACATTACCATCTGGGAAAAGCTAATGTTGTAGCTGATGCCTTAACCCGCAAGACTTTGCATATGTCAGCAATGATGGCTAGAGAGTTGGAATTGATTGAGCAATTTAGAGATCTGAGTTTAGTTTTCGAAGTAACACCGAAGAGTTTAAAGTTGGGCATGTTAAAGATTAATAATAATTTTCTGGACAGCATCAGAGAGGCTCAGAAATTAGATGTGAAGTTAGTAGATTTAATTCCTGGAGTAGATCATTCGAAAAATAATGATTATCAGTTGGATGCGCAGGGTGTGTTGAGATTTCGTGGTCGTATTTGTATTCCTGATAGTGCAGATATGAAGAAAGCGATTCTGGAAGAGAGTCACAGAAGTAAGTTGAGTATTCATCCAGTAGCGACGAAAATGTATAGTGATTTGAGGAATCTATTTTGGTGGCCTAGTATGAAGCGTGATGTAGCACGATTTGTGTATGTATGTTTGACTTGTCAGAAGTCGAAAGTCGAGAATCAGAAACCTACTAGGTTGATGCAACTGTTAGAGATCCCAGAATGGAAATGGGATAGCATTTCAATGGATTTTGTAACGGGTTTGCTGAATACCTTGAGAGGATGTGATTCTATTTGGGTGATTGTTGATATGCTTACAAAGTCAGCTCACTTTATTCCTATTAACATCACTTTTTCGGTATCGAAGTTGGCAGAGATTTATGTCGGAGTGGTTGTTAAGTTGCATGGTGTTCTGTTGTGTATTGTATCAGATAGAGATCCGAGGTTTACTTTTGAGTTTTGGAAGAGTCTGCAAGAGGCATTGGGTTCTAAGTTGAAGTTGAGTTCAGCATACCACCCTCAATCAGATGGTCAGACTGAACGGACTATTCAGTCTTTAGAATATTTGTTGAGAGCCTGTGTTCTTGAGGAAGGTGGTTCGTGGGATACTTACCTTCCGTTGATAGAGTTCACTTATAATAATAGTTATCGCTATAGTATCGGAATGGCACCGTTCAAAGCTTTGTATGGTCGGCGGTTTAGGACTCCGTTGTGTTGGTATGAATCGGGGGAGAGCGTAGTACTGGGACCGGAGATTATTCGGGAGACTACTGAGAAGGTGAAGTTAATTCGAGAAAAGATGAAAGCTTCACAGAGTAGACAAAAATGTTATCATGATAAGCGCAGGAAGGATTTAGAATTTGAAGTTGGAGATCATGTGTTTTTGAGAGTCACGCCTGTGACTGGAGTTGGTAGAGCTTTGAAATCTAAGAAGCTTACTCCTCGTTTCATTGGTTCGTACCAGATATCGGACAGAATGGGAAAGGTTGCATATCGAGTGGTGTTGCCGCCTAATTTTTCGAATCTGCATGATGTATTTCATGTGTCGCAACTCCGCAAGTATATTTAAGATTCGTCGCATGTCATTCCTATGGACGATGTGCAGGTACGTGATAATCTTACTGTAGAGACAAGGCCTGGGATAATTGATGATCATGAGGTAAAGAAGTTAAGAGGAAAAGAGATTGCCTTGGTGAAAGTGGTTTGGTTGGGAGCTGCTGGCAAAAGCTTGATGTGGGAACTGGAGAGCAAGATGCGGGAGTCTTATCCCGAGCTGTTTGATTGAGGTAATTTCGAGGACGAAATTCTTTTAGTAGGGGAGCGTTGTAACACCCGTTTTATTTAGATTAAATTTAATTATGACTTTGTCGTGTCTCGTTGTGTCGTAGTCGTATTTGAGTATGTGTTTGCCTCGAAGAAAGGAATTGAATCGGTCGAATTTTCGGGCAAAAGTGCAAAATCCCGTAGCAGTTTTAGGGAAAACTTCGAAAATTCATATCTCTTGATCCGTAAGCCGGTTTTAGTCCCCGTTTAAAGTGTTGGAAAGCTAAAGAGATGTTCTGTCTAGGAAAAATGATATTTTTCTGATGTGACGGTCGTCACAGGCATGTGACGGTTCTCACGATCGTTACGAACGTCATGAACCCCTTACGACCGTCATGGCCTTCACGGTCGTGACACTCGTCACGGCCGTCATACTAACAAAATCCAATTAGGCAGAATTGGAACTTGGCCACGAAAATGCAAAAATTATAGTAACGTATTCTCGTATTCCACTCACGCTCAATTCAGTGGGTGGGTTTTACGATAGAAAAACCGTAAAGGAAGAAAGAGAGTGGCTGAGAGAAGTTGATAACAGAGGAAGAGTATCCATCGGAGAAACTGCAAGGCAGTGGCAGAGGAGTCACCGCGGAGATAAACTAGAACCGGAAGTTAGAATTGACCTCAATTCCAAGGTAAGGGTGGGGTTCAATTCTATACCCAAGGGTATGATGGAATTCATGAAGGGTATGGAATCATGGGTTTGGTTCCGTAGGTTGGTAAATGTTAACGATAAAGGGTTGTCTGTGTCGAAATAGTATGGGAGGTCATTGGTCTGTGCAATATCTCGTGAATTGTCGTTCCATAATTAATGGAGTTTTACCGTAAACCGTAGATAAATAAGTATGTAGAAGTTGTGATGTCGTTCTATGGAAATGTCTTGAATTCTTATTTGTTGATAATGATGTTGCTATTGTTCCCTTGCATGAATAGATTGAAATGATGAATACCTGATGCATATGAAATTGTTATGTCATCTGCTGAGAAAATGTTGTTATAGTATTCTCATTTGATTATGTTGAAATGGTGAGTACATGATGTATGCGAAATAATGAGGTTTCTGTTATGGATAATTAGTTGTAGGCTTGATGCCTTGTTGCACGGTTGATGTTGTTGCGTTGTAGTCCATAATAGTTGTGTCTCATAGCATATCATTTGGTCTGGATTGGCGACGGTTGGCCCTTAGTGGCAAATATTTGGTTGTGCCTGTACTGGCGACGGTTGGCCTTTAATGGAAAATAAATTGGTTGTGGAGTGTTGGCTCCAAAATGGTACCACATGCATATGCACAGTTGAGTTGCATAGTTGAGTTGCATTTGTTGAAGTGCATAGTTGAGTTGTGTCGTTATGCATTTGCGAGTAATTGATGAGTTGCTGAATTTAATGATACTGGTTGTGGATATGAATACCGAATTGTTGCGGTTTAATTATTGATAATATTTTGCAAACTACTGGAATTATAATGTTGTGATAATATTCTGACATGACTTTTATCATGCCTTATGTTATGTTGTTGATATCTCACCCCTTTACGTTGTATATTACCTCCATTGGTGGTAATTTGCAAGTAATCAGGAATATAGTGTAGCTTTCCATTAAGGTGTCGTCGGTCGCTCTGGTACGTAGCACTCTTGGGGGGATGAACGATGAATTTTACTGTTTTATTTGACTTTCTTGTTGCTGAATTTTACTGAATATTCTTAATTTAATTGGTTGTTACTGTCGAGCACTAAATGTTAGTTGTACACACTAAGCCGGTGAATCGGTAGTGCTGATTTCTATGGTTGAACTAGTTGTTTTCGTTGAATCTATGTAAGGCTTTTACTTGCTGAATTTTAATGTAGTTGCTGCAAGTTTCGTGGTCTTACTTTAATCATTATAAATGTTGGAAATGTTTTATATTCTGCTGCAAATTAATGAGATGCCTTGTAATCGAGATGTTAAGCAAGTTGTTATATGTTCATCCAAGCTTCTATGCTATGTATCATTACTAAATGCATGCTGTCTAATTAAGTTGTGATATGTATGTTTCTGTAAGTTGAAAATGTGACGCCCAGGTTTTTGGTAGTGTGACGACCGTCACAGGACCCTAACGATCGTCACGCGTTCAAATTTTGTGCACTCTGATTGTATTTTGATGTTATCCGTTGGGTTAGAAATGGGGTGTTACAATAGCAACCTGTGTGTGTGAGTTTCGCTCCGTTATCCTTTTGGTGGTGGATCTGTCATCTGGATTGATGTCAGATTGTGCGATGGTGTTTGTCCTATCATCCTTTTGGTGTTAGTGGCTGGTGTGAGTTTCACTCCGTTATCCTTTTGGTGGGGGGTCTGTCATCTGGATTGGTGTCAGATTGTGCGATAGTGTTTGTCCTATCATCCTTTTGGTGGTAGTGGCCGGTGTGAGTTTCGCTCCGTCATCCTTTTTTTTGGGGGGGGGGGGGGGGGGGGGTCTGTCATCTTGATTGATGGTAGATTATGCGATAGTGTTTGTCCTATCATCCTTTTGGTGGTAGCGGCCGGTGTGAGTTTCGCTCTGTCATCCTTTTGGTGGGGGGTCTGTCATCTAGATTGGTTTCAGATTGTGCGATAGTGTTTGTCCTATCATCCTTTTAGTGGTAGTGGCCGGTGTGAGTTTCTCTTCGTCATCCTTTTGGTGGGGGTCTATCATCTGTATTAGTGTCATATTGTGTGATAGTGTTTGTCCTATCATCCTTTTGGTGGTAGTGGCCGGTGTGAGTTTCGCTCTGTCATCCTTTTGGTGGGGGGGTCTGTCATCTTGTTGATGTCAGATTGTGCGATGGTGTTTGTCCTATCATCCTTTTGGTGGTATTGGCCGGTGTGAGTTTCGCTCCGTCATCCTTGTGGTGCGGGGTCTGTCATAGTCATTAATGTCTTATTGTGCGATAGTGTTTGGCTCTATCACCCTTTTGGTGGTAGCAGCCGGTATGTGTTTGCTCTATTATCCTTTTGGTGGTAGTAGCCCGTGTGCATCTCTTCCCATCATCTTTTTGGTGATGTTGACCTTTTCCCAAGCACTGCTTTTCTTTTCGGACAAATTCAGGGTTTTCTTCATATCTAATTGTCTCGTACTTCGAAAGAACAAACTCCATAGTAGTTCATCCTACAAGTTTCAAGCCAATTAGATAGGGGCATCTGTCATACCCCAAATTTGTCCTACCTGTACATAGTGTCATCTGTACATTGAGTCATTAACCTTTATTCAGAAAAATTCAAAAGATATATGTGTTGATGTTGCTAATGGCCTAAATCCATGATTTTGCAAGTCTAAATTAGACCAAAGTGAGTTTCATTTGTGTTTCATTGGAGGTTTATCAAGGTAGAATTTTGGAAAATTTGTAATGCAACTCGCATCCCATCATTAGTTCGAGATGCATGACTGGCTGAGTTTTCTGTTCAAGGTAAAAACTGGCAATTAATTCAAGAAGAGCTCCAGATAACTATGATTGTATTCAATGAAAAGTGCAAGGATGGATTAATTCATATGGATTCTAGAGCTTGATCTTTTTTGAATTTTCAAGATTTCACATGGTTAATGCTCAAGTGCAGATTATGTGGAAGTCTAGTTGTACAAAAAGTGCAAATGGGGAAAGTTAGTGTTAATAAGAGTGGTTCAATTTTAAAAACCGATGCATGTCAAATTATATTTGAGTATAGAGATCCAAGCAAGGTTTACTTTGAATGACCTAAAGAGTTTCTTGCATTAAGGAGTCCATGGCTTTAAAAGGGTGCATTTCAAAGAAAGGGGGTATCATTTCTATTTCATTATAGGTCATGGGCCCAAGCCCATTTTGTTTATACCATGCTACAAAAATTTAGTTAATAAAAGTGTACACATTCAAGCCTATCTAAGTGAGCCCATTACTTTTGTTATCTTGCAAGATGGATTTTCAACAAGTTGAAGATAAAATAAAAAAGGAGAAATTTGATTTACACGGACTGTTTCGCACCATATGCTGTATTTTTTTTCTAACAATATGCCCAAAACAATTTCATGAATTGCTGCACAAAATTCCCACACAAGTAGCCCGGCAAGAATTATAGCTCCCGCGAAAACCTTCAGCTTTCATGTTTTATTTCCACAAGAACATGTGTATCTTCAATAGCCCATAATTTCTACAATAGTCCAAAAGAAGAGCAAGTTACAATCCATGTATTACATACACAAAAAGCTGAAGGAATACACAAGACTTTGATCTCACAAACCGTTTCTCATAATACCGCTATCACTTCTAACACCACGTGACTTGAGCACTCCAATAGCATAGCCTTCGCAGATCAATAGCGGCCCACATACTCGCCATAAAGGGAACTCGCAACATACATCGAATAATTGCAAGGAAGAGTTTCTCATTAGGAAAAAGACTCGCACGTTTTATACGGACCCACATACAGTATTATCACAAATTGTATATCTTGCATAATATTACCTGCATCATAACATTAAGGAATAAGGCGCTTATTATGCAACACAGGAAAAGAAGCAAGAGTCCTACGAAATAAAGAAGAAAGATATTGTTTTAAAAGCAAGTACGTACAATGTGTTGAAAATACACCGCAAGGACCGCAACAAAATGAAATACCTCTCACGCATCATCATACAGCAGTAACAAACATTTCACGACAAACCGTGAATTGTTGAAAACCGTACACACAGCTCCTTCAGCTGCAAAACCGCGATACCATCACCATGTACCTTCTCCTCTTTAATCTCCACGCGAGCAAAACGACGAAAGCTATTCACCCACCACCTGTGTACTGTGTACCTCCAGCCCACACAATTGAAAAAAGAGACAAAAAACTGTTGAGATAATTTTCAAGGCTCCAAAACCGTACCTGCTAAAATGTGAGAAATCAAAAGGACAACATACACATCCGCAGCACACAATTCATAGCAAAAGAAAAGAGCATCGTACGAACAAAAGCAGCGAGGGTTCACTCCGTAAATGCCGTGTTCCGCGCATTACCGTACGACAAGAGGAAACGCTCCACAACAATATAAAACCCACCTCCAAATCCCTCAAAGCGGATTCTGAAATTTCTCCTACCTCTTTCCCTCAAATACTTGAAAACCCAGCCACACAGAATCCCAAAATAGAACGAAAAACGCAAGAACAGACCCTTACAAAAAACGGCGACTTCACCTCCTCCCTCATTTTCTCGAGCAACCACAGCCCTGTGTCTTTTTCCTCAACCCCAAACCAGCTGCACTTTCAGATCTTCAAACCGCAATAGCCTCCAAATATCTCCAAACTCAAGACCTTATACCCGATCCTCAAACCTTCACCGGAACACCCATTTTCAACAAACCACCCGGAAATGCAACACTCTTTGACATCTAACCTCAAACCCACAATTTTTTTTCCGAAACTATCAGACAACCCATCCAAAACTGTATATAAATTCCATCAGGAACTCAGCGTCTCACCAATCCTTAGTAAAACCCATCCATCTCACTTTCTTCCCCTTCAACTTTCCAGAAAACCCATTCTCAGCACCTCCACCGTGATAACCTTCACAACACAACCACCAAATCTGAGTCCCCTTCTTCTTCAAATCCTTTGAACTACCTTTTAATTCCTTCAAACAACATGACTTAACAACCCAAACCCAGCTAAATCTGATCCAAGACGAAACGTTTTTTTTGCAATCTGAACCAAGTGATTGAAAACGGAAGGAGATGAAACAGAGTGAGAACCAGAGCAAAAAGGGGAAGGTTGGGACGGTTTATTTTGTTTTTTGATTGCCTTTGTCGCATGTTTTTGTTTCAGAACGAAGAGTGTTGATTGCTCTTTTTGGGTCTGGTGTTGAGATTTCAAAATTATATTGCCCTGTTTTAACCGTGCCCTGTGTCTTGTTCTTTATTTTTCCTTTTAAAAACACGAGTTGCTTTCCTCCTTTCATTTGATGCTGCTTCCAATGGTTTGATAGCTTGATCTGAGCTTTTTTATTTTATTTTTAGGATGATGGGCCTTTGAGGCCCATATGATTCCCTAATATGGAGTTTTTTTTAGTTTAGGATTTTTTTAATATTTATTTTTATCTTTAATTATTTAGCTAATCATGATGTTAACATTTTCAATTAATTTTGTAAAATTTCTTTGGTAAATAATATCATATTTATTTTCAATTATATTTTCATTTTCGATTTTATTCTTTTTATTGTTTTTCGGTCGAAGACGAGACCTCCGTAAACCGTTATTGGTCAAACTATTGATAAATAACGTTGGATCTGATACCACCTTCTTTCTCTCTTCATTTCTTCTTCACTTTCGATTTTTATCCATTTTATCGATTTTTATTCATTTTATTTATTTTCCTCGTTTTGGGTCGATGACGAGACCTCAAAGTTGTTTGTCTGTCAAATTATTGATGAAAAATAACAAACCCGAGACCAACTTCTTTTTAACTTCTCATTTTCGATTTTTATCATTTTTTATTCATTTTATTTGATTCTTACTCATTTCTTGTCAATGACGAATTTTTAATAATTATTATCGGTCAAATTATTGATAGATGATAATTTATTCGAGACTATCTTATTTTCTATTTCATTTTCCTCTTTATTTCCATTTTTTATTCATTTTTCCGATCGATGATGTCTTCCGATTCGTAAGAGTCGTGTATCGAAGTCGATAACCTTCTCGATTTCAAATCTATGGAGAATGACCATTTGGGTCATTTTCTTTACTTTGGGATCGATGATGTCTTCCGATTCGTAATCGACATTTTGTTTGCGATTAAGACGAGATTCACCTTATTTTGTCTGTGCGACACGATTAAATTGGTGAATGATTCTCAATATCATTTCTCCATCTTGTTTTTTAGCACGGATATCAACTCACGCGACCTCCTATAGTTCGACTTTCATCATAAGTCGAGCTACGATGGTTTAGTGTTACATTTGTCCCGATTTAATTTCTAACCAAACTAACCACTAACTTTAATTTCCGTCAAATATCAACTGTTTTATTCTTCTGTCAAATATTATTGTTATATTATTGCTATATTATTCATACTCATATCATATTCATCTTATCTTATTCAACCATTATCGAAAACACATAATAAACTATCATAATCCTAAAAGCCAAATTGGTGGACTGTTGGATCATTGGTCATTTGCAGGAACCCTAATATTGAGTTTGTGCTCGACTTTGCTCAAGGCGTAGTTTAGGACACAATGCACACACACAGCTTTCACTTGGGCTACCTGACAAAGAGACCCCTTTATTTCGTGCAATCCTGTGTAATTTACATGTACCCCTCTCCCATTCCAACGTATGTTTCGTATTTCTTTGATTATCGGTTTATCTCCTAGGAGCACCCATAGGGACTAGAGCGGATCAAACTATTTTCAAACTAATTCTCAATTCGTCATCGAGCCATTTTCAAAAACCTTGTAAGTCGAGTGCTCATACGCATTCACCATCAACCTATTGCACAATTCGACCCTTGATGTGGAAGTCAAGTCGGTCCCGTTTCTCAAACCATATCCATTACACGCTTTGCACGCAATAATAAGTCAAACCCTTGATCCAACGTCAAGTAGATTTTCGTAACAAACCATCAATCAATTAACAATTATTTAATTCTTTTCAAGGTGTAAAGAGTGGGTTCATGTCTTTGAGCTTGCTTTTAGTTGTTTGGATGCGAGTTATCTTATTCGTGTGTGAGCAATTGACGCCTCTAAATAACATTAACAACTCGACAACACTCAACCATCCTTCCACTACTCATCCTTCCAAACTTCATTCCAAACTTAAACAACTTTGTTTTCACGATGAAAAAGAGAGGGTTCCAAGTCTTTGGTTCGCTCTCCCGACTACTTGGGTCCGAGAAGCGTTTCTTAAGCTTCAAGGAGTCATCATCCGATCAATCTCACCTTTCAAACACATTTTCTTCAAGATGAATAAGAGAGAGTTCCAAGTCTTTGGTTCACTCTCCCGATTACTTGGGTCTGAGAAGTCTTTCTTAAGCTTCAATTAATCGCCATCCGTACCCACCTCCCATCCAATTCAATCCCGTTCCTTTTCGTGGTTGTTACTGATAACGCAAAATCATATATATATATATATAATGATGTACTTTCTACTAATCGGCGACCGTTTTCACTCTGATTTCGGATATTTCCACACTATTTGCCCAGTATTTTGCAGGTATTCAAAGTCCATGCTCAAATGGAGCAAGATAAAGAAAAGAAGCATTTACATGTGAAAACCAGGTGAAAATCAGACAAAAAAGCAGCAAAAACGAGTTCTGCTGATATGACGACCGTCACAAGGGTGTGACGACCGTCACAGGTCCATGACGACCGTCATGGAGTTAAAATGCAGTTTTCTGCACGTGTTGTCAAGTGATGAAAGTGCCAAAGAGAAGTGGACCACTAGCTCCTATATTTTCTGATACCATTCCCACTTCCCGAAGAAATAAACCGTTGAATATCCCATCTATAAAAGAAAGTAGCTGGTACCAGAAAAAAGGGAGTCGCATTGAAGAAACGAAGTGCTGCCAATTTACTTTCAGAGCAATTATTCAGTTTCCCATTTTCTTATCGTTATTTTGTTTCCTTTTTCTTTCCTTCCTTGCAATTATTGTTTTACTTTCCCATTTCTATTCTGTACGAGTAATTGGCATAAAGACTAAATCCTGCCGCCATTTTGGAGGATTTCCCCAAAAGCCAAATCGAATTATTTACAGGTTTCTATTTTAATCGATTGTTGATTGCTATTTCCCATTATAATGCATATTATTATTTTCTGCCATTATTTACGTGTTGTTAATTTATATTCCATGTCTGTCTAAATCTTAAGTAATCGGTATGTAATAAATAATCTGATGGGATTCGATAATTAACCGGTGTACACCTACCTTTTCAAAACTTATTTATGGCTACAGTTTTTAAATCGATTTTTTTAAATAAACCTTCTTCGCGACAGCGAGAAATTATTTACAGTAGTTTTGCCACGACAGTGGGAAATTCATAAAGGTACGAACCAACAAGCGACAGCTGAGGCTAAGACCAGATAGTAAAAACTAGGCATTCATTTTAAAACAGTGACAGCGCTTTAAAAGGAATTAGAACTTAATAGTTTTCAAAAAGTAACTTTAACCCCGAACGGGATAGCGACAGCATACGTTTCGCCTTAGAGTTACGACTAGCGTCAACAACCATCGTGAGACAAAGGTCTTTAAACCATCATTTTCTTCTTAAACTATTTTTGAAAACCTAAAGACACCGGTGACCTATAGAATCCCTGAAGAAGTAACATATTACATACCGATTCAAGCCCGTATACCTTAAGTAAAAGCTTTAGTTCCCTTTAATTTACGCACTTATTTTGTTATTATTCCCCTAAAACATTACCAACCTAGATAAACACAGTAACACCCAAAAATACTAGTTTGATTACGAGTCCCTGTGGGATCGATATCTATTATTACTACGCGATAGACTGTGCACTTGCAGTTAATTGAGTTAGACATAGAAAGTCGCGATCAAGTTTTTGGGGCCGTTGACGGGGACCCGTTTAGTCAATAGTGTAATCTTTTGTTACACAGTATAGACTAGGTTAACAATTCTCTCTCCCTCTACTCATTCTTCGATTGTATGCCAAGTACTCGCTCACAAGGCAACATCTTACAGCCTACAATCGCCGAACTAGAGCGCTTCTTACATTTAAGAAGGCACATCAACGAATATCAACGAAGACACAATATTCCTGATCTTCTTGCTCATCCTCCTGTTGAAGAAGCAAAGATGGCTGACGGACCTCAGAACAAACCGCTGAAGGACTACGCTACACCCTCTCAGATGGAACCTCGAAGTAGCATTGTTGCCCCAGCTATCAATCGAACCGATTTCGAACTAAAACTGTCATTGCTGTCAGCTGTACAACAAAATCAATTCTCAGGAAATGCAACTGAGGATCCAAACGAACACTTAACGAAGTTTGTGCAATACGCAGACACAGTGAAGGCAAATGGAGTAACTCCAGACGCAATAAGACTTCGTCTTTTTCCTTTCTCTCTTAGAGATAGAGCTTGGACATGGTTACAATCCTTACCATCCAACTCCGTTACGACGTGGGAATAGTTGAAGAACGTTTTCTTAGCAAGATACTTTCTGCCAAGCAAAACTGCCATGCTTAGAGCTCAAATCAACGGATTTCGACAAAAAGATACTGAATCTCTCTACGAAGCGTGGGAAAGGTTCAAAGATATGATGAGAGCATGTCCTCACCACGGTCTAGAAGACTGGGTGACGATCCATGCTTTCTACAATGGGCTTCTGTATAACACCAGATTAACGGTAGACGCCGCCGCGGGCGGTGCACTTATGGATAAGCCATACAACGAAGCCTATCAACTAATCGAAAACATGTCTCAGAACCACTGCCAATGGGGAGGTGAACGAATTCCAGCAGAGAAACCCGCAGCGAAAGGTGGGATGTACGAGATCAGCAACCTTGAAAAGTTCAACGCTAAAGTAGATGCTCTAGCACAGAAAATCGACAGTCTGACCGTTAACCCAACTGCAACCGTAGCTGCGGTAACTCCAAACTGCGAGTTATGCGGAATCGCCACTCATAATGCGCCCGAGTGTCCATTACTGGCAGGAATCCCACCAGATCAAGTAAACTACACTCAAGGAAATCCTTACGCAAATACTTACAACCTAGGATGGAGGAACCACCCAAATTTTTCCTACAAGAACGATAATGCCTTGCAAGCACCCGCTGCTCCGCCAGGATATCAGAAACCAGCCGCTGCTGCCCAGACTGCCCCTAGGAAATCAAACCTCGAATTGATAATGGAAAAATTCATAGCTACTCAAGCTCAAACAAACAAATAATTCCTGAATCAAAACATACACACTAGCGAGCAGATTAAACAGCTGACCGGAAAAGTAGACGCTTTAGCCACCCACAATAAGATGCTCGAAACGCAGATATCACAGGTGGCTCAACAACAAGCCTCTGCAGCTGCCCCAGCTGGAACATTTCCAGGCCAGCCCGAACCTAATCCTAAAGGTCACGCAAACGCTGTTATATTAAGAAGTGGAAAAGAATTGGAAGGCCCAACAGATCCTAGGAATAAAGATTTAGTAATGCATCAGAAATCTGATAAACCAACCGAAAAGGAGTCTGAAACAGAAAAGAAGGAATGTGACGAGCAAAAGGCCGCCAAAGATGAAAACTCATATGTGCCTCCAGCGCCATATAAACCACCTATCCCTTATCCTCAAAGATTAATAAACTCAAAAACTTCAGGACAATTTAAGAAATTTGTTGAACTTCTGAAACAACTAAACATCACTATCCCGTTCACAGAAGCGATAACTCAAATGTCGTCATACGCTAAGTTTCTTAAAGAAATCTTGTCTAATAAAAGGAAAATAGAGGATAACGAGACAGTGACACTTACTGCCGAATGTAGCGCAATCATTCAAAACAACATGCCTCCTAAACTAAAAGACCCAGGTAGTTTCTCCATACCTTGCATCATAGGAAAGTTTGTTATAGACAAAGCTCTATGCGATCTAGGAGGCAGTATAAGTGTAATGCCTTTATCTATATGCAAAAATCTGAATATGGGAGAACTAAGACGAACTAAAATGTCCATACAATTGACTGACCGATCAGTCAAATATCCCGTCGGTGTACTGGAAAACGTTCCAGTACGCATAGGCCAATTCTATATCCCAACCGACTTCATAATCATGGACATCAAAGAGGACTCTGTTACCCCAATTATCATAGGAAGACCGTTCCTAGCTACAGCCGGAGCTATCATAGACGTAAAGAAAGGAAGGCTAACATTCGAAGTAGGAGAAGAAAAGATAGAGTTCATCCTTACCATGTTCTTGAAGGCACCAGCTATAGATGACACATGCTATATAGTAGATGTCATTGACGAATGCATACGAGAATTAGAGAAGGAAGAAACTACATATTCTGAAATCATGAAAATCCAGATCCCTGCTATTCATGAAGACGACAACTGGCGTGCACCATACAAAGATGATAGTCTGAGCGAGATCTTAGCACTCACTCCAAATCACATGCCAGGTCCGAAAAACCCAGCTTTAGAACTTAAAGAGCTACCTAAAACCCTCAGGTAAAAATTCCTAGATACATAATTCAAAAGACCGGTAATAGTCAACGCAAATTTAGGACAATCAGAAACTGAGCAATTATTAGAAGTCCTAAGGAAATACCCAATCGCGTTAGGCTATAATATAAGCGATCTAAAAGGTATAAGTCCCTCCATCTGTATGCACCGTATCATGCTGGAGGAAGACTGCAAAAATTCAAGAGAACATCAGAGGAGGATAAACCCGATCCTAAGCACTGTAGTCAAAGACGAGGTGAAAAAGTTACTAGACGCAGGAATCATATACCCGATCTCCGACAGCCAATGGGTCAGCCCAGTACACGTAGTACCCAAGAAAGGAGGTGTTACTGTAGTGAAGAATGCAAAAGGCGAATCGATAACCCAAAGAGTTGTGACCGGAAACAGGATGTGTATCGATTACAGAAAACTGAATAAGGCAACTCGGAAAGATCATTTCCCTTTACCTTTCATAGACCAAATGTTGGAAAGACTAGCGAAACATTCGTACTTCTGCTATCTAGATGGTTATTCGGGATTCTTTCAAATTCCTATTCACCCTGATGACCAGGAAAAGACAACATTCACCTGTCCCTATGGTACTTTTGCTTATCGCCGAATGTCGTTCGGACTGTGCAATGCTCCGGCAACCTTCCAAAGATGCATGATGGCAATCTTTGCGGATTACATAGACGACATCATGGAAGTGTTCATGGATGACTTCTCTGTATGCGGACAAAGCTTCGAAAGCTGCCTGTAAAATTTAGAAATGGTACTCAAAAGGTGCGCTAAAGTGAACCTTGTCCTTAATTGGGAAAAATGCCATTTCATGGTGCGACAAGGCATCATTTTAGGACACGTCATATCTGAAAAGGGGATCGAAGTTGACAAAGCCAAAATAGAGATCATAAAGGATCTCCAACCTCCGAAAACCGTACGAGAAATACGAAGCTTCTTAGGACACGCTGGATTCTACCGAAGATTCATAAAGGATTTCTCGAAAATCACAAAACCTCTTACAGGTTTATTAATGAAAGATGTCGAGTTCATCTTCGACAAAGAATGCTTAGAGGCATTCGAAACTCTAAAGTCAGCACTTATCGCTTTACCAATCATGCAACCCCCAGATTGGCGACTACAATTCGAAATCATGTGCGATGCGAGTGATTACGCTGTAGACGCAGTTCTAGGACAAAGGAAAGACAAGAAGCTTCATGCTATCTACTACGCCAGTAGAACTTTAGACCCTGCCCAAATGAACTACGCCACAACGGAAAAGGAACTTCTAGCAGTCGTGTTTGCTCTTGACAAATTCCATTCCTACTTGGTAGGAGCCAAAATAATCATATACACAGATCACGCTGCCATTAGGTACCTAATAAGCAAAAAGGACGCCAAACCCAGATTATTGAGATGGATCCTATTATTACAAGAGTTCGACTTAGAAATTAAAGATAAGAAGGGGACCGAGAACGTAGTTGCAGATCACTTATCCCGTATAGAGGGCATTAAACAAGAACCAGTGCCTATCAATGACGACTTTCCCTACGAACGTCTGCTAGCCAAATTGGAAAGCGATATGTCCAACTCAACTTCGGAAGAACCAGAACTGGAAAAAACCGTGGAAGCTGTCTATGCTCAAGCCACTTTGCCGTGGTTTGTCGACATCGTTAATTACTTGGCCGCAAGCGTGCTTCCACCGGACCTGACTTATCAACAAAAGAAGAAATTCTTCCACGACTTAAAGCATTACTACTGGGAAGAACCTCTACTCTTCAAGCGAGGCGCCGACAACTTATTGTTAGAACACAGATTGGTTCTTAATAATAACTCTTTGTTTTGATGATAACTGTTAGGAAATTTATATTTAAGAATTATATACTCTAAAATTTGTTTGAGAGTTTTACTGCAGATTGAATTGAAATTAACTCTCTAGAAGCAAATCTGTATTGTATACAAGAAGTTATCCTGACTCTGAAGCGCCAGATGCATCTTAGAGAAGAATCTGATTGCTCTTTGCAGAAGATTCTGAGCGTAGTCTCCAGAAGGATCTGAAGCAAGAAGCTCCAGAACATTCTGAGTCAGAAGCATCTGAAGATAGTCAGAAGCATCTGAAGCAAAGAAGAATATTGTTTGAAGAGTTTCTCAAAGCATAATTCTACAGAAGTTTCTGAAAGTACCAACGCTGCCAAATACTGAAGTTCTGTGTCAAATATGCTCTGATGATCAACACGCTGAAAGCACACATGCTGCAGAAGACTCTGATACAGCAAAGTTCTGATTATCATTAGAAGACTCTGATCCATTCAGACTCTGATGAACTTGCTGAAAACTGAAGAAGTAATATTCAAGAATATATCCGTTGGAGTTATTCAACGTCTCTTTCCTCATTTGTGCTAGACACACTTACACAGACAAAAAGGATTTTTCTATGCTATCTACTTCTAGGAAAGGTCACTTGATGTAAAGACAAAAAGGCTCAGACCTTTTTGGGACTCTCTTTTCAACGCTCAGCATCCTTGGATCAGCTGCCTATAAAAGGAGAACTCCACCACATTCTTCAGTTACACAATTTGCTGAAAAGAAATCATATTATTCTAAGCTCTCATTCTTTCATATTCTTCTTAGAATTTATTGTACTTAAACTTAAGAGAAAAAATCACTGTTGTGATAAAAGCTTTATAGAAGCATTAATACTCTTGTATTTAATTTACATTGATTGTAAAGGATTTTCCTTAAGAGGATTCAGTTGGAATCAGTAGCTCTTGAGAAGACTAAGAACAGTTGTTCTTAGGTGTTACTATTGTAATCAGTTTGATTTAATAGTGGATTAAGTCCTTGTTGAGAAAGGAAAATCACTCTAGGAAGGGTGGACTGGAGTAGTTGTTTAAACGAACCAGGATAAAAATAATTGTGTGATTATTTTTTAAGTCTTAATCTTTCATACTTATTCAACCCCCCCCCCCCCTTCTAAGTATCATCTCACCTTCAGTTGGCATCAGAGCTCCGGTTCTGAGTGTGCTACCACTTAACAGTGTCAGTAAAGATCCAGAGAGAAATACTTTGATATATATTTATTTGTTACCATGGTTGATAATTCAATGTCCAATATTAACAATAAATATGAAGAGAGGGATAGGATCAGCACCAAACCCCCAATGTTTGATGGGGAGAAATTTGACTACTGGAAAGACAGAATTGAGAGTTTTTTCCTAGGATATGATGCTGATCTATGGGATCTAGTCATAGATGGATATGTACATCCCACAGATGGGAATGGCAAAAAGATTGACAGAAAATCTATGACAGATGCTCAGAAGAAAGATTTCAGAAATCACCACAAAGCCAGGACTATATTATTGAATGCAATTTCACATACAGAGTATGAGAAAATTACAAACAGGGAGACTGCTTTTGATATGTTTGAATCCCTAAAAATGACTCATGAGGGAAATTCTCAAGTTAAGGAGACAAAAGCTCTGGCTCTGATCCAGAAGTATGAGGCTTTCAAAATGGAAGACTCTGAATCTGTTGAAGCCATGTTCTCCAGGTTTCAGATACTCACTACTGCGCTGAAAGTTCTGGACAAGGGATATTCTACATCAGATCATGTAAAGAAAATCATCAGAAGTCTGCCTACCAGATGGAGACCAATGGTGACTGCCTTGAAGATGGCTAAAGATCTAAACAAGATCTCTCTAGAAGAACTCATCAGCTCACTGAGGAGCCATGAGATTGAGCTTGAGGAAGATGAACCTCAGAAGAAAGAAAAAGGTAAATCTGTTGCATTAAAATCTAACAAAACTGCTAAAGCTTTGCAGGTCATTCAAGAAAGCTCTGAAGAATCTTCTTCTGAAGAAGAAGATGAGTTATCCATGCTGTCCAGAAGGATTAACAAACTCTGGAAGCACAAGGGAAAAAAGTTCAACAACTTCAGAAGATCTGATAATAGAAAGGAATCTTCTGGACACAGAAGATCTGCCAAGAAAGAAGTTGTGTGCTATGAGTGCAAAGAACCTGGGCACTACAAAAATGATTGCCCCAAACTTCAGAAAGAAAAACCCAAGAAGAAGTTTAACAAAAAGAAGAAGGTTCTGATGGCAACATGGGATGACTCAGATGAATGTGAATCATCTTCTGAATCAGAAGAAGAATGTGCAAATGTTGCACTGATGGCCAGCACAGAGGATCAAGAGGAAGGTACCTCAGGATATGAATCAGAATCTGAATCTGATGATGACGCAGAAGAGGTAATGGCTAAACTTACCAAAGAAGAACTCATAAAAGTTTTAACAGAAGTTCTTAAAAGTTATAACAATATCAAACTCAAATACAAGAAGCTGAAAAGCAATCTTGAATCTGAGATTGATCTTCTGAAAACAGAACTTGTTGAGCAAAAAGAAATAAATCTGAAAATCAAAAATGACTTTGAAATAACTCAACAAGAATCTGAATCTGAGACTAAGTCATGTGAAAATATTTTAGAAAAATATGACTCTAGCTTTCAGAGATTTCTCACTAAGAGCATAGACAAAAGCAAGATGGCTTCTATGATCTATGGTGTTAGTGGAAACAACAGAAGAGGTATTGGATATGAATCTTCATCTGGAAGCAATCCAAAACCTGTTGACAAACTTTTCATCAAGAAGACACCTCTGTATTCTCAATTCAAATTTGGTCACTTGAATGACATTAAACACACAAGCTCTGAGAAGAATACTTATGTGTTTAAACCCAAGGCAAGTCAGAATAAACATTATGTTATGAAACATAAGTTTAGACAAACCTACAAACCAACTAACCCCAAAGGACCCAAGAAGATCTGGGTACCTAAAAACAAAATAATTCCTGTTGCAGATGTTCTTAGCAGCAAGGTCAGGACACCAATCATGGTACCTGGACTCTGGATGCTCACGACACATGACAGGAGAAAAGTCTATGTTCCAAGGCCTGGAACTTAGATCTGGAGGTGACGTGAAGTTTGGAGGGAACCAGAAGGGCAAGATCATTGGATCTGGCACTATTGGAAATGGTAAACTTCCCTCTATTACTAATCTTTTACTTGTTGAAGGGTTAAAGCATAACTTATTGTCCATAAGTCAATTAAGTGACAATGGTTATGATATTACCTTTAATCAAAAATGTTGTAAAGCTATTAGTCAGAAAGATGGCTCTATCCTATTTAGTGGTAAGAGGAAAAACAACATTTATAAAATAAATCTTTCAGAACTTAAAGTTCAAAATGTTAAATGCCTCTTGTTTGTTAATGAAGAGCAATGGGTCTGGCATAGAAGATTGGGCCATATTAATATGAGACGTATATCTCAGATTAATAAACTTAATCTTGTCAGAGGACTCCCTAATCTGAAGTTCACTTCAGATGCTCTTTTTGAAGCATGCCAGAAAGGGAAGTTTTCAAAAACATCTTTCAAATCAAAAAATGTTGTTTCTACTTCTAAACCACTAAAACTACTTCATATTGATCTGTTTGGACCAGTGAAAACTGCATCCATCAGAGGAAAGAAGTATGGATTAGTCATTGTTGATGACTTTAGCAGATGGACATGGGTAAAGTTCTTAAAACACAAGGATGAGTCACATTCTGTGTTCTTTGACTTCTGCAAGCAAGTCCAGAATGAAAAGAATTTCAAAATTATAAAAGTCAGAAGTGATCATGGTGGTGAATTTGAAAATAAATATTTTGAAAAATATTTTTCTGAAAATGGCATTGCTCATGATTTTTCCTGTCCTAGAACTCCACAACAGAATGGGGTTGTAGAGAGGAAAAACAGAACTTTGCAAGAAATGGCCAGAACCATGATCAATGAGACAAATCTGGCAAAACATTTTTGGGCAGAAGCAATCAATACAGCCTGTTACATTCAGAACAGAGTGTCTGTTAGACCTCTTCTGAAGAAGACTCCTTATGAACTGTGGAAGAACAAAAAGCCCAACATTTCATATTTTCATCCTTTTGGATGTATTTGCTATATGTTAAACACTAAGGAAAATCTGAGCAAGTTTGATTCCAAAGCACAGAAGTGTTTCATGCTTGGTTATTCTGAACGCTCTAAAGGCTACAGAGTATACAACACTGAGACACAGATTGTGGAAGAATCCATTCATGTCAGATTTGATGATAAGCTTGGCTCTGAAAAGCCAAAGCAGGTTGAAAACTCTGCAGATAGGGAAGTAGTCTTTATTGACTTTGAAGTTCCAGAAGCAGACAAAACTCAAGTGAAGGAACCAGAAGCAACTCCAGATGCTACTCCCTTAACTTCACAGATGAATAATCTCAACATTTCTGAAGAGTCAACTATCAGAGGATCATCATCCAGAATTAAAGCTTCTCATCCAGAGGATGTCATTATTGGAAAGAAGGATGATCCCATCAGAACAAGATCCTTTCTAAGATCATCTGAAGCATCACTATTTGGACTAGTGTCAGAAATTGAACCATCTTCTGTAGAAGAAGCTCTGCAAGATAATGATTGGATTATTGCCATGCAAGAAGAGCTAAATCAATTCAGCAGAAATGATGTATGGGATCTAGTTCAAAGACCTCAAGGATTCAATATTATTGGTACAAAATGGGTCTTCAGAAATAAGCTAAATGAGAAAGGAGAAGTTGAGAGGAATAAGGCAAGGTTGGTTGCTCAAGGGTACAGTCAGCAAGAGGGTATTGATTACACTGAGACATATGCTCCAGTGGCAAGGTTAGAATCTATACGCCTTCTTATTTCCTTTGCTGCATAAAATAACATCACTTTGTATCAGATGGATGTTAAAAGTGCCTTTCTTAATGGTATTATAGAAGAAGAAGTTTATGTCCACCAACCTCCTGGTTTTGAAAATGAAAAATTTCCAGATCATGTTTTCAAATTAAAGAAATCTCTATATGGATTAAAACAAGCTCCCAGAGCTTGGTATGAGAGATTGAGCAATTTTCTTCTGGAGAAGAATTTCATCAGAGGCAAAGTGGATACAACTGTATTCTGTAAAACAATTAAGAAAGATCTTCTAATTTGCCAAATTTATGTAGATGATATTATTTTTGGATCAACAAATATTATGCTTGGAAAGGAGTTTGCTACATGTATACAGGCAGAATTTGAAATGAGCATGATGGGAGAACTCAGATTCTTTCTAGGAATCCAAGTTAATCAAACTCCAGAGTGCACCTACATACATCAGACAAAGTATTTTAAAGAACTTCTGAAGAAATTCAACATGTCTGACAGCAAGCTGGCAAAGACTCCAATGCATCCTACTAGCTCACTTGGCAAAGAAGAGGTAAGTAAGAAAGTAGACCAGAAGCTCTACAGAGGTATGATTGGCTCTCTTCTTTATCTTACTGCTTCTAGACCTGACATATTGTTCAGTGTTTGTCTGTGTGCTAGATTCCAATCAGATCCTAGAGAATCACACTTGACAGCTGTCAAGAGGATTCTAAGGTATCTGAAAGGTACTTCTAATGTGGGTTTGTGTTACAGAAAATCTGATGATTTCAAATTAGTTGGATTCTGTGATGCTGACTACGCTGGAGACAGAGTGGAAAGAAAAAGTACTTCTGGAAGTTGTCAATTTCTAGGAAGAAATTTAATCTCCTGGTACAGCAAGAAGCAACCTACAATTGCACTTTCAACCACAGAGGCTGAATACATTGCTGCTGCTGGATGTAGCACGCAGATGCTCTGGATGAAGAGTCAACTAGAAGATTATCAAATTTTTGAGAGTAACATTTCTATCTTTTGTGATAATACTTCTGCTATATGTTTGTCCAAGAATCCCATTTTACATTCTAAGGCAAAACATATAGAAATTAAGCATCATTTCATCAGAGACTATGTTCAGAAGGGGATCATAAATTTAGCCTTTGTTGATACAGATCATCAATGGGCAGATATTTTTACAAAACCCCTTGTTGAAGATAGATTCAATTTTATTCTGAAAAATATTGGTATGGATTTTTGTCCAGAATGATATTTATCAGAAGCAAATTGTTATAGATGCAAAAATGCTTAAATGCTCTGAAGTATTTCTTCTGTTTATTTATTATATTCTGATCAATATTTCTGATGTGAAACTCTGAACTAACCATCTTTAGAAGATCTGAACGTTGGCTAACATTTTAGTTCTTAAGAGAATTCAGAACAGCATGCAAGTAAACACGTGTCCCACAAAATCTGAAGAGGTGGCGTGTACATAACTGAAGAGACGTTTGAGGTGAAGTTTGAATAGTAAGAATCTTGGTTTTCCCCCCAAATTGTCAGAAGCATTTAATGTTTTGAAATGATTTTTATTCTCTTTATTTAATGCTTGCTCAAACGTGCGTTTTTCTGACTTTTGATGTGCCTAAGTGTTTAGTATAAATACTTGTCTTGTATTCACTTTCACACTTTTCACTCTCAGAATTTACATGCGTTTTCATCTCCTATTTTCTCTGCATAAAAACCCAAAACCTAAGTGTTTGAAAAAGCATTCTTCAATGGTGTCTTCTTCATCAACAACTGCTCAGTTCCAATCTACTATGGCTGCTGTGACTTCAGAAAACTTGGGTGCTGCTCCATATTCTCCTCCCAAAAGAACACTTCTAACGCCTGTTGATAAACTAGAAGTTCTGTGTGAATCTATGGTTGAGTTTGATTCTCTGGCAGATAATGGGTTTGATTTTCGTTCCATAATTAGAGCTCAAGGATGGATTAAGTACTTTGATAGGCTGTTTGGACCAGTTTATCCTCTCCTTGTGAAAGAATTCTGGATTCATGCATCAGTTTATCCCAAGTTCATCTTATCTTCTGTGCTGGGAAAAGAGATTATTATCACAGAGGATCTGATAAGAAGACCGATAGGTTATGAAGAAACAGATGGTATTTCCCACTTGCCAGCTGGGCGTGTGGACATGGAAGAGGTTTATGAGGAAGTTATGACTGCTGGTCAAGCTTCTAACAGATTCAAAGATCTGAAGCCTGATTACAAGATCTGGGCCAAGATCTTCATGGGATGCATCCACCACAGGAAATCAACCAATTCTCCAGATTATGTCAACAATGAACAGATCTATTTCATGTACTGCCTTAGTCAGAGCACCAAGGTAGATCTTCCATACATTCTGTTCATGCATCTGTGGAATCATATCAATGCATCTAGAGAATCTGTGAAAGAGAAAGGCCAGAAGATCAGGACTTGGATCCCCTTTGGAAGGTTGATCTCAGATCTTCTCACTGAAAATGGTTTAGTGACTGCTCTGTACGCTGCTGGGGTTACAGAGGAATTAGAGTTTATTATGGGAAAACCTCTGAACGCTAAAAGTCTTCTGAGACTCAAAATTGTTGATGAACTCACTACTGCTCCAAAGAGGTTGAATATGTCTGAATTGAATAAGAGGGTTCCTGTAGCTGACTTTCCTCTATTCTTTGCTGAAGAACCCAGACATATAGTGCTTATGTATATAGAAGAATGCAAAAAGGAAGGAATACCTGTTCCAGCTAATGTGTTTCAGCTTGTCAAACAACCACTACCAGATGCAGGAGAAGAAGAAGTATCACTTCAGAGGAAAAGGACTCAGCCTGCAGAAGAATCTGAACCTGTCCAGAAGAAGGTCAAGATTGCTGAGAAGCCCAAGAAGCTCTTGAAGAGAAAAGATTTTGAAGAAGCTGCCTCTGTACCTGCTAAGAGGATTAAAGTAAAAGGTACTAAAACATCTGTAACTTCTGCAAATCTTGTTATTAATGATTCATATATTAAGTCTGTTCCAAAACCACCTGTTACTCAAACAACTTCTGTTACTGCCCCCAGTTCTGTTTCACCTCAAAAACAAACAACTGCTTATGTATCAAAACCATCTCAACCCAAAATACACATCAAACACTTTGTTCCACGACAACAACCATCAGATCCAAAACCATCAGATCATCAACCATCAGATCAACCACCATCAGAACAACAACCATCTGAAAAACAAAAATCTAATCAACAACAAACCTCTGAACATCCAGAAAACCAACCAAAAGAAGTTCAACCAGAAAAAGCCTCTGACATTCCACCATCAAATAATCCACCTTCTGAACCTATTGCACCTGTTACTTCTGAACCTACAAAAGTAACTTCTGCTCCTGTTTCATCAGAACCACCATCCAAACAATCTGACATTCCTTCAGAACCTACCAACACATTTGAACCTCACATCCCTGAGACAGAAGTTCTTGATGTCACTCCATTAAAAACAGTGTTTCAAGTATCTTCTACCTCTTGTACACCTACAACATCCTCCAACTCATCAGAATCAGAAATCCACCCAGATTTTCTAATTTCTCCATCTGACAAATATCCTGAACCTGAACCTGAATCAACCATACCTTCTAAAACTTCCATTCCAGATCCTATGCCTCCACCTGCACCATCATCTGAGATGATAGTCCCCAATTCCAATCCATCATCATCTGCTATATCTTGTGCCCAAGTTTCTTCTCTTTATCATAATCTATCTTATGGTTTCAAACTGAAAGATTTTTATGATAGAGTTGAACCTTCTGAACCCCTCAACCCTCTGAAACCAAAACTCAGACAGGCTCTTCCATCTGTGATACTTTCATATATTCAATCAATGAACAATGTAGGATCCTTAGCAACAATATCTGGAACCTCTGGTAAAGCTGTTGTTTCAGCTCTGCAACTTGCATCTGATAACACAGTTGCATCTGCTGAACCACCAACATCTGCTTTCAAACCATACTCAAATGAACCTTTTGATGATGTTTGCCCATTTGCTTAATGCACAAGACCAAAACCTCATTTGCTTAATGCTTTGAACAGATCCTTACCTCCAAAACCAGAAATTCCTTTCATTCCATATTATCCCCCTCCTCTGATTTCCATCCAAAAATCACTTTTACCACCAACTCCCAAACCTAAACATATGACTCTGGAAACCTTGCTTAAACCACAACCCAGACTTAATATTGATCATTTATTTCAAACGTTTTTGCAAAAAATACAGATGTCTTTAGGTACTGTTCAGAAGAGATGCTCTAAAACAATGGATGCAAATGAATCTGACATCATCTGGAAAGGATTCATCAATAGATTCAACACTGTAGCTTCAAATCTGAAGAACGTCTGCTCTGATGATGCAAAGCTCAGAGCTGAAAGGACTCTATTCTGGACTGTCAACAAAACTGAACCTCTGCTTCGTTTAGATGCTCCTCCACCTCCAACAGAATCTACTGCCAATGCATTGACTATGACTCTGGTAGAACCCTCTTCAGGATCTACAGAACCAATGGCAATTGACTCTGTTCAGGCTGCAGAACCTCCACCTTCTTCATCAGAGATAAAGACAGAACATCCAGACTTTGAAGACAAGATTGCTGCTCTGGAGGCTGGTCAGTCAGAGATAAAATCCTGGATGGCTAAGCAAGATAAGAAGTCTGAGGATATGACAGAATGGATGTCAAAGCAAGATGAGAAGAATGAAACTATGACTAAGTGGATGTCCAAGCAAGAGCAATCCTCCTATGAGATTACAGATCTATTGAAGATGCTTTTGTCCAAACACTCTTAGATTTTTTTTCATTCTAATGTTTTTGCATCTGTTGTTTGCATCTGAATTTTATTGTTATATCTTCTGATGTTTACCTATGTACTCTTGCTCTGTTATTTTGAATGAATCAGTTTTCTCCATTGAATAATCTTATTTATTGTTCCTTTTATTTGTCTTTTTAAAAGTTTTTACTTTTTGCTTATGACAAAAAAGGGGGAGAAAATAAAGATCTGAACTGTTTAATATAACTTCACCAGAATGAATCTTCAGACATATCTATTCTATCTAACATTTAACTTGACTATTTCAAAACATTTGATAAGAACACTCTATAAAAGAATCTCTGAGTCTCTCAGATCATTTGTCTTTTATCAAACTCTGAATCTTATATCTGCAAGACATTCTGACCCTAAAATGTTATAAGAACAAACAAGATCTAACTCTGAAGATTACTCAAGACAAAAGGGAAGTTTCTATTCCTTTTTCATATTTACCTCAGGGGGAGATTCATCATCTCAGGGGGAGTTATAATTCTTTATGTTCAATTAAATAAAATTTCTGATACTTTTTGTCATCATCAAAAAGGGGGAGATTGTTAGAACACAGATTGGTTCTTAATAATAACTCTTTGTTTTGATGATAACTGTTATGAAATTTATATTTAAGAATTATATACTCTAAAATTTGTTTGAGAGTTTTACTGCAGATTGAATTGAAATTAACTCTCTAGAAGCAAATCTGTATTGTATACAAGAAGTTATCCTGACTCTGAAGCGCCAGATGCATCTTAGAGAAGAATCTAATTGCTCTTTACAGAAGATCCTGAGCGTAGTCTCCAGAAGGATCTGAAGCAAGAAGCTTCAGAACATTCTGAGTCAGAAGCATCTGAAGATAGTCAGAAGCATCTGAAGCTGAAGCATCTGAAGCAAAGAAGAATATTGTTTGAAGAGTTTCTCAAAGCATAATTCTACAGAAGTTTCTGAAAGTACCAACGCTGCCAAGTACTGAAGTTCTGTGTCAAATATGCTCTGATGATCAACACGCTGAAAGCACACATGTTGCAGAAGACTCTGATACAACAAAGTTCTGATTATCATTAGAAGACTCTGATCCATTCAGACTCTGATGAACTTGCTGAAAACTGAAGAAGTAATATTCAAGAATATATCCGTTGGAGTTATTCAACGTCTCTTTCCTCATTTGTGCTAGACACACTTACACAGACAAAAAGGATTTTTCTTTGCTATCTACTTCTAGGAAAGGTCACTTGATGTAAAGACAAAAAGGCTCAGACCTTTTTGGGACTCTCTTTTCAACGCTCAGCATCCTTGGATCAGCTGCCTATAAAAGGAGAACTCTACCACATTCTTCAGTTACACAATTTGCTGAAAAGAAATCATATTATTCTAAGCTCTCATTCTTTCATATTCTTCTTAGAATTTATTGTACTTAAACTTAAGAGAAAAAATCACTGTTGTGATAAAAGCTTTATAGAAGCATTAATACTCTTGTATTTAATTTACATTGATTGTAAAGGCTTTTCCTTAAGAGGATTCAGTTGGAATCAATAGCTCTTGAGAAGACTAAGAACAGTTGTTCTTAGGTGTTACTATTGTAATCAGTTTGATTTAATAGTGGATTAAGTCCTTGTTAAGAAAGGCAAATCACTCTAGGAAGGGTGGACTAGAGTAGTTGTTTAAACGAACCAGGATAAAAATAATTGTGTGATTATTTTTTAAGTCTTAATCTTTCATACTTATTCAACCCCCCCTTCTAAGTATTATCTCACCTTCACTTATACCGTTGTTGTGTCCCAGAGGAAGGAATCGAAGACATCATCTCCCAATGCCATTCAACACCGTATGGTGGTCATGCTAGCACCTCAAAGACATGCGCTAAAATTCTACAATCTGGCCTATTTTGGCCCAGTCTCTGGAAGGATGTCCATATCGTTGTACTAAAATGCAACCGGTGCCAACGCACTGGCAACATCTCACGACGCGACGAAATGCCACAGAGAGGAATTTTAGAAGTAGAAATCTTTGACATCTGGGGAATCGACTTCATGGGACCTTTCCCGTCTTCTTTTAGAAATAAATATATACTCGTCACTGTCGACTATGTATCGAAATTGATAGAGGTCGTTGCCGCTCCAACAAATGACACGCGAGTAGTCGTTAAACTCTTTACAAACACAATCTTTCCTAGATTCGGTGTGCCCAGACTCGTCATTAGTGACGGTGGTTCGCACTTCATATCACGAATCTTTGACAAACTCCTCTCCAAATACGGAGTCAAACACCGCGTAGCCACACCGTATCATCCACAAACTAGTGGACAAGTGGAGGTTTCGAACAGAGAAATAAAGCAAATTTTAGAAAAGACTGTCGCAACCTCCAGGAAAGATTGATCCTCAAAGCTGAACGAAGCTTTATGGGCTTATAGGACTGCCTTTAAGACACCAATAGGTACCACACCATTTAAACTAGTTTACGGAAAATCATGTCACCTGTCGGTAGAATTAGAGCATAAAGCCTTCTGGGCTATTAAGACGCTAAACTTCAACTACACTGCGGCAGGAGAGAAACGAATCTTGAACCTTCATGAATTGGAAGAGCTCAGATTAGACGCGTACAAGAATGCACGCATCTACAAAGAAAGAACCAAAAACTGGCATGATAAACGTTCGATCCAGAAACAATTCTTTGTGGGAGACACCGTGCTCCTATTTAACTCCAGATTAAAACTCTTCCCTGGAAAATTAAAATCTAGATGGTCTGGACCTTTTGAGGTCACCAAAGTCCTTAAGAGTGGAGCTGTTGAAATCAAGAATCAAATCAACGCACCGTTTATAGTAAACGGATAGCGTTTGAAACATTATAATCAAAATGAACACAGCGACCACGTGAGCAATATGAAATTGCTCGAGCTTCCCGAATAGCTTATATCCAAGCTATCGTCAGGCTTCTGACGTTAAAGACAACGCTGATTGGGAGGCAACCCAAAATTTTTCCCATTTTTCCCTTTTAAATTTATTAAAACTATGTTTTCCCTTTAACTTATAATTTCTATAAATCTCTATTTTCTTATTTTCTACTATTTATTTTTCTTTTATCACCTTTTGCTTCTCAAAAATATGATATGAGTGAATGTGATTTTTCAAGGATTTTAAAGTCGTTCTACTTTTCTCCCGTTTTTATCCGACTAACGAGTATGGCTGACATCGACGTTACGACTGTTGTGTTTAGAGGACTAGCTCATAAGGCCAGATTTGAGACACTGACTCAGAGAAGCTTTGCTTCGACTACGTACTACGATAGACCCACCATGGACAAGTTAGGAATCCAGGATAGCATTCAGTATTTATTTAACCAATTAGGCTGGGAGCAAACTGCTCTAAAGACCCGATTTGCTACCTTCCGCGAACTGACGTTCGAATTCCTTAGCTCCTTAAGTTACTTACCCAAACATGGCTATAGATCCACTAAAGAGATGATAACCTTTAGAATGTCTGGAATGGACCAAACACACAACCGTACCACGTTAGCTAACACCCTAGGCTTCCCTAGCGGACCTTTTGTGTTTACCACCACTGAAGAGGATATTGATCTCGAATTAGACCAATTTTGGGGTTCCATCACCGGTAACTATCATCCAGAACCGAATAACATGCACAACAACGAGATACACAATCCAGCCTTCCGCTATTTCCATAGGATTTTAGCCCATACCCTCCTTCAGAGGAAAACATTACAACAGTCTCAAAGGACGAGTTGTTCATCCTTCTCTGTGCTTCACAAGGCCGCCCTGTAAATGCTGTCCCTTTTATGATGAGGGCATTTACACGCCTCAATCAGGAACCGCACTCACCCATTTTAATAGGAGGCCTAGTCACCATGATCGTCCACGAAATTGGCCTGAGGTATTACCTGAACAAAGTCGTTCATTTCGGCAACCTCAGATCAATGGACATCCAGTTCTGCTTCAACAGACGTATCATAGGTACCTTAGGACCAGGAGCCTACGAATACCTCATAGCTGATCAACCTGTCCACCTTTTCACATTGCCCAACCATGAGCTAACCAGTATCCATAACAGAGACAATTGGCTTTATGAATTGGACGAGCCTATGGGACCCCCATCACCTCACTCTACACCCCAGGCTTACATGTATGACAGTGATCAAATCTCAGAAGCACATGACTATTTGTACTACCAAGATTATGAGTCTGAAGTGGAGATAGACCCTGAGACCCCTCCTAACTACCATAACTTTCCTGACCCCACTTCTGAACAAAACACAGACAAGTTGGACACTGTTCTAAGAACTGTAGACGACCTCAAGCTGGAAATAACCACTATCAAAGATGAATTAACGCAGCTTCACATGGATTTCGTTACTTACATGGACGTAGTTAGTGACCAATTTAATGATGTTATTCAGCAGGTCAACAACTTGAAGAAACCAAAGGAGTGATATTTTAGTTTTCTCTTTAATTTTAGTTTACTGCATTTCACATTGTTTCACCTTATTTCATTTTGCAATTGTTTCCTTTTGGATATTGTATTACTTTAAACTCATTTTTTGATTCAATGTTATTTTCATTTCATTCCAGTATCTCCCTTAATTATGTTTCCTGTTATTTCTTATTTTGTAATCAGTCTATCATAATGCAAAAATCAAATTTTCCACTGTTAAAACGCCCCACAAGCGAAATTCTGCATTTCTACAGAATTTGCTGTTGTGACGGTCGTCACACTCCCCTGACGGTCGTCATGCGTGTTACAACCGTCACACATCCCTGACGGTCGTCACGCAGATAAAACCCTAATTCTGTCAAAACAGAGGTCACGCAACTCTCCACTTCCACTCTCCTAATTCCCCATTTTCCCACATTTAAAACCCACTAAAAACCCTCCGAATCCCCCATTAAATCTCCATCATTTGAACTTCCAATCCACTATTATATATTAACCTCTGCATTCCCATACCTCACCATCCTCAGAAACTTCCTATTCTCAAACCTCTGCACTTCTCTCACCAAAATGGCCAGACAAAACTGTGCAAACCCCGATTTGAGCACTATAACTCTCCGAGAAGGCGAGGCCGGCGAACGGCAGCATACCAACTTCTTAGCATTCCATCAGCGGTCGCTTCAGCCGACCCGGTATGCTCACCTGGATTCTCTGACGGAACTCAGGATTCTGGATGGCGTAACTTGGATGTTACAGAGAGTCGGCATCTGGCATCTCTGCACCAATCCCCAACCCACCTATGAGCAACTCACACTGGAGTTTCTCAGTTCCTTCGCATACGCAACATCGCCCGACGATACCAACCAACTTATCGGCGCCGCCTGCTTTCGTCTGTTCCGCACCGAATATCAAGTCCCCCAGGACCGCATCACCGTCATTCTACAGCTACCTCACAGCGACGATGCTCACCGCCGCATATCCGATCAGTTCTACCAAGAAGCTTTCCCTCTCTGGAACCAATTGACCGGAATCACTCCAGAAAGTTGGGACACTCTGAACGCCACTCATATCCACAACCCAACTATCTGCTACTTCCACCGCGTGTTGAGCAACACCATATTCGCTCGTGACAGTAGCCACAAGGTTAACTCGAAGGAGCTGTTTTTCCTCCGTTGCGTGTTCGCTTCGAAACCTGTTAACGCCGCCCCGTTCCTCTTGGCTCACATTCAAGCCAATTGTAACCGCAGCTTAAAACCTTTCTATTTTGGTGGCATCGTCACATCTATTGCCATAGGCCTCGGCCTTGGAGACCGCCTCCAGACACTCCGTCAGATGCCCCCTGTCTTCCTAGACACCGACCACTGCCGCGCCTCTCACCTCATCAAGGCCCGCGCAGATGGGAGATACCATCCGGTAGTGCGAGGCCGCACTATCCAGAGCATCATCATGCCTTCACGCACCCGAATGCATCCGGAGGATAGAGCCAACTGGCTCTTCGATACCACTGCCCCAGCTGCCCCAACACAGGTTAATATCCAAGAGCCCAGGGACGAAGTTCAAGAGGAGCTAGACAGAGCCGACCAGCCTGAGCCATCACAAGCACCTGCTGCCGAAGGCCCTTCCGCGCGCCGCCGCCGCCGTCCTACCACTGATGACACATCCGAGGCCCTTCTCTGCTGCATCGAACAGCAGAACCAGATGATGCTTATGATGGAACAGCAGAACCGAAGGGCTGAAGAATTCGAAGCATGGCAGAGAGAGCAAACCGGTCAAATTAGGCAATCTTTGCAGATGGTGCAGGATGTCCATTCCGGCATGGCCGATGAGATGGTACACCTCACTGTGTGAGTCGACGGCCTCCGTGATTACATCTTCCACATCGGAGCTCTGAACCTCGCGGCACGCGACGGCACAGCCAGAGGTCGAGGTAGAGATTGAGGAAGAGGAATGGACTAGTAGTATTTTTCATTTTTGTCATTTTTTTTCTTTATTTATTATTTATTTCCTTTGTATTTCTCCCTTCTGCATTCTTTCAAATCAGTGAGGACACTGATTGAGATAGTGTGGGAGCGGACCGTTATTTCCCATTTTCGATTGTACTTTTTCTTTCGAATTTTCAATTTAAAGTAATTTTAATTTTCGGCAAATAAGCTCTTATATATATATATATATATATATATATATATATATATATATATATATATATATATATATATATATATATATATATATATATATATATATATATATATATATATATATATATATATATATATATATATATATATATATATATATATATATATATATATATATATATATATATATATATATATATATATATATATATATATATATATATATATATATATATATATATATATATATATATATATATATATATATATATATATATATATATATATATATATATATATATATATATATATATATATATATATATATATATATATCCCCGTTACGTGAACTCTGGTTTATGCGAGTCAGTCTCACTACTTACTCGTACCAAAGCCTCAAGTTTCGACTCGAACGGAGCCCCCAGTAGTTTATACGAGCAGTCAGCACCATCCTAAACACTTCTAAGCAAGTAACCGATGCAAATAAGTGTATGATCTCTAGTAAGAATTCAATAATCTTGAAAGAAAAGAAAAGCTATATTGCATGAATATAGAGATATGTCCCTTCTAAGTTAGGTGCTCCTCACCCGAGCGTTTAGCCCAACGGTACGAAACTCTTGCGGATTTATAGCAGAATAAGCATATGTGCAAAGAGATCAAAATCACCAACAAGTTTTCTTGCCATGAACATGTATGGATAACGGGCTTAATGTGACTGCGCCAGAGCGAAGCCGGGTAAAATTTGTCGCGAAAAACTTGAAGCCGAGCTGCAGTAACATGATTGAGACCGACTTGCATAAAAGAGAGGCCTTCGAAGACTTACAATCAAGTGTCGTCGCCGTATACGCTTTATTTCCATTTGACCCCCGATTTTTCTTAACTTGGCGTCCGAGAAATCTTATCAAGGGAAAAGCGTGCCGCGTGCTTGCCGAACTTTAAACTTTTCATACCTTTACTTGAGGACAAGCAAAGATTCAAGTTTAGGGGAGTTTGATAACGCGAAATCATATATATATATATATATATATATATATATATATATATATATATATATATATATATATATATATATATATATATATATATATATATATATATATATATATATATATATATATATATATATATATATATATATATATATATAATGATGTGCTTTTCTACTAATCGGCGACCGTTTTCACTCCGATTTCGAATATTTCCATACTATTTGCCCAGTATTTTGCAGGTATTCAAAGTCCATGCTCAAATGGAGCAAGATAAAGAAAAGAAGCATTTACAGGTGAAGACCAGGTGAAAATCAGGCCAAAAAGCAGCAAAAATGAGTTCTGCTGATATGACGACCGTCACAAGGGTGTGACGACCGTCACAGGTCCATGACGACCGTCATGGAGTTAAAATGCAGTTTTCTGCACGTGCTGTCAAGTGATGAAAGTGCCAAAGAGAAGTGGACCACTAGCTCCTATATTTTCTGATACCATTCCCACTTCCCGAAGAAATAAACTGTTGAATATCCCATCTATAAAAGGAAGTAGCTGGTACCAGAAAAAGGGAGCCGCATTGAAGAAACGAAGTGCTGCCAATTTACTTTCAAAGCAATTATTCAGTTTCCCATTTTCTTATCGTTATTTTGTTTCCTTTTTCTTTCCTTCCTTGCAATTGTTGTTTTACTTTCCCATTTCTATTCTGTACGAGTAATTGGCATAAAGACTAAATCCTGCCGCCATTTTGGAGGATTTCCCCAAAAGCCAAATCGAATTATTTATAGGTTTCTATTTTAATCGATTCTTGATTGCTATTTCCCATTATAATGCATATTATTATTTTCTGCCATTATTTACGTGTTGTTAATTTATATTTCATGTCTGGCTAAATCTTAAGTAATCGGTATGTAATAAATAATCTGATGGGATTCGATAATTAACCGGTGTACACCTACCTTTTCAAAACTTATTTATGGATTTAGTTTTTAAATTGATTTTTCTAAATAAACCTTCGTCGCGACAGCGAGAAATTATTTATAGTAGTTTTGCCACGATAGTGGGAAATTCATAAAGGTACGAACCAACAAGCGACAACTGAGGCTAAGACCAGATAGTAAAAACTAGGCATTCATTTTAAAACAGCGACAACGCTTTAAAAGGAATTAGAACTTAATAGTTTTCAAAAAGTAACTTTAACCCCGAACGAGATAGCGACAGCATACGTTCCGCCTTAGAGTTGCGACTAGCGTCAACAACCATCGTGAGACAAAGGTCTTTAAACCATCATTTTCTTCTTAAACTATTTTTGAAAACCTAAAGACACCGGTGACCTATAGAATCCCTGAAGAAGTAACCTATTACATACCGATTCAAGCCCATATACCTTAAGTAAAAGCTTTAGTTCCCTTTAATTTACGCACTTATTTTGTTATTATTCCCCTAAAACATTACCAACCTTGCTAAACACAGTAACACCCGAAAATACTAGTTTGATTACGAGTCCCTGTGGGATTGATATCTATTATTACTACGCGATAGACTGTGCACTTGCAGTTAATTGAGTTAGACATAGAAAGTCGCGATCAGTTACCACGAACTACGACTGCTCTGATTCTTCATTCTCGTCCGAATGTAAGATACGTAGGCACAAGATTGCGATGATCTTGGTGAGCATAATCCCCTCCATCTTCCATTTTCCCCCATCCTTTCCCGCAGTCGAACTACGAGAGCTCTGATTTCTCATTCCCGTCCGAATGAGCATACGTAGGCACAAGGACCCCAATCCTTGGCGAGCACCCTATTCTCTAACCATCCCCTTTCCCTTTAGAGTCTTTATCCCTTTATAGTACTGTTTTAGTATTTTAGTATTGAGAAGAGAAGAATTAAGCTTAGCTAACAATCATCACAACTCGAATTAAGAGGTTCCTGTTGAGTACAACGGACGCAAGGGGTGCTAATACCTTCCCTTCGCGTAACCGACTCCCGAACCCAAGAACATTTGGTTGCAACGACCATGTTCCTTTCGCGTTTTAAGAGGTTTTCTCGATATTTTCCTATCCCATTTATTCGGGAAAAATAAATTTCGGTGGCGACACTGTCGAACCGCATTCCGCGCCTTTTGCGCGAGGGTCGCGTTTTCGAAAAGAAATTTTTCGAGGTGCGACACCGGCCCCTCTTCGCAGCGATGCGACACCTGCTACAGTCTTATGACTTGCAATCCTAGACTCAACATAGTAAATATCGAACGCTTCGTTGCAGAATTCAAGGCCATTGTCGTTTCTCAATCTCTTAACCTTTCTGCCAGTTTGAGTTTCTACCAGAATCTTCCAACTTTTGAAATTATCAAAAGTTTCATCCTTCGTCTTCTGAATGAATACCCATAGCTTTCTGGAATAGTCATCAACGATGGATAGAAAATACCTTGCACCTGAGTGTGAAGGATTCCTTACAGGCCCTCAAAGATCAGCATGAATGTAATCTAGGGATCCATGTGTTCTTTGCTTGCCTTTGTTAAACTTTGCCCTACAGGATTTACCAAATACACAAGATTCCCAAAACTCCAACTTTTCGATTTTTTCACCTCCTAGCAGGTACTGCTTCCCCAATTCGACTAGGCCTCTTTCGCTGACATGGCCCAATCTCATGTGCCATAATTTTGTCTTCGACACAGGTTTCGTCGATACAACATTTATCGAACCACTTACAACCTTAGCCTCAAGGGTATATATACCTTGTTTCTTCACGTCTCTCAAGACATCCTTCGACCCCTTCATGACTCTTAGGATACTTTTATCTCCTTGAAAAACGTATCCCTTTCTGTCGAATTCACCAAGAGAAATCAAATTTCTCTTCAAGTTAGGTACATACCTGAGTTCAGTCAATAACCATATTGATTCATCATGGAGCTTGAATTTCACAGATCCAATACCTGCAATTTTGCAAGATTTGTTGTTTCCCAACAGCACAGATCCACCATCTTGATCACATAGCTCCTCGAACAATTCTCTATTTGGAGTCATGTGCCAAGTGCAACCTGAATCCATAATCCACTCTTTTCTCGAGTCGTCACTTGAAACCATAAGAACATCAGATGATTCGAAGTCATCTTGAACAATGGTTGCGTTGCCATTACCTCCATGGTATTTCAGGCGTTCAGGGCACACCTTTCTTGTGTGACCCTTCTTCTTACAGTGATAACATCAAATACCAGATGTTTCGCCACTATAAGATTTCTGTTGACTTTTACCTTTCTTCTAGTCAAACTTACCATCCTTTTTCAAGAATTTTTCCTTAACGGCCAAACCTTCACCCAGCGTCGAAGGTTTATGCTCCTTTCGTTCGTTCAAGTCCTTAGAATACAAGGCTGATTGAACTTCTTCAAAGGTCAGGGACTCCCTTTCATACAAGATAGTTTCTTTGAAGTGAGCATGTGTTCTGGGCAAAGCGCACAGCAGCAACAATGCTTGATATTCATCATCAATCTTCACATCAATATTTTCAAGATCAAGAATCAGCTTGTTGAACATATCCAACTGCTCAGCCAACACTTTGTCTTCACTCATCTTGAATGAATACAAAGCTTGCTTCAGGTAGAGTCGATTCACCGGAGATTTGGTCATATACAAACATTCAAGTTTCACCCATAATCCTGATGTTGTAGTCTCCTTTGATACCTGTCAAAGAACCTTATCACCAAGGCTCAACAATATTGCATTGTGGGCTTTCTCAATCATGCCCGTCTTTTCTTTTGCTGTTATGCAACGTCCATGGCTGCCTCTCCCTTCAATGCTCCAAACAACCCTATTGAACCAGTAGGGCTTGCATCTTCAAGCGCCACAGATCGAAGTCGTTCACTCTAGTGAACTTTTTAATCTCATACTTTATTGAAGGCATCTTCTCCATGCTCACCACACCAATTTGTTGTGATTTTGATACCTTGAAACAAAGTATAAACTGTTTCTTCATGATCAAGAAACACACAAGGGTTAGGGTTAACAAAGAAAACAAGGTAAAACAACAAGGAACAACAAGGATTGGTTATAAACTGCTATTCTTTCCTTACTCTTGGAACAAGATTACAAGTATACAAGAGTAACAAAATAACCTCTCTCTCTTGAAATTAGGATTTTATATTCCTATTTTTCCTTATGCCAAGATTGAGAAACTAGCATCCTATTTATTAGAAAAATAGCACACTAACCTAATGAGATTTTTAACAATTATCCATTACAAGCTAACTTAAACAATTGGGATTACAAGCAAGACCCAATTCAACATGCTAACAACCCTATAATATTGACTAATGCATGTTAGAACAAACTTCGACTACAACACACATTACTTCGACAGCAGCATGCAAACATACTTCGACCTTATGCTTAATTCTTGTCGAACCAAAAACTACCTTTCGAACATACCAGAGTTCGATCCAATATCTCACAAACAACTTATGCCATTTTTATTTTTGTAAGAGATAGTTTATTAAAATAACTTATGGTTTATATAACAATAGTTGGACTTTATTTCATCTTTTGGTATAGAAATAACTTATGTATAAACACTTAAATAAGTTGTTTGTCCAAAAAAGTTGATATCAAGAAGTAGCTAATCTGGTTTGTTATCTATAATGTTCATTAACATTTATCAATATCATGGTCTAAGACAGGATTTGAGGAAACAACAACTCTAACATCAAATTCTAACCTAATCTTCAATATTTTTAGTGGATAGAAGAATTTACTTACATTAGAGCAAATTTGTAGTGGAATTTGGAATTAGGGTTCCTCACAAATTTGAATGAAGCCATGAAGCTGAGGTAAAATAGTGGTAGAAGATAAACTTTGATTAAGGAAAAAAGATGAGTAGTGATTATGAGAAATGGATCTACCTAAAAACTTGATGCAATGGAGAAGAAAAATGTCTTGATGCTTTTGAGGATGAAGATGAAGTGAACCACATTAGAAGTGAAATTGTAAAAATAAGCTCATATTTGAAATTAGAAGTTCAAATTTGAAACTTGATACATTTTGAGCTTTTAGTTAATAACTAGATTCAAAAAAATAAATATGGATAGATAACCAACTATTTATAAATAATTTGGTTGTTAATCATTTTATTATATCTGAATATTTAAAATGGACTTAGATACCATTATAAATTTGGTCCTTATAACTGGATATTTTACACATCTCATGATTAATGAACTCACCTCATTAGTGAAAGAAATGTAAGTTAATTAGTACAAATCAAATAAGAAAGTTTGTGGTATTTTAAAGTCCATATATAACCCTACAAATGTATGTCTTAGTTTAAATAAAGGTAACAATATTGATTCTTGTTGGTTAATTACATATATGCATAAGTATATATAATTAACCAACATATATGTAATTAAATTTTGACCTTGACGATTTTCGTATAATGTATAAGTACATATATGCCTTTATTTGATGTTATTGCTCCTCCATTTGGGCCTTTAGAACCGCATCATGATGCGTCGACTCGCGTCTCGGCTCAGTTAGCATCAATTGTCTTACTGTTTCTGTCGTATCGCTCCGAAGAGCGGCTGACGGAAGACAGAAGAGTCGCCACCATTTGTTATTTATCCCAAAGAGAGGGAAAGGAAACGATCAGAGAAAACCTACGAAAAGGGAATAAGACAGGTCATCGCAACCAAATCTCGAGTTCGGGAGTCGGTTACGCAAGGGGAAGGTATTAGCACCCCTCACGTCCGTCGTACTCGACGAGATCCACGCTTGTTGTCTAGTCTATGGGTGAAAAACAAACTATCTACGACTGCTAACGCTAAACGGGAAGAACTGACTTGATAGAGCATCACCACTCTATGCCTATGTATTCCCTCGTGCAATGGGAAAGTCAGAGTGAATGTAGTTCGGGAAACTACGGGGGGTATTGCTCGCCAAGACATCGCGTCTTGTGTCTACGTATTCTCATCTGGCATGAGAAATCATAGCAAAACTTAGTTCAGGCTAACTACGGGTAAATAGGGTGTTCTCGATCGTACCTGGACGAGATAAAAGGTAGACGATACTAGCGTACGCATTCTAGCAGTTAGGTGTATTGCTGCTCGACCATTGGAGACTTAGGCGTTACCTGTTTGCGGTAGAACGGACGTAGTATGTCATTGGTTTAAAGGGTACGGGTTACCTAAAGGGGGAAAGAAAAGTGAGCTCGCCAAGACATCGTCGTCTTGTGCCTACGTATCCTCATCTGATATTAGGAATCAGAGCAAACGTAGTTCGGCCAACTACGGAAAAAGGGAAAAGGTGCTCGCCAAGACATTGTTGTCTTGTGCCTATATATTCTCATCTGGTATGAGAAATCAGAGCAGCTGTAGTTCAGCTAACTACAGAAAATGGGAAAGGGTGCTCTCCAAGACATCGCTGTCTTGTGCCTACATATTCTCATATGGTATGAGAAATCATAGCAGGTGTAGTTCATATAAATATGGAAAACGGTCTCGATCGCACGGAGGCGAGAGAAAAGAGGGTCCGAGGAAAAAGGGGCTCTCGATTGCACGGGGGCAAGAGAGGGGATCTCAATCGCCAGGACACGAGATAAAGGAGTCTCGATCGCACAGAGGCGAGAGAAAAGAGGAAGCAGGCCTAACACACCTAAACGGGAAGGAACTCGAGACACACACGCTAGAACCTAAGGCGTAGGAGCGAATGCGTCACATATTATCCAAAGGACATACACTAAACACCCTAGACGAATGAGAGGAGGCCCCCCACTCATCATTTCCCATGTATCTATGCTTAGAACTCACAACGCTCGACGGTTGATTAAAAGACTTGAATTAGAAAGATGTTACCGAACGGAGTGGTTCCATTGACCCTTGACATTGTGTGCAAGCTCCATTCCAATCTTCTCCTCTTTTGATCCTTGATGATGCTTCGAATCGGGACCAATGTGACGCTAAACCGTCATAGCACGACTTATAAGGAAAGTCAAACTTTAAGAGGTCGCGTATTGATTTCCGTGCTAAAGACAAGATAGAGAAATGATATTGAGAATCATTCTCCAATTGAATCGTGTCGCACGGACCAAAAACAGTGGAATCTCGTCTTACAAGACTTCATCGATCACCAAAAGTCAAAATAAAGTCGAAAGATGAAAAGAAATGAGGAGAGAAAGAAGTGGTCTTGGATCCAACATTACTCATCAATAATTTGACTAGTAATGAATTACGGAAATGTCATCATCGACCTAAAACAGAAAATGGACAAAATGCCCAATAACAAATGAAAAATAAGATTCAACTTCTAAAATAGAAAGTATAAGAAATTTAAAAGAAAATACTAAAAAGTTTCTAAAAGAAATAGTATATATATAAAGTAAAATATAATATATTATAAAAAGAAATTAATATATATATATATATATATATATATATATATATATATATATATATATATATATATATATATATATATATATATATATATATATATATATATATATATATATATATATATATATATATATATATATATATATATATATATATATATATATATATATATATATATATATATATATATATATATAACTTATTTACAAAAAGAATATTAAAACATAAATATAATATATATACATAATAATATAATATAAACATATAATAACCATCTATTTTAAAACTAATATAAAAAAGTATATAATATATACAAACTTAAAAAAATTGTTAGCAAAATGATTTACAAACAAAATAATTAATTAAAATAAAAAACAGAGGGGGAGGTTGGAATAGAAACGGGGAGTGTATGTATGACAATACAATTGGGCTACAAAAGCCCAGTAGCAACACGTCAGAACCCACAACAACATGTAAAAGCATGGTATGAATTTCTAAAAGCTTCAGCAAATCAAAACGGGAAACTCAAGGAAAATTGACATTCTGAATCGAGTCCTTCAAAGACGAAACCCCTCACGAGACTATGACGAGTACCAATCGAGAAAGAAGAAACGAAACTATTTATCTCGCAAGTCGACTCACTTCTTCTCGGATCCCAAGCTTTGATCTAGAATCATTCATCCGTGATGTCGCGACCCAATCCGATGACTCTGGTTTTCTACAGATCTCATTTACCGTCATTCTTTCTCTTCATCTCTTTTGTCTCTAGATCTATTTCTGGTTTGGTTTTGGTTAAGCATTTGAGGGAAGTTTGTGGGTTGAAGGAAAATATTATGAGGCGAAGGAGTTCGAGCTTGAATCTGGAGATGAAATCGGGTTGGAAAAATGAATAAAATCTGGGTTTATGAAGGTTGTTTGGTGAAGATCGGAGCTCTGTTGGTGAAATGGGTTTTGAGTTAGATCTTGAAGGTGATGGTAGTGGATATGTTTCTGAAAGAGTTTCCAAAAAGGGGATTCCAGTTTTGTGTTTGTGAGGGTGAAATGGTAAATGGAGTGTGTTGTATTGAGGTGAGTTCGCCGGTGGTTGTTTGTTGGCGAACGAGAGTTTTATTTTTGAAGCTTGATGATTTTAGGAAGAAGGTGATGAAGATCTGGGAATGATTGTAGTGAAAGGTTTGGTTCAAGCGTTTCGTCTGGTTTTTTCTGGGTGGTTTGTTTGATGTTTGGATTTGTTTTGAAGTGACGAGACTTGTGGTTCAAAGTTGCTTCAGTTTTAACGGATGGAGGTGGTTGTACGGGAGAGTGAGTGAGGAAGAAGGTTGTGTTATGGATGTTGCGATTTGGGCTCGACCTCTCTCTTCGGTTATTTGCTCGCTGTGCTTGGGTTTGAGAGGAGAGGAAATTTCAGAGGTGGACCGGTTCTGTTGTTGATGGAGGTTAACGGTTTTGCGTAGTTTTTCGGCGATGAAGTTGTACGGTGACTCGGATGGGTTTGTTAATGGAGTCGCGACAAATTGAAGGTGATATGTTAAAGGTTCGATGGAATGGTGAGTTTTGGAAGTTTGGATGAAGTTTGTTTTTGGTTTTCTGGAAAACGAGTTTGGTAGTTAAGGCTTACATGATAAAGGTTTAATGGAGTTTATTGAAATTGTTCAGAAATCTGGGTTGCAAAATGGGATGATGAAAATGTTGATGACAAGTTGAAAGGGGGGTGGCGGCTGAATCTAGGGTTGATGAGGAAAGGGATGATCAACAGTGCCATTATATATCCATATCGTGACACGTGGCAGGGCTTTGTTAAGACTTAAAACTTGATTAATTAAATGATAAGCATGATTGACTGATAATTAACGTTAACTCATAAATGACAAATAATGTTAGTTGACTTAAAAAAAACAGTTAATTAACTCTAAGAAAATAATCTAAATCCTAATTAAATAAAGAAACTAATCTGAATAAATAAATAAAATAAAATAATTCTAATAACAATGATAATCTAATTAATAATTAAAACTAATAATCTAATAAAGTTCAAAAACTAAATAAAATCTAATAATTGAAAATGAAATGATTAATTAATAAACCTATTAAAAAAAACTATATAAAAACTATCTTCTATTAAATTCAAATAAAAACTATTAAAAAATCTACTCTAATAAGATTAATTTCTAAAAATAATAAATTCTAATATCTATTTAAAACTAATTTCTAAAAACTCTATTAAATAGTCTAATTAAAATCAAATAACAAAATCTATAGAAATAAAATTACAGCATGCCATAGAAAGAGAAACGGAAAAACGGGCGAACACCGAAATGTCATCGAAAATACCAGCACGAACTGGACCACCAGAAAGAGCAACTTCCGCTCGATTCCGAAATAAATCTCTTTATTTAAACTAGTTTAAATCACCTGAAACGCGAGAAAAGGGGCTGTAATCCCGATAAATCACTCCGACTAACAAAATGCACAGTATGTGATAAATGATATGCAAATGCAAATGAAACGAAACACAAGTCAAATTGCGAGAAACGGTTGGTCAAATTTTTGGGTACAACAGTTTCTAGCATTTCGGATGTCAATTGTGGTGGATGTGACATTCCTTCACCATTTCTAACTCTTTGAAATAAAGTTCTATCCCTTTTTCTCATACCACTGGCCAAAGTTATAGCACCAAATAAACACACGTTAGGTCCCTTTCTGCCAGTTACTAAACTCCGTATATAAAAATCTACTCGTGGATTAAGCGGCTCGAAACCTCTCAGAGTATATTGAGGATCTTCTACCAAAAATTGTTTGAGCAATTTAAGATAATCCTCCTATACATACAATAAAAAAATTAAGTTAATATAGCTTAAACAATTTAAATTAAATTAAATAATAGGTATAGCCACGTGGTTTTCATGCCACAATATCTCAGTTGCTACATGAAAATCACGTAACAAAGTTGTCATTAAATAAAAAAATATAAACAATTTAAATAAAATAAAATAACTTACCAAAGCTTTTATGGTACGTTCATCAACAAATTCCCCTAATTTTTTTATTCTAGTCTTTACAACAAGCTCCCTCATGAGTGGAGGTCTCCCCAAACTCTTTTCCTAAATAATAAAATTAACTTTAATTAAAAATATATAATAAATCAAAATATAACTTAAAATAGTAGTAATAATTACCATGCGTCGAGCATGTTCGACAACACTTATACTTCTAACTGCATTAAGGCTACCCCCTTTTTCAAATGCTTTCATTTTCTTTGCTTTTTCAGATCTTTCCTTAAAACTAGATGTATCCCAATAAATAAGAAGTTCATCGAATACTTCTTTTCCTATATAGTTGAGACAAATATTTTCACTTTCTCAACGAAGTCTAGCACGCCGTAGCATGTCAGAAAGTCGAACTGATGTTCTGGCAAAATAATTTTTTAAACCTCTTTCTCATTCATTTTTTTCCACGTACATTTTTCCTACAATGTTGTAAGATATTCAAATAAAATAGTTAGATAATTATAATAAAAGATTAATTTAAACAAAAATAACTTAACAAATAAATTATATAACTTAACAAAAATAAATTAATTATACCTTAAATAACTTAAACCAAGTTTTTTCTTCGTCCCCATCATCGTCTCTAAATCTCTTGCAATGTTTTTTATACTTTTGCTGAATTACATAACTTATACACTATGCAGCAGTCCAACTCGGCTCGAAACTAAACATCAATAATTTAAATTAGTATTAAATATAAGTTAATATAAAAAAATGGAAACATGTATACTTAAATAAAAATTTAAAACTTACGAATTTTCGTTGGGGCAAATATAATATCTTCTTTCAATGATATGAACCACCTCATGATTGTCAGCATCCTCTTCCTTATCTCCCTCCTCATCATCCACCTCATGATCTTCCTCACCTGGCTCCTTATGATCATCCTCACGCATAGGTATATGTGTGGATGGTATGGATATTTGTGTGAGATTTGTGGTGTGGGATCCCCCAGTCTGTGTGAAGGATGAAGGTACCTGTGGGGGAGTTGGAAAGCTAGATTCCTAAGACTACATGAAGAATGAGGGCACCTGCTGGTAGGGAGGTGGAAAGCTATATCCTCTAGAACACATGAAGGATAAGGGTACTTGCTGGTATTGATAACTAGGGCACCTAGATGGGCTAATAAAATCTGGAGCCCCGTATGGGCTAATAAAAGCTGGATACTCTTGAGAGGAGAGTAACGTCATGAGAGGTTGAGAACTGGCCATGGACATAGGATCTACTTGACTTTGCGGGGGATGACACGTGACCAACTAAGGTGCTTGACATACTACTACTCTCAGACGTTGGGTCTTTTTACCGCTACCACAACCCTTACCGTTATCAGATCAAGGTAGCATTTTACCTATTTGCAAAGAATACACATTTAATATATATTCATCAACACAAATAATAAATCTTAAAAAACACAATCTTATTAATATATATTTCATTAACATATTCAATACAAGGTTTCATCAAGTAAAATTACAAAAAAAAATTATTTAAAATCTTCATGCTCTTCATCCATATCATTCTCATCATCTGATGTGATATTATCCTCGAAACCAAACTCTTCATGCTCTTTGTCCACATCATTTTCTACCAACAATATATACACATCAACTTGATGTCCCTCAACCATTGTATTAGACAAACTTGTAATTTTTTTAACTGCCATCACATTATTAATTTGTTCAACTTCATCAACTTGGTAAGCAACATCTTCCACTAGATCGCCAATTTCAATATGACCAAATGGTTTTGTTTTGATTACAATAGACCATCCTCATTTATATGGTACAATTGAAGGATAAGGAACATAGTAAACTTGCCTAACAATATGTGACATTACGAAAGGGTCATACTCTTTGTACCTTCGGCCCATTCGAATCTCAACAGTATCATATGTCTTATTTATTTTTGTACCTCTGACATATGGATCTTACTAGTCACAATAAAGTAAGACAAATTTATTTTTCAAATCCAAGTAATTGTATACCAACTCATAGATATGTTTAACAAAGCCATAGAAGTCGTCCCCACCACCATCAATAACTTCTTTTACAAATACACCACTGTTTATGGTTTTTTCCCTTCAGTCAATGTCTCAGTGTGAAATTTATATCCACTCACGAAGTATGTGTTTAATTCATTTACACTTTGAATAGGGCTTTCAAACACGTTTCTAAAATGGAGTATTTCTTGAGTCGGTGTAACTATGCATGACAATTTCTCCTTGAACCATGTTGGAAAATGAACATGTATGTGACTGGAGGTTGCTTGTACACCGATGCTATGAAAATAGGAGGTGTTAAATTCCCTATAAAGAAATGCACTATAAGTTTCAAGGTAATAAGTGTTTTATTCATACTTTAAATAATATTAAACAGTTGGAATATACTTACTCAAGATATGGTTTAACTTCAACGCAGGTAATCAAGACATGAACATGTGCAAATTTTCTTCATGGATTTAGTGTTGGGGTTTTAGATGACACAAAGGTGAATACACTCAATGATTTACTTTTGAACACTTCACGTCAAACTTATGCATGAAAAAAAATGAGAGTAAAATTTCCGAAAGAAAGTATTTTTTTGAAAGAATTAGCAGAAAACTCAAAAAACAATATTATAGACAACTATTTCATTTAGATTTTATATATATATATATAAAAAAAGTAAAATGAAATCCTATTAAAGAAAAAAAAAGCATGTAATATATACCTGGCATAAAACTCAAATGAGATGTTTAATATATATTCATATGTGATTTTTTAAAGTAACCACATTTAAAAAAAAAACTTAAATAACCATTTTTATAAAAATTTTACCAAACTAACCACTTTTCAAACAAAAACGTTTTGTTCCATAGAGGATGTGCCACTGTCTATGGCACATGCGCTTTAATTTGGCCTTAGACGTCATTGGCTATGGCGCATGCTTGTGTGTCATGTCAATGGCAGTGGCACATGCATGAAAACATTAGGAGTGTGTGTTATTCCTCCTGTCTCATATTTTGTATTGTTTTTCTTTTTATAAATAGGTCATTCTCTCCTATTTTTTCAGTCATCTTCTAATTTACTGCTTAATTTTTTTCTTCGAAATATCTTATATCTTCAAAAGAAATGTTAATTTGATTTATTCGACAGTAAAGCCTCTGATGAAGATCCGACTTTGAAACACTGAGACTTTCGAGTACCTTTAGAGGAGCTTGATCCGTTGGTTAGATGGAGACATTGGAGACAACAAAAAGATTAGAATAATTGAAAGGCTTGTTATTGTACTCAACAATAATGGATAACATCGTGTATGGGAATCAGTTAAAACTGACAGTGATTATCGTATTATGATGCATATTTCATATGATATTGTCCTTAGGGTTGTTATCGCATAGATATGTTGTTTAGTCGTTTTATTTTTTTCGTGTTGTTGTTTTAATTGTTGTAACCGAAAGTTGTAATCATTGTGAAAAGAACGTTGTTTTCAATATGAAATTATATGGTTACATAAAATAAATTACATATTAAAAGCATGACTAAAAGTGGATTCAATAATTATGTGGTAGAGCTTGCTGTAACATTGGGACAATTTGTACGATTGTCTTGGCTAGCGGCATGAACTACATATTCTCACAATTTTGTTCACCGTATCCATTTCGGTTCGAATACGCGTGTTATTAGGGCGACCTTTTTTCTTTCTTCGCATATTTTTGTTATGCCAAACTATGTCTCCTTGATATGTAGACTAAATTTTCCTCCTTTGCTACCACTGCAAAGTTATTATTATGCATATTGCATACATTTATGACTTTGTAAACGATAAATAGTAAGTTGGAAGGGTCCTACAGAGCATGTGAACATGCCGCTATGACATGGGTGTCAAGCATACAGAAGGCTTAAAACTTTTCGCTATTAAACCAACCTCTATCTAGTTCGACACGACAATATCCCCTTGGCCTCCTCCCATTGATGTCCATTATCGTTTACACTGAACCAACCTCTATAAAGGAAAAACACTGTGACCATATGTGTGTTAGCTTTGGTAGCTCCTTACTTAATAATTTCATACATTTTTCACTGAACAATTACCCCAATTGTAACATTGAACTCCATTTTCAACCTATGATCTCGAACAGAATGACCCTGACCTAAAATAGGTTGCTCTCACTAAAGCAGTTATTGGTAGGTTTCAGATGCCTTAAAAGACAGAGTTCACTGGTTCAACAAGATGTGTTGTCACGTGGCCCCATCGTTGACCATTATCAAATGCCCTGGTCCACTTCTCCACTAGAATATTATCGATCAACCTTAACGCATCTGCATTTATCAATCTAATCTCTTCGCGGTAATATTGGAATGATGGTTCTGTTAATGCATACCCTATGTTCATAACTTTTTTTGATGCATCTTGTCTTTGATCTCCCGCATGAAGTTTTAAGTGATATGTCTAATGTAGCAGGCATGCGTTAAAGAAGGATCTTGCCAAACATTATTAAAGTTATTGTATGCAATCTCAATGATGGATATTCGTCTGAAATCAAACATAGGTTAGGTTGTGGAGCAACGAGTATCAGAGATTCTTGAGAAAGAAACTCCATCCACCAACATTCTTCCCTTCAACCAGAGCAAAGGCGATTGGAAAGATATTGTTGCTGTTATCTTGTGTCACTGCCATGAGTGGTGTTCCTTTATATTTCTCGTACAACCATGTTCCATCATTTTGAATAATAGGTTTGCATAATGAAAAACCTTTGATGCATGATTCTTACGCCCATAAGAGTCGACGGAAAATTTCATTTCTACTAACACAAGTTATATCTGGGCTATATGTCGGCTGGGTCTCCAAAATTACAACAATTCCTGAAGCATACTACTTAAGTACCACCAAATAATGTGGAAGTCATTTGTACGAATCCTCCCAATTTTTGTATACTCGTTCAACCGCCTTAGTTCTAGCTATCATGTCTTTCTGTATGAGGGAGTATAATTGTATCGTGTAACGATATGCGATATTATTGTACTCACCTTTAATGATGAATCCTTGCTAATGATAGGCGATATTTCATTGCATGTTAACCGAGAGATTAGTTTATGATGATCTTGCATCGGATTGGCGATAACTCAAGTGTGAGGATCTATAGAACATATCTCCCAAGAATCATTCCTCTTCCGATAAAATGCTATCAGTCGGAACATGCAAAGCACGTTACGACACATAATGACATACCTCGTTGCATTAGTGCGATGGACGGTATAATCAGCTGATATTTCCATGTGAAACTTTTTTATAGCTCTCACACAGTTTTCTTTTGTGCGAAACATGTCTTACACTTTTAAAGCTCCCTTCATCTACATATACGGATTGTAAAAGATAGGTGAGGATGGTTTGTATGCACCCAAGTTCAAGTTTGTCATATGCTGAGGCGGACAATACACATGGCTCGAAGGTAATGGCTTTTGCGCGTGGTCGACAGGGTCATCGTTCACCATATGATCAACTAATATGAAATCATCATCTTCTTCCTCATCACTAGCATCCACTTTGGCTTGTTCATCGTCGTCATTTTCATAAAAAACTTGTGATGGATCAATGATCTAAGACAACTGAGTTTATTGTAGTAAAATATACAACTCAATATCGTTGAACCCGGAATGTTCATGAGTTCAGAACATATTTTTAACATCTTCATCATTTTGTATATGATTTGTGACATTGGACCAGACATCAACTTCGCCTATATTCTCTCTTTCAAATGGGAGAAATTTGACCTCCTATTTACTGTAAATTGGGTAATATAGGTATTACGAAACTTAAAATCGGATATTACACAGTCAAATATCTCACCATTGATGTGAGCATTGATTATGTATTATGGTGAAGTAGCCATTTAATGAAAATTTTGGTTTTCTAGTAATGTATTTTTTTGTGTTTGTAGTGTATTTTGGTTTGATAGTAGTTGACTTGGTTCAGAAAGAAAGACTTGTGCACTTAAATAGGTTGAAAAACACGGGCCAAAATAACTAATGTGACATAAGCATTGGCGCATGCATTATATGCTATACATAGATTCCATTAGCAATGGCATTTTACGTGTTTTGCAAAGCTGCATGCATGCCATGCTGACTGCCCCTGCATGCATGCTCTAGGATTCTCCACTCTTGCAAAGCTGCCACGCTGCCTCCACAGGCATGCTCCAGGATTTGCCACTTTGATTGACGCATGGGTGTTGAAATATGAGCATGTGCCATATGCATTGTCACATGAATCTTGTCTTGTGTGTAGAAACATTCTTATGTGAATACCTCAACTCTCTATAAATACCATATTAACTTAACACATTTTCATCATAAACAATCAACAAACACATTATTTGTAATCCTTTTTATCACCAACAAACACAAAGAAACATTCCAATGTATGGTTCTATTAACCATGTGTGATACACATAGAGGAACCATCAACAACATTGCGGAGTTTGTAAGTCATTATTTCAAATACATTTCTAAATTTTCCGTTATATTATTTTTCCTTAATTATTTTTTGTTAGAATCCAAATAGATTTCATTTTCGTATACATGAATATGTCCCACACGGTGAATTGATAGAACCGTATTTTACGACATATCAATTTTGGTAATTTACTCAACATAGTCTCCAAATATGTTGATTACAAATTTATCCTCGCATTGATAGAAGTATGGACACCCGAGATACACACATTTCATCTTCCTTTTGATGAATGTACCATCACACTAGAGGACATGTACATGTTGTTGGGTCTATCTATCGAAGGTAAGACTGTTAATGGTCGTGTTAACCAAGATAACGCAATATGCAAGCAACTTTTGAGTTCCACTTTATTTGAAGATACATAAAGGGATCAAAGTATTAATCTATAGTACCTTAAACAACATTATTCAAATATAATATTAACCGAAGATTCGACCGAGAATGAAAAAATAATTAAAACTCAGTGTAATATTACATTGCTATTTGGTATCTTTTTATTTCTTAAAACTACCACTACAAGAAAATTGACATTTACCCACAGCAACAATTCGTTGGTAAAGTTCCAAAAACCGTTGGTAAAAGTAAAAAAAAAAACTATACCAACGAACGTTTACTTTCGTCAACTATAACTCTCTATACCAACGACAATTTTTCGTCTCAAATATCTTATACCAACGACAATTTTAGGGGTTGGTCAAAATTTCCAGGGCTATAGCAACGACTAATCTCACTATTTGGTAACTTTATCCACCACGTATTTCCATTGGTGTAGGACAAAATTAGAGATTGGTATTTCTCTTTTTTTAGAAATATTTCTTTTCTATAATTAATATTTTTTAATAATAAATTTTTTTAGAAATATTTTTCTATATGCACCACACAAAATTTAAAGCAACATCAAAGAAAATTTCAATTATATTGTCAAAATAGTCTTACAAACATATCAAAATAACAAATCAATGTCAATTATATAATAAAAACCACCAAAATAGATGCTACGACAAAAAAACATATCTAAGATAAAAGCATTTTCTATTCTTCTTCTCTTCCATCTTCATCAATACATGATATAAGTTATAAACTCAACTTAATAAATATTTTCATAATATTTGAAATATGAACTCGAAGAGTAAAATAAAATATACCTGTCTTACAGCTTGAAAAATAACATTCAAATCTTCTTGAGATAATCAATTTTGTATCACTGACATCATATTTGTCTTCTCTTAATTTTCTCATATTTTCTTAAGTTCATCACTCAACTTGTTGTTAATGTGCATTAAAATCTTTGTTGGTGAAGAGAAAGAAAACATATTTTGGAGATTGCATTTACCGCAAAAATTGGAAGTTTTAGAAAGTATGACGAAAATTCGAGAAAAAAAATCGATCGATGAATAATGTCGTCCGTACGGTGAATAGTACCGTCCGTACGGATGAATAGTGACGTCCGTACGGTGAATAGTGTTGTCCATACGATGAACAGTTTTTTTCTCAAGTTTTCGGGCTTTTTTCGATACGGTCCATGGATCCATGTGATTTTGGGCTTTGTTTGTTGGGTATTTGCTATTATAAATATGTATGTCTTATATGCTTGGTGTGTGACAATTTTAGAGTTTACACCAACAAGAGAGAGCAAGGGTTTAAAGGTATAACATAGGGTTTCAGCTATGCACAAAGGAAACCTTGGATTACACCTTGGATTTGAGTGATTCATATATTGAGAGTTGGAGAGATAGGGAAACACTTGGGTAGAAAATAGGGTTGTTCTTGGGCGCCTTCAGGGTTTTTCTTGGGAACCTGAAGGCGAAGGCTATTTTCTTGTAACTCAGCTCGAATCTCTTGTAATAACTTTCTGAGTATAGTGAATTGGAGAGCTGCTCTCTCCCCCAGAGTAGATCGTTGATCGAACTGGATAAACAAACCTTCGGTTTTTTCTTGCCTTATTCTGTTATATTATCTGTGTACGAATTATTATTGCTGAAGACCATTTATTTTGGTTGCTATTGTTCTTTGCCTCACAAATTGATATTGAATTTTGTCGTAGTTCACAACAAGATTCACAACAAGTGATGCGGTGAGCATGGAGGAAAGAGATATTATTAACAAGTGAGAACCATGGTTAGTAGATGGTAGATCAAGACATTTTCCGGTAACAACAACTTCGGGTTGTGGAAAACTAAGATGCAAGCAATTTTAATTCAAGAGAAGTGTATCGATAATTTGAAGAGTGAAGCATTGATGTCTGTAGGGCTTACATAAGTACAGAAGACCGAGATGGTGGATAAGGCTAGGAGTGCCATTATCTTGTGCCTCAGGGATAAAGTTCTAAGAGAATTCGCCAGGGAGAAAACTGCGGTTTCTATGTGAGAAAAACTTGAATCATTGTATATGACAAAGTCTTTGCCTCACAAGTTGTATCTGAAATAACAACTCTATTCATTCCGAATGGTGGATAACAAACCCATAGTTGAGCTGCTCATAGAATTTCACAAGATTATCGATGATCTTGAGAATATTAAAGTGAAGATTGATGATGAGGACAAGGCTTTGCTCCTGTTGAGTTCATTACCCAGATCCTTTGAGCACTTTAAGGATGCCCTTCTTTATGGTAATGATGGTATTATTATGTTGGATGAAGTCTAGACGGCGGTGAAATCCAAAGAATTTTCAAAGTCGAAAGATTTGAAGCTATAAGATAGTGGTGAAGGCTTAAATTTGTCAAGAGGAGGAGGTGAGCGTAAAGGGATGTCCAAATCAAAGAGGTCTAACAAGTCAAAGGTAAAATGTTTTAATTGTCAGAAAATTGGTCACTTTAAAAGGGATTATCCTAAAAGAAAGGTCAATGAAGATTCTGTTCAAGCTGAAGTTGCATTGGGCGAGGAAATTTATGAGGATGCCAAAGCACTAGTAGTATCGAGTTTGGAAACTGAAGATAGTTGGGTCATTGACTCAGATTGCTCTTATCACATGTGTCCAAGAATATAATACTTTAAAACTTTGAATATGGTGCAAAGTGGAGTAGTTCTCCTTGGTAATAATAAGGCATGCAAGGTTCATGGTATTGGTACGGTAAGATTCAAAATGTTTAATAATCATGAACTTCTTATCATAATGTGAGGTATGTTCCAAAACTCAAGCGAAATTTGTTATTTATAAGTATGTTTGATGATCTAAGGTATTGTACTAGAATTGAACGTGGAGTGTTGAAGATTTTGCGTGATGAATTGATTATTGCTAAAGGGTCTAAAATATGTGGTCTATATATTTTAGAAGTTTCAAATGTTATTATTCATTCATCGTTAACTAGTGTAGGCTTTCATGACAAGGAAGAGCTATGAGATTTGAGTTTAAGGCGTTATGAATGCCTTGAGAAGGTTTTAGAGGAGTACAATGAATTTTGTATAAATCAAAGGATAAAAATGCATATTACCGCTTAGTTTTTATTGAGTTTTTGGGGAAGAGCTGAGGTTAAAACAACTTACTTGGTTGGTAGAGAATTTCTTCAGAAGAAGAATAGTGAAAACCAAGGGAGAAACCTGGGAGAAACTATAACGAAGAAAACTCAGTTTGAGGTGGAGTTTCCTACTATGGATGCTAGCAATAGTGAGGGAACGGTTACAAAGATATTTGATTATCATTTGACTCATGATAAGGTAAGGAGGGTTATTGTAGCATCTCAAAGGGACGATTATGCTAGCCTTGGATATTATGTTTTTAATGTGGCTGAAGGATTGCAAAATAAAAGAAGAAAAACTTTCAGGAAGGCATTTGAAAACGAGTGGAGTCAAGGGTGGTTGAAAAATCATACTTGTAGACTTGTTAAATTACCTAGGCAGAAAAGGGTAATTGGGAACAAGTGGATTCAAGTTGCGGGATTAAGATTCAAGGGTTAGTTGAATTTGATCAAAGTTATTGATTAAAGTTTCAACTTGATAGAGAGCAGCAATGTTGTTGATTCTTAAATTGGTATCAACACGGTTTAAAGTCAAGGTGGAGATTGTTGTAAATGTGCCTTAAAATCTTTGTTGATCAAGAGAAAGAAAAAATATTTTGGAAATTGCATTTACCGCGAAAATCAGAAGTTTTAGAAAGTCGGACAAAAATTCAAGAAAAAAACCCGGTTAGTTAATAATTTCGTTTGTACGGTGGATAGTATCGTCCTTGCGTATGAATAGTGATGTTTGTACAGTGAATAGTGTTGTTCGTATGGTGAACAATGTTTTCGAGTTTTTGGACTTTTTCGCTTCGGTCCATGGATCCATGTGAATTTGGGCTTTGTTTGTTGGGTATTTGCTATTATAAATATGTATCTCTTATATGCTTGGTGTGTGACAATCTTAGAGCTTACACCAACAAGTGAGAGTAAGGGTTTAAAGGTATAGCATAGGGTTTCAGCTATGCACAAAGAAAACCTTGGATTACACCTTGGGTTTGAGTGATTCATATATTAAAAGTTGGAGAAGCAGGGAAACACTTGGGTAGAAAATAGGGTTGTTCTTGGGCACCTTCAGGGTTGTTCTTTGGAACCTGAAGGTGAAAGCTATTTTCTTGTAACTCATCTGTAATCTCTTGTAATAACTTTTTGAGTATAGTGAATTGGAGAGCTGCTCTCTCCCCCGTAGTAGATCGTTTGATCGAACTGGGTAAACAAACCGTCAGTTTTTTCTTGCCTTATTCTGTTATATTATCTGTGTACGAATTATTATTGCTGAAGACCATTTTTTAGGTTTGGAAATAATGCCTAGATGACGCACATGTCCCCTCTTTGCAGGTCCTTTTACTTGGGAATGTATGTCATCATTCCAAGGCATATGACTTTGTGTCTTTTGGACCGATTGAGAAGTTTCAGCGTCATTATTATGTTTGTTTAGTTCTTCCTAAAATATTATGATAAATGAGATAAGACAATATGCAACATGGAAAGAACTAAATAAGAACACCAATATTTGTCACACAACATAGAGAATATTAGCCAAGTAAAAATAAGAGTATGTTCCTAAACGAGTATGAAATCATATTAAGCCAAAATAAGAGTATGTTTCTAAAAAATAAGAGTATGAACTCATATTAAGAAAAAATTTCTTGTAGTGTGAATTATTAGAAGAAATACAAAAGATTAATAATATCTATCAATAGTAGCTGCATAAGCAGATGAAGAAGGAATTAGTTTCAGCAGAACAAATTATGTTTCAATTAATAAAAGCTAGGGACCACCAAATTGCAAAAAAAAAAAACATTATTGGAGTAGTTGCTAGTTAATTCCTAATGCTAGCTTATTTTTTTAGTTAATATATATATAAAAGAATTTCTATGGAATTAGTAAAGCATACATAAAAGAATTTCTAAGCTATATGTCAGTAGTATCTCATTGCCACTGTTAAATTTGCTACAAATTTCTAGAGAGTTCTTAAATATAATATGTAACAAAATATAGAACATCCTAGAAACTATAAGGTGTATGAATATGGTAGAATAATCTAGATATATAAGTATATGGCAAAGATAGAAAAATCTAGATTTATCATGATAGTAACCTATCATGAGAACTCTAGATTATTCACCACTATTGAAAGGTTGGTGACTTGAGCCTATAAATAGGCATTTGCTACATTGTAAACAATCATCCAAGAAATTAATCAAAAAACCTTCTTTCTAAACTACTCTCTAAAACTATCTTCTACCAACTATCATCGAAACAATTTCTAACAGTGGCATCAGAGCTACGTTCGGTCATACATTGGGCGTAGTTATACTAATACCTACCATTTCAAAATCCTCCAAACTACTTCAAAATATTTCCCTTATACTATTAACCCACTACAATATTTTTTCTAAGCCATGGATAACACTACTCAATCATCAACTATTTGTGTCCCTATTTTCAATGGTGAAAATTATGATTTCTGGCGTGTTAAAATGGAGACATATTTTTCATCTCAAGATTTATGGGACATAGTAGAAGAAGGCTTCATCGCTCCCATAGATACTTCAGCTCTAAATGCAGCTCAAGAAAAAGAGTTGAAGAAAAATAAACAGAAAAATTCAAAGGCATTGTTCACCTTGCAACAAGCGGTGACTGATGCAATTTTTCCAAGAATTATGGGAGCTAAGACTGCAAAAGAAGCGTGGAAGACGTTGCAGGAGGAGTTTCAAGGAAATGACAAGGTACGTGCTGTCAAACTTCAATCTCTAAGAAGAGATTTTGAACTATTGAAGATGAAGGAGTCTGAGACAGTTAAAGATTACTATTCTAAAGTTAAAGAAATAGTTAATCAAATGAGAGCTTTTGGGGAGGATATTCTTGACAAGAAAATTGTTGAGAAAATTCTAATTACTATGCCCCCAAAATTTGACCCAATCGTGACAACAATAGAGGAAACCAAAGATCTGTCTACTCTATCAGTGACAGATCTAGTGGGCTCTCTTGAAGCATATGAGCAAAGACTACATAGGCATAAAGAAGATACACTTGAAAATGCCTTTCAGTCAAAGCTCAAATTTAAGTCCCAAAATAAAGAAAATGGAGGAAAGAAAAATTATGGTGAAACTTCCAAAAGAAGAGAAGTTCCTAGAAATTTCCAAAAGAATAATCCAGATAAAAATATTCCATGCAATATATGCAAACGACTAGGCCACGCGGAGAAAAGTTGTTGGTACCGTAATATGCCACAATGCAATCATTGCAAGAAATTCGGGCACATAGAGAAACACTGTCGCAACAAAAATAGGCATCAAGCTAATATCGCAGAGGAGCATGATCAAGAACAATGTATGTTCTATGCCACTCAAGAATCAATCAAAGAAAAAGGAGGAAGTTGGTACTTGGATAGTGGATGTAGCAATCACATGGCCAAGGATGAGACTATTTTCAAAAGCATTGATGAGTCAGTCAAAGTCAAAGTTCGACTAGGAAATGGAAGTGTGGTTGAGTCAAAAGGAAAAGGCACCGTCGTGGTAGAGACAGATAAAGATACGCGACTCATCCATGATGTCTTACTAGTTCCCAGCCTAAAAGAAAATCTTCTAAGCATTGGGCAAATGATGGAGAGAGGCTACACACTTCACTTTGAAGGAGGTGTATGCAAAATCTTAGACAACAAGAATAAAAGGGCCGAGATAGCCGAAGTGAAGATGAATAAGAGCAATAGAAGCTTCTCGCTAAATTTAAAATATACAACTAACATTGCCATGAAGGTACAAGTTGATGATTCATGGCTTTGGCATCGAAGATTTGGCCACTTCAACACACATGCCTTGAAGTTATTACATGATAAGAACATGATGAGAGATCTTCCAAGCATAAAGGATAACAATGAAGTGTGTGAAGGATGTCTCCTTGGTAAGCAACACCGATTTCCATTCTCAACAAGCGGAGCATGGAGAGCAAAAGATCTGTTGGAGCTGATACATACTGACGTCTGTGGACCTATGAGGACGCCATCACACGAGAACAACAGGTACTTCATACTCTTCATTGATGACTTCTCTAGAATGACATGGGTCTATTTCTTGAAAGAAAAATCAGAAGTTTTTGGAGTATTCAAAAGGTTCAAGGCCCTTGTTGAAAATCAAAGTGGAAAGCGGATAAAAGTACTAAGAAGTGATCGCGGCAAAGAGTACACATCCCGCGAGTTTGATAGATTTTGTGAGGATGAGGGCATAGAGCGACAATTTACAGTCGCATATTCTCCTCAGCAAAATGGTGTGTCTGAGAGAAAGAATCACACAGTTATGGAGATGGCTAGATCGATGCTCAAAGAGAAGCGACTACCTAACACATTCTGGGCTGAAGCAGTCTACACTGCTGTTTACTTACTCAACAGATGTCCAACTAAATCTGTACAAGATAAGACTCCAATTGAGGCTTGGAACGGTAAGAAGCCATCAGCAAAGCACCTAAGGATCTTTGGATCTATATGCTACATTCATATTCCAGACGTGAAGAGGAATAAGCTTGAAGACAAGACTATACGAGGTATCTTCTTGGGGTATAGCACAATATCTAAAGGCTATCGTGTATATAACTTGCAAACAAAAAAACTCATCATCAGTCGAGATGTTGAAGTTGATGAGAATGCTTCTTGGAATTGGGATGAAGAAAAAGTGGAAAAGAATGTTCTTATACCCACTCAACTACCTCAAGAAGAAGCTGAGGAAGAAGTCCTAGGTGAACCTTCTTCACCTCCACCACAACAACAAGCTCAAGAACTATCATCACCAGAGTCTACTCCAAGACGAGTAAGATCTTTGAGAGACATATATGAAACCTGCAACATGGCCATACTCGAACCTGGAAGCTTTGAAGAAGCATCAAAGCATGAAGTATGGGTCAAGGCAATGGAAGAAGAGATAAAGATGATCGAGAAAAATAACACATGGGAGTTAGTAAATCGTCCCCATGGAAAAGATATCATTGGGGTTAAGTGGGTCAATAAGACAAAGCTCAATCCTGATGGCACCATACAGAAACATAAGGCGAGACTAGTAGCTAAGGGTTACTCACAACAACCTGGGATTGACTACAATGAGACATTTGCACCAGTAGCTCGTCTTGATACCATTAGAGCTCTAATAGCTCTTGCGGCACAAAAAGGATGGAGTATACATCAACTGGATGTCAAATCTGCCTTCCTCAATGATGTACTTGAAGAAGAGATCTATGTGGAGCAGCCACAAGGATTCATATCTGAAGGCGAAGAGAGCAAAGTGTTAAGACTAAGAAAAGCACTATACGGTTTGAAGCAAGCTCCTCGAGCATGGTATAGCAGAATCGATCAATATTTCATGGATCAAGGATTTAGGAGAAGCAAGAGTGAGCCCACACTATACATCAAGTCTCAAGGTCAGTACACTCTCTTACTCTCTCTATATGTAGATGACCTTATCTACACGGGAAACAATACTAAGATGATAAAGGAGTTCAAAGAAGACATGATGAAGACCTTTGAGATGACCGACCTTGGTTTGATGAGTTACTTCCTCGGTATAGAGGTAAGCCAAAGAAATGAAGGGATATTCATCTCACAAAAGAAATACACAGAAGGCTTACTTAAGAAATTCAAGATGTACGGTTGCAAACCTGTCGTTACCCCACTCATAACAAATGAGAAACTACAAAAGAATGATGGAGCACCAGAAGCTGATGCATCCAAATATCGAAGTTTAATTGGAAGCCTCCTATATTTGACAGCTACGCGGCCAGACATAATGTATGCTACAAGTCTTCTATCAAGATTCATGCAAAGTCCAAGTCAAATACACTTTGGAGCGGGAAAAAGAATTTTGAGATATCTACAAGGAACAAAAGAGTTAGGTATATGGTACTCTACCGAAACTAACTCAGGATTACTTGGCTACACCGATAGTGATTGGGCAGGTTCGGTAGATGACATGAAGAGCACCTCTGGTTATGCTTTCTCACTCGGATCAGGAATTTTCTCTTGGGCGTCGAAGAAGCAAGCTACGGTTGCACAATCCACAGCAGAAGCAGAGTACGTGGCAGCTGCTGAAGCAACGAGTTAGGCTATATGGCTTCGTAGGATACTTGAAGACATGGGAGAAATCCAGGATCAGCCAACTAAAATCAATTGCGACAACAAATCAGCAATTGCAATGGCAAAGAATCCAGTGCATCACAGTAGAACAAAACATATAGCAATCAAGTATCACTTTATAAGAGAAGCTGAAGCAACTAAAGAGATCAAACTCGACTACTGTAGAACAGAAGATCAAATTGCAGACATATTCACGAAGGCGTTGCCGAGACCAAGATTTGAAGAGCTACGAGCTATGCTTGGAGTCAAAGAAATTTGTATCAAGGAGGAGTGTTAAATTTGCTACAAATTTCTAGAGAGTTCTTAAATATAATATGTAACAAAATATAGAACATCCTAGAAACTATAAGGTGTATGAATATGGTAGAATAATCTAGATATATAAGTATATGGCAAAGATAGAAAAATCTAGATTTATCATGATAGTAACCTATCATGAGAACTCTAGATTATTCACCACTATTGAAAGGTTGGTGACTTGAGCCTATAAATAGGCATTTGCTACATTGTAAACAATCATCCAAGAAATTAATCAAAAAACCTTCTTTCTAAACTACTCTCTAAAACTATCTTCTACCAACTATCATCGAAACAATTTCTAACAGCCACACAATTGACACCCATAAACAATACAACATATTAAGAAAAGAAAAAGATTGATTCATCATCCCAAAAACATTTATACGATCAACATAAGCATAAGAGTACGAACTCTATTCAAGAGAACATATCTTCTATATCCAGTACATTCGATTAATTTCACACAAAAGTTCAATACAAGTCACAAATTAAAAATACATGAATGAAAAGGAATCTTACAATCAATTTGCAGCCTTTTCATTTACAATCAATTTGCAGCCTTTTCATTAACAACTGAATCATCTTTACGAGTACAAGAATTAATGTAAATCTCTTTGCGTGTGGGCGAAACTCCTTTGGCCTTTTTTTTTTCTAATACCAAACAAACAATTTATAAATAATTTGTTTTATAAATACAATATATTCAATTAAAACTTCAAATATTAACAAAAAATTTCATTGATCAATTTTAGGATACTTTTTGTATCCACACAATGAATATCCTCATATTTAGCATGATTCTGACTATTAATTTTACTTTCTATAATTGATACAACATAATGTTAGTCGAAAGAAGAAATCAAGTCCTAATATTTTTATAATATGACAAAATTTCTTTTCAATTTGACTTACTTGAGCTTCTTTAGAAAACCAATTCAGAATATTGATCTGGAACACAAATATTTTAAGTTTAATTTTTACATATATGTTTTCAAGTTATTGATTCAAGTTATTTTTTACATATTTGAGTTAACCAATTCATAAATAACTTGAAGAAAGACATCACATAATATATTTTTTCACGTGGAAGACAAGTGCAGCAAAAGCATGAACATTAGAAGCCAACTTCCTACATATTTACATTAAATTATTCCAAATGAAAAAAATACTAGAATCTAGAATCCATCCTGGATACTAAATGCATGTACTAACACTTTTTTGCATATTAAAAAATCGCAAAAGCAGAATCCATAATCCAGACGTTGAACAATGTTAAACAAATGATAAACATATGTTAAATAGATGTTGACCAGTGTTAAACAGATGCTAAATATATTTTAAACAGATGTTGAACAGTGTATTATCTAAATAGATGCTAAACATATACAGTAGAGCAATCACAATATATTCGCAAGAGATACTAAACATAACAAGTCAAATACACATTAGATCAATCACAGCTGAGCCAAATACACTAAACATAATAAGTTAAATAAATCATCCAAAATTAGAACATATTCTCCCAGTCTTCCTCTTCTTCTTCAATCTGATTATTAACATCAACTTCAAAGAAATCCTTTTCATCAACTGAAACTGCAATTAAAGTGTCAACATTTTGAATAACTTCGCTTGTGTTGTATATTGGCTGCTCATTGATTTCTTCATCTTCATTGGAATCTTCATCACCCATATCATAGACATTCCTCACCTTTGCATCTAGAGCAACAACCAATCATTGTTTCTCTCATCATATACATAAAACACCCTTTTTGCTTGTGATTAAGAAACAAACGGGTCATCCTAAAGATTTTTTTCCAACGTGTTTCCAAAATTTAAAATTCACAAGTGTCATCTCAAACTAATCTTTCTTGACGCCTTTCTTGATATCTGTTAAATTTGCTACAAATTTCTAGAAAGTTCTTAAATATAATATGTAAGAAAATATAAAACATCCTAGAAACTATAAGGTGTATGAATATGGTAGAATAATCTAAATATATAAGTATATGACAAAGATAGAAAAATCTAGATTTATCATGATAATAACCTATCATGAGAACTCTAGAATATTCACCACCATTGAAAGGTTGGTGATTTGAGCCTATAAATAGGTATTTGCTACATTGTAAACAATCATCCAAGAAATTAATCATAAAACCTTCTTTCTAAACTACTCTCTAAAACTATCTTCTACCAACTATCATCTAAACAATTTCCAACAGTGGTATCAGAGCTACGTTCGGTCATACATTGAGCGTAGTTATACTAATACCTACCATTTCAAAATCCTCCAAACTACTTCAAAACATTTCCCTTATACTATTAACCCACTACAATATTTTTTCTAAGCCATGGATAACACTACTCAATCATCAACTATTTGTGTCCCTATTTTCAATGGTGAAAATTATGATTTCTGGCGTGTTAAAATGAAGACATATTTTTCATCTCAAGATTTATGGGACATAGTAGAAGAAGGCTTCATCGTTCTCATAGATACTTCAGCTCTAAATGCAGCTCAAGAAAAAGAGTTGAAGAAAAATAAACAGAAAAATTCAAAGGCATTGTTCACCTTGCAACAAGCGGTGACTGATGCAATTTTTCCAAGAATTATGGGAGTTAAGACTGCATAAGAAGCGTGGAAGACGTTGCAGGAGGAGTTTCAAGGAAATGACAAGGTACATGCTGTCAAACTTCAATCTCTAAGAAGAGATTTTGAACTATTGAAGATGAAGGAGTCTAAGACAGTTAAAGATTACTATTCTAAAGTTAAAGAAATAGTTAATCAAATGAGAGCTTTTGGGGAGGATATTCTTGACAAGAAAATTGTTGAGAAAATTCTAATTACTATGCCCCCAAAATTTGACCCAATCGTGACAACAATAGAGGAAACCAAAGATCTGTCTACTCTATCAGTGACAGAACTAGTGGGCTCTCTTGAAGCATATGAGCAAAGACTACATAGGCATAAAGAAGATACACTTGAAAATGCCTTTCAGTCAAAGCTCAAATTTAAGTCCCAAAATAAAGAAAATGGAGGAAAGAAAAATTATGGTGAAACTTCCAAAAGGTCAAGCACTCATTGGCCAAAGAACCTTCTGCAATTGATCCTTCTGGATGTTCCCTATTGTGTACAAATGACCACAAAGTGAGCAAATATGTAAAAGTAAATTTTGTTTTAGCATCAATAATAACTTCTTTAAGAGATTAAATAAAATGATGTGTTAAAATGAAGAACCATTACCTCTCAATAGGATACATCCATCGATATTGTAATGGTCCAACAACTTTGGCTTCATATTCCAAATGAATTACCAAATGCATCATAATGGTAAAAAAATGATGGAGGAAAGATTATTTCCCGTTGACAAAGTATTAAATCTATAAGAGACTCTAATTATGCAAGAAAATCCTTATTAAGTACTTAGAGCATATTTGCTTGAAGAAATTGTAAAGGTCGATAATAATTGAAGTGACTATATCTGGCAACGAACCTCTTAATGCCACTAAAAGAAATTGTTGCATTAAAACATGACAATCATAACTTTTTAAGCCGAATATCTTCCTTTGCTTGAGATGCACACAACATGCGATGTTTGATGAGCGTTCATCTGGAGCTTATAAATTCCCAAGAACACTTAAAAAAATCATCTTTATATTTGTTAGTCATTTGATAACATGCTCTAGGAAGAAGCATTTTACTACTATTGGGACTTGGTTGTGGATGAAGCGTACTTCTTATGCTCATATCTACAAGGTCAGCACGTGCCTTATAGTTATATTTGGATTTTCCCTCTTGGTTTAACAATTCACCAATGATGTTATCACTAACATTTTTTCAATGTGCATCACATCTAAATTGTGACATAATTAATACATTGTATTCCCAATAAGGAAAATCAAAGAAAATACTCTTTAGTACTCCATCTAGATAGATTGCATATGCCGGAAAGTCATTAATAGTCCTTATTATCGCAACATGGAGTTAGAATGTCTCTTTCTTGTAGGCATCAAATGTTTATATTCCATCAAACCATAACTCTTTCAGCTCTTGTACTAATGGTTGTAGATAACCATCAATATTATTTCCAAGACCTTTAGGGCCTGAAATTAGTAGCGATAACATGAAGAATGATTATTTCATGCACATCCAAGGAGGAAGATTATAGGGAATTAGTATGACAGGCCAGATGCTATGGGTTATACTCATTGTCTTAAAAGGATTGAAGCCATCAGAAGCAACCCCTAATCAAACATTACGCGCATCTGACGAAAATGTTGCATATCCAGAGTCAAACTCCTTCCAAGCAAGTGATTCGGCTTGATGCCTAAGAGACTTATCATTCACTTTACCATCATGATGCCATCTCATTGATTTAGAAATTTTAGATGACATGAATAACCTTTGCAGCCTCGGTTTCAAAGGAAACCAACGATCTTTCTAGGTAAGTTCTTACGCTTTCAGAAGTTTCTTTTCCATTATCTTGTACAACCTCATTCGTTGTTTTCCACCTTGAAGTAGTACCTCACTTTGTACATACGTGATCTTTGATATATTTATCCCAATACAATATGCAGTCATTAGGACAAACATGTATCTTTTCATACCTCAAACCTAACCCTGAAATCATCTTCTTTGTTTCATAGTATGACTTTGGCAAAACATTCCCCTCTAGTAGAGCATCTCTCAATAAATCTAATAGCATAGAGAAGAACTTATCACTCCACCCATGAAGACACTTTAAATGATACAAATGAACCATAAAGGATAGTTTGATATACTTCTTACAGTTTAGATAAAGAACTTGTTCATTCTCTTTCACCAATTTGTAAAACTTAACATTTTCTCCTACTCTGGATTCCTTTCTCCTTCACAAGTAGTTGCCTCTTCTAAAGAAGGCATTGCAAAAGCATCATGAAGTAACCCATCCATGTCATGCTCCATTTTAAATTGTTATTCAGTTATGCCAATTCAAGTTGTGGGTCTCTCACCATGAAATATCCATTGTGTATAACGTTTAAGGAATCCACGTCAAAGATCAGTTAAGTGTTAATAAATACTTGAGCAAAAATGTGAATCACAGTTAGCACATTTTATACAAGGATACAATATTTTTCCATTTTCTGTTGAGTGTTGAAAAGCAAATTCAAAAAATTCGTTAACCCCTTAAATATATTGTTCACTTTCTTTTGTCGCATCACGTACCCACCCTCTATTGTCCATTCTAAAAATTTAACTGAAACAATTTAATTAAATTATCTAAAATAAATGAAAGACAAGGGAATCACATATTCAGTCTTGTAAAAATAGAATTAACAAAAATTAGAATAAAAAGTTATGCAAACGTACAAACTATTCATGATGGTAATAACAAAAATTCTTACATACCTTAGATGGTTTGCAAGCATTCATCCTCGTCATTGGTATAAATTTTTACATCTTAATGAGTGTTGGTATAAAACCTATTTTCACACGACTATCCAGATGACACCATTCAAATCACTTTACAGCCAAGATCCCCCTAATATCCCAGATTATTTGGCTGATTTAGTAGAAGAGCATTCACTTGACGATCCCATTCAACAAAAACATAATATTATCATCAAGTTGAAGGAAAACTTAAAGAAGAGCATAATACACATGGAAAAACAAGCTAACACAAAGGGAGTTGATTTTACCATCAAACCAAGCGATCTTGTTTTCTTAAAGTTGAAGTCTTACAGACAACAATCGATTAGCAACTCTAGGAGAATAGTTTGTCTTCTGAGATATTTGTTTGCTAATTGTTTGTTCTGAAACTATTCTCCTAAAATTATTGAAATCCTAAAACACAAAAGACGTGCCTCTTTCTGTGATCTCGCATCTCTATTATCTCTCTGTCCCTTTTCTTTCTCATTTTCAATCATTCTCAATTCTCTTTTTATACTCCGCCCATTTCACCTCCTCATATTTCTCCTAGTTATTCATTTTGTCTATTTTATAATTAATAAGTTGTTACTTGAGCTTAATAATTTACTTTCTAGTGATTTTATATTATGCAACAGATGATCTACTTTTAAGTTTATGAATTATGATATTTTAGGTTTAATTTTTACATATATGTTTCTCTTTCATTATATTCTACATCTTTTTTGTTTATACATTTTAAATTTAATCTTAGTTATTATGTTGCCACTACGTTGCTTGATGCAACAACCCCGCTAATAGCATTAAGATTATTAGGCAATAATTCATATGGGTCGTTGAATGCCCAACAAAACTCTAACAATTTATCCATATTTGTAAACATCAACAAAGTTATATAATGAAGAGATATAATCACATGATAAAAAATAGAAACCAAAATTATTCCACTTCCACAAAATAATAACTTGATTATTAAACTCATATTGCAATGGAAAGATGAGACAAGAAAACCACTCACATTATGTAGCAGCTGAACCACCATCAGATGGAGTCAGATGAGTAACATGATCAACTGAGATATGTTTTGCTTCAACAGTCTTCAGCAAAGCAAGAAGAATGGAGGTGGAGCCGAATTCGATTATTTGTTGAATTACAAAGATTTTATATATGAAAAATGAAAAAGGACAGTAACAGTTATACAATACTAACCTCAATAGTATAGTTAGGCAGAACAAAGATAAGTTGTGGAATCCCATATATGACAGGCAGTTCTGAATGTGTAACACAATATATTCTATAACTTAATCAAAGATAATTAAATAGACATCTTCCTCAAAAGCTGATGAAGCTGGAAAAAAAAGAAAATAGTAATAAAATATTACTTGTAAAAAAAATTGTCAAAGAAAATTTCATTATGAATATTTAGAAAAATATGTTTAAAAGAGAAAAGCAAATTATTCACCTCTTGATGTAATAGTAACAATAATCCGCCAAGATGAAAGACTGAACCAACTTTAGTACTTGAAGAACCACCATCCAGAAATAGCCAAAGACAAAGAAAAATAGATATCTACCTCTAGTTTCGTAAACCTATACAAAATATTACAAACATTATAGTATTATTATTTCATACTTCCTATAGTTTAAAAAATATATAAAAACAAATTTAACAAATCTCACGTGAATAATCAAATAAGCTAGTGAAAAGAATCTTTAAATACCTAGGGCAAATATATAATATCCCGTGAATGGTTCAACCATCTGAAAATAAAAACTTGCCAGAATTATTTACAAAATAATTTGATGTCCGTTCATCTTCTGCATAATCTTTATTACATATTTATAAACGATAATAGTATAACAATGTTCAAAAGTATTTAACCTTTTCATTTTGCATTTAACGAATTTGTGGAAGTACTGAAACGGTTTCGACATATATAGTAAATGCGAAAACAACTCGAACAAGCCATACATGAGGTGTGTGTAGATTCACTCGAACCATTACTGTTAACAAGTATAATAGATCCAGCACAGTGTGATAGGAATAAAGCATTGACCTCTTGGAACTTGTGGGATAAACCTAAAAATATAAAATTATTATTTAGGTAATAGCATACAATTGATACATACGATTTTTTTAAAATTTTTGGATAACCATATCTTTGTATGTGAAATTAGATGTACTATTACTTATAACAAAATACTAATAACTTAATTATTTTAATTAGACTATTAGAGCAATAACAACTATTTAAGATCATGACACAACTAATAAAATAAATATTAATTATCATGTAGTTTAGAAAAAGTTTATATCTTAATGGTGGTAACCAACAAAAAATCTTACATGCCTTAGATGGTTTGCAAGCATTCATCCTCGTCAGTGATACAAATTCTTACATCTTAATGAGTGTTGGTATAACACCTATTTTCACACGGCCATCCATATGACACCATTCAAAGAACTTTACGGCCAAGATCCCGCCGATATCCCAGATTATTTTACCGGTTCAGTAGAAGAGCATTCACCTGATAACACTACGCCAAAAATGAGTTTTAACGGCGCATACAAAGACAGTGCTTTTTAAAAAAACGCTGCTAAAGGGTGAGTAAAAAAAAATGAAAAAAAATTGCCTATCAAAGACATCGCTTTTAAAAAAGCACTGCTAAAGGGGGACCCTAAGAAAACGCTTTTTAAAAAAGCGCTGCTAAAGGGGTACCCTAAGAAAGCGCTTTTAAAAAGCGCTGCTAAAGGGGGACCCTAAGAAAGCTCTTTTAAAAAGCGCTGCTAAAGGGGGACCCTTAGAAAGCGCTTTTTCTATAAAGCGCTGCTATATGGCAGTGCTAAGGCACCCTATGAAAGCGCTTTTTAAAGCGCTGCTAAAGGCCTTTAAAAGCGCTGCTATAGGTATTAGTATTATAATTTTAAAATACCCTCCAGAATTTTAAGAGAAACAGAACAGTCGCCTAGTTTCTTTTCTTCTTTCTTTCTCTGGCGAACGAACGAACGAACGTTGCCCTATAGTTTCCATCATCCTCCGTCCGACCGTCGCTCTCTTCCGTTGGATTTCTCCGCCGTTCACCGTCCGTTTTCGAGAGCATCCGTCCGTCTGCATTGCATTTCCACCATTGTTACGGTATGTGAAGTTTTACTATGGTTTTCTTGTTTATTTATCTTTTCACCATTGTTGGTATTTGAAGATATAAATGGTTTTTCTGTTCTGATGATATAGATGGTTTTGTGTTATTGAGATATTGAAGGTTTTGTGTTATTGTGTCTTTGTTGTTATTAAGATATTAAAGGTATATGTATATGGCATTGCTGAGTTATAGTGGTTATATGTATTGATCAAATTCTTTAAAGGTTTGCTGAGTTAAGCATTTATGTGTTATTGTCTCTTTGTTGTTATTGAGATATTAAAGGTTTTGTGTTATTGAGATATTGAAGGTTTGATATAGTTGTTGCAATGCGAAGGTTTGTTGTTATTGAGGCATTGAAGGTTTAATATTATTGTTGCTGTTGTTGTTTTTATTGAGTTATTGAAAGTTTAGTGAAGGTTTTTAGTGTTGTTTTGCATTGAAGGTTTGAGGACATGCAAGTAAATTTGAGTTCAAGTATGATATTTGATATGATGTTAACACTAATGTTGTTGGGTTTGTGTAGATATGTTACGTATACTATTGTTTTTGTTGTTGTTGTTGTTATTAAAAGCCTAAACTCAAAATGTTTTATGTGTTATTGTTTTTCTATTGTTATTTTGGGATTGACATTGATGTTGTTTTTATTTTGTTGCTATTTTGAACTTAGATGGATAATTCATCTAGCACCACTCATACAAATGATTTTTCTTCTAATTTGAATATAACAAAAATATTAGATAATGATGGCTAAAAATATTAATGTAACTTGATAGAGCATATTTTTTTTAATAGTTTGGAAATTCGTATTTTTTAAGAGAGTAGCCAACATGAATATGGTTTTATATGATATGGTTTTATATGTTATTATGGTTTTATATGTTGATGGTTTTATATGTTGATATGTTATTATGGATTTCTCAATGTTTATATGATATGTTATTATGATTTTATATGTTTAGTTAGGATTTCTCAATGTTTAGTAAGGGTGTCATTTTGGTTTAAGGATTATCTAGTATTTTTAATATGATTTGTTTTGGTGGATTATCTAGTATTTTTGTTTTGGTTAATTATTAATATGGTTTTAATAAAATTTATATTTTGTCTGCTATAGGGGTTACTTGTGAAGAGCAAAGTTGTGATCGTTTCCAAGCATCCTACTGTGTAGCATTCTTAGAAGTTAGTGATTTCTTACAGGTATTCTCTGTTTTGTTTAACTTTCATAGTTTAGTGTAGATTACTCAATTAGTATGGATAAAAATGGATGTCTGGTAATCGATTGTCAAAAGAGTACGAGAATGGGGTATCGAAGTTCGTTAAGTTCGCTGTTGAACACGCCAAAGACCCCAGTAGGATCACATGTCCTTGCTTAGGATGTTGTTATGGGCGTCGAGTTGACGCCGTTCAGTTGGAATCTCATTTAATGAGATATGGAATTGATCGAAGTTACACATGTTGGACATTACATGGTGAGATAAGTAACGAAAATGGTGAACCCCGGAATAATACGACATGTGCTTCAAAGGACAATGGCAGGGATACATATGATTCTGATCGAGTCGAAGAGATTGCAGAAGCACTTGAAGAAGATCTTCAAGATTGTCCCAAGATGTTTGAGAGGTTGGTAAGCGATGCAGAGAAACCGTTGTATAAAGGTTGCACTACTTTCACAAGATTGTCCGTGGTATTAAAGTTGTACAATTTAAAGGCGGGTAATGGATGGTCGGATAAAAGTTTCACAGAGTTGTTAGCCCTACTTCAAGAGATGCTTCTGGAGGATAATGTTCTTCCCAATCGAACCTATGAAGCTAAAAAAATGTTATGCTCTATTGGCATGAGCTATGATAAGATACATGCTTGTCCAAATGATTGCATTTTGTTTCGAAATGAATATGCATCATTAAACGCGTGTCCTAAATGCGGTGTATCTTGGTATAAGAAAAAATTGTCACCAACAAAAGTATTATGGTATTTTCCTATAATTCCGAGATTCAGACGCATGTTTTGTAGTGAAACAGATGCAAAACACCTGACTTGGCATGTAGATGATAGAATTGTAGATGGGAAGTATCGAAATCCGACAGATTCACCACAGTGGATGAAAATTGATAATGATTATCCTGATTTTGGAGAAGAAGCTAGAAACCTTCGCTTGGCATTATCGACTGATGGAATGAATCTGCATGGTCTGCAGAGAATCTCACATTCCACCTGGCCTGTAATTATTATGATTTATAACCTACCTCCATGGCTATGTATGAAGCGTAAGTACATGATGTTATCTATGTTAATTTCTGGCCCTAAACAACCAGGGAATGACATAGGCATATACCTGACACCTTTAATCGAAGACTTAAAGAGTTTGTGGGAGAACGGTGTGGAGGTTTATGATGGATATAGGAAAGAAAGTTTCAATTTGAGGGCGATGTTGTTTGGCACAATTAATGATTTCCCAGCATACGGAAATCTATCGGGGTATAGCATTAAAGGTCAATGTGCGTGTCCTATCTGTGAAGAAAATACAGATTGGACGCGGTTGGAATTTGGTCAGAAGAATGTCTTTCTTGGTCATCGTAGATTCTTAAATTCTAATCATCACTACCGTGTGTGGAGAAAAGCATTCAATGGAAATTCAGAACAACGTAAAGCTCCACCTACATTGACCGGCGAACAAATTTTTGAAAAGGTGAAAGATGTGAGTACTAAGTTTGGCAAGCCTTTTGCTCATACGCTTGTCACGCGTGGGTGGAAGAAGAGGTCAATTTTGTTTAAGTTGTCGTATTGGAATTCGTTGTATGTAAGACATTTTCTTGATGTTATGCATATTGAAAAAAATGTATTTGAAAGTGTTATTGGTACGTTACTCAATATACAAGGAAAGTCTAAGGATGACCTTAAAGCAAGAAAGAACTTGGTAGCAATGGGAATAAGAAATAAATTAGGACCCTTGAAGAAAGGAAATCGCACATATCTACCACATGCTGCTTATACTTTATCTAGAAAGGAGAAAAAGATATTGTGTAAGTTTCTGAGTGAAGTTAAAGTCCAAAAGGATACTCTTCAGATATTAGAAGACTTGTTTCTATGAAAGACCTCAAGTTAAGGAGTTTAAAGACACATGATTTCCATGTTATAATGGAACACTTTCTACCAATAGGTATACGTTCTATTTTGCCAGAAAAAGTGAGAGGCGCAATAACTAAATTGTGTTTTTTCTTTAGGTCAATCTGTAGTAAGGTGATAGATCCTGTGATCTTACCAACATTGCAAAGAGAAATAGTTATTACTTTGTGCGAGCTTGAAATGTATTTTCCTACATCATTTTTTGACATAATGGTACATCTAGTTGTTCATCTTGTGAAAGAGACACAACTGTGTGGACATGCCTATATGAGATGGATGTACCCTGTTGAACGTTATATGAAAATATTGAAAGGGTATGTGAAAAACCGAAGTCGACCAGAGGGATATATTGTTAAACGATACATTGTTGAAGAAGCTATTGAGTTTTGTACTGAATATTTGTCCAACGTTCAATCCATTGGCCTCCCAAAATCTCATGTTGTTGAAAAAATAGTAGGTAAACAGTTAATTGGAAATAAAGTTGTGACAGTTTCAAGGGATGAACGGGAGCAAGTGCATTTGTATGTTTTGCACAATGACATTGAGGTTGAGTCGTATGTTGAAATTCACAAGGACGTTCTCCGAGGTTTAAATCTGAATAGAAATGAAAATTGGATAGTACGTGAGCATAATCGAAGTTTTATAACATGGTTCAAGGAGCATATTTTTTCAAAGTTTTATTCTGATCCCGCTTCAATAATAGAAATGTTGAGATGTTTAGCATATGGTCCAAGTTTGCATGTATTTTCTTATAGCGCATACGCAATTAATGGATACACATTTTATACCAAGGAACAAGATGATAAAAGTACAATGCAAAATAGTGGTGTCACCGTGCTTGCCGAAGCAATGCACATTTCCTCGTATTATGGGGGTTATCAAGCGCATTTGGGTGTTTGATTATGAGAAGTTTCAGATTCCTATCTTTGGATGCAAGTGGGTTGAAAATAATAGTGGCATACGAATAGATAAATCAGGTTTTTTGAAAGTGGATCTTAATAAGGTGAGGTACAAAGATGAGCCTTTTATTCTAGCCACGCAAGCTAAACAAGTGTTCTATGTCACTGATCCGACAAGTACGAAATGGTCTATAGTTCTTTTTTCTAACAAAGTAATCGATGATAACATTGGAGAAAAGGGGGATGTTGATGTTGAGAATGAATCTTATATTATAGATGATCCAGATGAGAATATTAGAGCGGACGAATCATATATTAGAAATAATCATAACGAGGGAATTTGGATCAATCCATCTGTCCGTGTTGTTAAGAGACAAGTAAACCCCGTTAAAACGAAAAATAGAAAGAGATGTTAAAGGCACTTGTAACATATTATTTCTTATTTATACCATGTCTTTCTTATTTATACATTTCTTATGTATATATTTGTTATTTACATATTTGCATGTCATTCATTTGATACTTTGGTTTTTCTGAATTACAGGTATATATATTATGGCCAGCAACGAGGAAACATCACATGATGGAAAACAAACAACAAAAGACGTGGAAGGCGATATTAAAAGAGGCATAACGATTATGAAAAAAATCATCCGTGCGAGAGATAAAGGAGTAAAGTATGATGTCCATTGGAATGAAAGAGATCAGTTAGTTGAGCCTAACGGTGCGTTGCTAACAAGTTACATCGGAGCACTTGTACGTTCGAAAGTTCCGATTACTTGCAATAATTGGAGAATTGTTTCATTACAACCGGCTAAAGATAAAATTTGGAGCGAGATTCAGGTATGATATTTGATTATTTTTAATTATGTTGATAGTTACGTCTTTAAATTAATTATACTAACATGTTATATGTATGTGTGTTTGTTTGCAGAGATCTTTTAATATTGAAGATCGTAGGAGAAAATATTGTATTCAATTGGCCGGAAAACGCTTGAGGGGATTTAGAGCGTTTTTAACAAACAAGTTTCTAAAAGATTCTGAAGGAAACTTTGTTGACTCGGAGCGTCCAATGAAGTACGCGGATTTGATTTCGGAGGAAGAATGAGAGACGTTTGTTGCAAAGCGAAGAACAAAAGAATTTTAAGTAAGTACAACTTATCATGAACTATGTATAGTATATATACTTCTTCCACAAGAGTTCTGATAAACTTGTTTTTCAGGTTGTTAGTGGCGTAAATCGTCAACGGGCATCAAATCCCGCATATCCATACAGAAAGGGGCGTTTGGGATATGCACGCTTAGAACAAAAAATAGTAAGTACATATAAATGCTTTAATATGATATATTTACAAAAAATAGTAAGTATATATAATAGGATATAATGCTTTATTATCCGTCTTAATGCATAGTTGGAAGAGGAGAAGAGTGATGCGACATCTCTTCCGGACCATGTTGTATGGAAGGCTGCTCGTGTGGGAAGAGATGGAGTCGTTCAGGAAGAAGTTCAACAAGTCTTTGAACAATGTGTAAGTACAACGTTATCTTTGCCAGTAACTGATCAAAAGTGTATAATATATTTATATATGTTTTTATCTATATTTCAGGAGACTCTATCCCAAACCATAACTCCTGCTGAGGACGATGATTGCAGGAGCTTATTGAGCCGGGTGTTGAATATTCCTGAGTATTCTAGGCGTGTGCGCGGTAAGGGATTTGGTGTCACTCCATCCAAACTGTATAAGCAGCCAAAGAAAAAAAATCCAACCATTAAAGAAGTGATGGATACTTTGGAGGAATTGAAAACGCAGATCCGTGAATTACAGAAGGACAAGGAGAGATACATGTCAGAAAGACGCGCGCCAGAGGGTAAAGCTACTAGTGACAAAGATAGTATCGGTTGTCCGCATAAGCTTCCAGAGGTAATTATATATATTACATTGAAATTAATTTAGCACAGTTTACTTAATTGACACATTAACTGATCATTATTTGTTTAGGGCATTTCACTTTGCCGACTATATTTATCGTCACCGACTCATCGAATGGTTGGCAAGGGAAAGGTGCATAACTTTCTGGGAAACTTACTTCACCATAAACCGCTCCCTTCTGGATTTTTGAAAGTATCTATTGATATTGCGTTGGAGGGGGTGCATTGTTGCCTATACCAGATGATATTTCAGGCGCAACAGTGGTGGGAGACACAATAGGAGCGTATGTGGCATGGCCGACAAATCTCATTTGCATAGATGATGAGGTAAGTTGAACCTTTTAATACTCAAATGTTTTATGATCCAGACATGAAAGTTATTCTTACATTTACATTTTCTTATTTACATGATGATCTTAGACTCCTACAAAATCCAAATCAAAAGATGATAGAATTATTGTGCGGGATACCAATTCAGCTGCATCAAAGAAACAGGTACTACTACAGTTACATGATTATCTTGTTATACATTAATTACTGAACTTATATATGACTTTTAGGTTCATGATCAGCAGTTGCAACAAGTCAGCAAGGGTAAGATGCCTGAAACTTCCAAAGTGCCCAGAAAAGCATTTGTTCCTCGATTTAGGATGTGCCTTGAAACATATGTGGGAACATCAGATGTGCCTGAGGGTGGCATCCGTCAAATACATATGGACGGAGGTATTTTCGGTTGTGAATATCCCGAAACAATTGCTAAGGAGGATTTTGATAAGGTTTTCAACCATTCTGAATTGGGCGTCGGTGTTATGCATTCATACATCAGGTACTTCAATCCATTTTAATTAAATAATTGAACATTTTAAAATTTGCTCGTTTAACTGAATATTCTAATGTTGATTATGTTTTTTTAGGTTCTTGTATGACAAGTTGTTGGTCCCGAATGAATTGACTTCAGTATTCGCATTCTTATCTGCTAGCTGTGTCAACTCACGGATAATAGACCAGACACCAGATACAGTCAAAGAGTACACAGTGCAGAGATTTATGGGTGCGACTACGGAGAAGTTGTTCTTGTTGCCATATAATACTGGCCATGGGTTAGATTTTATTCTAAATTCATTTATTATAATTGTTCGATTTTTCACTTTCTATATAACATTTCCGTCTAAACTGTTGTCTTATTTTATAATGGACATTGGTTGTTGGTCGCGATTAATCCAAGGAAAGAAATAGTGTATTATATAGATTCATTGGATGGCGATACAACAAAATATGAAAATCTGAGGAACATGGTTGATACGTAAGTGATGAGATATACTGTTGTCTTTAATCATATATCTTTATTTATTATGTGACATTGTTCTAAATATGCATTTATATTATGTTAGAGTTATACAAATATTCAGAGCATAAAGAGATGCAACGGTGCCAAAAAGCAAGGCTAACAACATCAACTGGATCAGAGTGGAGGTATATTTTCCCATGTTTGACTGTTATAGTGGTTCTACTTGATAAAACTATTTAAACTATATATCCTGATAAATGTTTGTTTGTTTTTTCCATTTACAGTGTCCTCGACAACGCAATGGTATAGACTGCAGTTATTTTGTATTGCGCTTTATGAAGGAAATTATTCTTTCTGGTCAACTTGAGATTCCAATCTTGGTATGGATCAATTCATTATATAAGTTATATGATTCATTTTGATAATTATCCTATACTTCATCTGAGTAATTAGTTTTAAAATTAAATCTTGCATGTTCTGTTATATTATGTAGTATTTTGATGAATTCAAGTGCGCTACTTACACGAAAGCAAAATTGGAAGAAATTAAAGAGGAATGGTGTCAATTTATTCTTGGGTTGAGAATTGTATAAAGTTATCGGATTGGAAGAATTGTAATTATATGTAAATTGAATGTATTTGTGATGTTGTAATTCTGAGGATCGGATTTTGTTGTAACATATTTAAGCAGGTTTATGTGTATTAAAATGATTATGGACAAAGTGATGAGTTACAATGTATACTTAAAGGCCAAAGTTTTGAATTGTATATATAAAGCCAAAGTTTTGAATTGTATATTTAAGGCCAAAGTTTTGAATTGTATATATAAGGCCAAAGTGTTGAAATAAAGGCCTGAATTATAAGCAGGTTTGTGTAATATAAGCAGGTTGTTGGTAAATATACAAAACAGGGTGAATATTTATAAAAAAAATTTAGAATCTGGGACATTAGACAGCGCTTTTACAAAAAAGCGCTGCTAAAGGTTACAAACATAGCGCTGCTATAGGTTTTGGACGGGGGGGGGGGGGGGGGGGGGTCTAAGACAGCGCTTCTAAAAAAGCGTTGCTAAAGGGGGGCTATGGCAGCGCTTTGTAGAAGCGTTGCTAAAGGTGGGCTCTAAGACATCGCTTTGTGAAAGCGCTGCTAAAGGGGGGGGGGTTGGGGAGAATATGCAGCGCTTATGAAAGCGCTGCTAAAGGGCTATAAAACCGCTGCTAAAAGTGCTGCTGAAGGGAGCCTTTAGCAGCACTTTTTCCATAAAAAAAGCGTTGCCTTTACCTTTAGCAGCGCCACTTTTGGCAGCGCTTTGAAGCGCTGCTAAAGGCAAAAAAAAAAGCGCTGCTAAAGGTCCTTTTTGGCATAGTGTGAGCCCTTGCAACAAAGACATAATATTATCATCAAGTTGAAGGAAAACTTAAAGAAGAGCATAATACAAATGGAAAAACAAGCTAACACAAAGGGAGTTGACTTTACCTTCAAACCAGGCGATCTTGTTCTCCTAAAAATGCAGTCTTACAGACAACAAAGAATTAGCAACTTTAGAAAAATAGTTTGTCTTCTGAGATATTCGTTTGCTAATTGTTTGTTCTGAAACTATTCTCTTAAAATTGTTGAAATCCTAAAACACAAAAGACTTACCTCTTTCTGTGATTTTCCATCTCTATTATCTCTCTGTCCCTTTTCTCTGTCATTTTGAATCATTCTCAGTTCTCTTTTTATACTCTGGCCATTTCACCTCTTGCTATTTCTCCTAGTTGTTGATTTTTCCTATTTCACAATTAATAAGCTATTACTTGAGCTTAATAATTTACTTTCTAGTGAATTTACATTATGCAATAGATGACATCGACTTTTAAGTTTATGAATTATGATATTTTAAGTTTAATTTTTACATATATGTTTCTATTTCATTATATTCTACAACTTTTTTGTATATACATTTTAAATTTAATCTTAGTTATTATGTTCCCACTATGTTGCTTGACGCAGCAATCTGCTAATAGCATCGAGATAATTAGACAAAAATTCATGTGGGTCGTCGAGTGCCCAACAGAACTCTAACCTTTTATCCAGAATTGTAAAGATCAACAAAATTATATAATGGAGAGATATAATTACATGATAAAGACATAAACCAAAATTATTCCACTTCTCCAAAATAATAACTTAATTATTAAACTCATATTGTAATGGAAAGATGAGACAAGAAACCCACTCACATTGCGTAGCGGCTGAACCACCGGCTTCAGATGATCAACTGAGACATGTTTTGCTTCAACAATCTTAAGCAAAGCAATAAGAATGGAGGTGGGGTCAAATTCGATTATTTGTTGAATTAAAGAGTTTTCATATATGAAAAATAGAAACGGACAGTAGCAGTTATAAAATACTAACCTCAATAGTACAGTTAGGCAGAACAAAGATAACTTATGGAATCCCATATATGACATGCAGATCTGAAGTTGTAACACAATATATCTTATAACTTAATCAAAGATAATTAAACAGGCATCTTTCTCAAAAGGTGACATTGCATGAAGCTGAAAAAACAAAACAGGAAAATAGTAATAAAATAATACTGCTAAAAAAAATTGTCATAGAAAATTTCATTTTGAATATTCATTAAAATATGTTTAAAAGAGAAAAGCAAATGATTAACCTCTTGATGTAATAGTAACAAAAATATACCAAGATGAAAGACTGAACCAACTCGAATACTTGAAGAACCACCATCCAGAAATAGCCAAAATCAAAGAAAAAGAGATATTTATCTCTAGTTTCATAAACCTATGCAAAATATTACAAACATTATAGTATTATTATTTCACAATTCTTATAGTTTAAAAAAAATATAAAAACAAGTTTAACAAATCTCACGCGAGTAATCCAATAAGCTAGTGCAAAGAATCTTCAAATATGCAGAGCAAAGAAATAATATCCCGTGAACGGTTCAACCATCTGGAAATAAAAACTTGTCAGAATTATTTACAGCATAATTTGATGTCTTTTCATCTTCAGCATAATCATTATTATATATTTAAAAAAGATAATAGTACAACAAAGTTCGAAAATGTTTAACCTTTGCATTTTGCGTGTAACGAATTTGTGGAAGTGTTGAAACATTTTCGACATAAATAGTGAATGCGAAAACAACTCAAACAAGCCATACATGAGGTGTATGTAGATTCACTAGAACTGCTAAAATTTCAGAAGGCACAACCTATAACATAATCAATAGAATATTGTTTCAATGCACACTAGAGCATTTTAGATTAACACAAAACTAAGAGAAAATGTAACTATGTTTACCAAAAGGGATATCCACATTGTGCCAAACTCTTTGATATAGGTTTATTTGATTCTGAGTCTCATCAAACAAACAACCATTAATGTTAACAAGATGTATAATAGATCCAGCACAATGCGATAGTCTACTTCCATGTAGAAACTACAACCTAGTCTTCTTGCTAGGAATAAAGCATTGACCTCTTGGAACTTGAGGGATAGACCTAAAAATATAAATTTGTTCTTTAGGCTATAGCATACAATTGATCCATACAATTTTTTTAATATTTTTGGATAACCATGGTAACCTTTGTATGTGAAATAAGATGTAGTATTACTTGTTATAAAATACTAATAACTCAATTGTTTTAATTAGACTATTAGAGCAATAACAATTGTTTAAGATCATGACACAACTCATAAAATAAACATAAATTATTATATAGTTTAGAAATAGTTTATATCTTAATGGTGGTAATCAACAAAAATTCTTACATACCTTAGATGGTTTGCAAGCATTCATCCTCGTCAGTGGTACAAATTCTTACATCTTAATGAGTGTTGGTATAACACCTATTTCCACACGGCCATCCAGATGACACCATTCAAAGCACTTTACGGCCAAGATCCCCCCAATATTCCCAATTATTTGGCCGGTTCAGTACAAAAGCTTTCAATTGATGAGCCCCTACAACAAAGACATAATATTATCATCAAGTTGAAGGAAAACTTAAAGAAGAGCATAATACAAATGGAAAAACAAGTTAACACAAAGGTAGTTGATTTTACCTTTAAACTCGACGATCTTGTTCTCCTAAAGTTTCAGTCTTACCGACAACAAACAATTAGCAACTTTAGGAAAATAGTTTGTCTTTTTAGATATTCGTTTGTTCTGAAACTATTCTCCTTAAATTGTTGAAATCCTATAACACAAAAGACTTGCCTCTTTCTGTGATCTCGCATCTCTATTAGCAATTTATCTCTTTTCTCTCTCATTTTCAATCATTCTCAGTTCTCTTTTTATAATCTCAGTTCTCTTTTTATACTCTGGCCATTTCACCTCTTGCTATTTCTCCTAGTTGTTGATTTTGCCTATTTCACAATTAATAAGCTATTACTTGAGCTTAATAATTTACTTTCTAGTGAATTTACATTATGCAATAGAGGACATCGACTTTTAAGTTTATGAATTATGATATTTTAAGTTTAATTTTTACATATATATTTCTATTTCATTATATTCTACAACTTTTTTGTATATACATTTTAAATTTAATCTTAGTTATTATGTTCCCACTATGTTGCTTGACGCAGCAATCTGCTAATAGCATCGAGATAATTAGACAAAAATTCATGTGGGTCGTCGAGTGCCCAACAGAACTCTAACCTTTTATCCAGAATTGTAAAGATCAACAAAATTATATAATGGAGAGATATAATTACATGATAAAGACATAAACCAAAATTATTCCACTTCTCCAAAATAATAACTTAATTATTAAACTCATATTGTAATGGAAAGATGAGACAAGAAACCCACTCACATTGCGTAGCGGCTGAACCACCGGCTTCAGATGATCAACTGAGACATGTTTTGCTTCAACAATCTTAAGCAAAGCAATAAGAATGGAGGTGGGGTCAAATTCGATTATTTGTTGAATTAAAGAGTTTTCATATATGAAAAATAGAAACGGACAGTAGCAGTTATAAAATACTAACCTCAATAGTACAGTTAGGCAGAACAAAGATAACTTATGGAATCCCATATATGACATGCAGATCTGAAGTTGTAACACAATATATCTTATAACTTAATCAAAGATAATTAAACAGGCATCTTTCTCAAAAGGTGACATTGCATGAAGCTGAAAAAACAAAACAGGAAAATAGTAATAAAATAATACTGCTAAAAAAAATTGTCATAGAAAATTTCATTTTGAATATTCATTAAAATATGTTTAAAAGAGAAAAGCAAATGATTAACCTCTTGATGTAATAGTAACAAAAATATACCAAGATGAAAGACTGAACCAACTCGAATACTTGAAGAACCACCATCCAGAAATAGCCAAAATCAAAGAAAAAGAGATATTTATCTCTAGTTTCATAAACCTATGCAAAATATTACAAACATTATAGTATTATTATTTCACAATTCTTATAGTTTAAAAAAAATATAAAAACAAGTTTAACAAATCTCACGCGAGTAATCCAATAAGCTAGTGCAAAGAATCTTCAAATATGCAGAGCAAAGAAATAATATCCCGTGAACGGTTCAACCATCTGGAAATAAAAACTTGTCAGAATTATTTACAGCATAATTTGATGTCTTTTCATCTTCAGCATAATCATTATTATATATTTAAAAAAGATAATAGTACAACAAAGTTCGAAAATGTTTAACCTTTGCATTTTGCGTGTAACGAATTTGTGGAAGTGTTGAAACATTTTCGACATAAATAGTGAATGCGAAAACAACTCAAACAAGCCATACATGAGGTGTATGTAGATTCACTAGAACTGCTAAAATTTCAGAAGGCACAACCTATAACATAATCAATAGAATATTGTTTCAATGCACACTAGAGCATTTTAGATTAACACAAAACTAAGAGAAAATGTAACTATGTTTACCAAAAGGGATATCCACATTGTGCCAAACTCTTTGATATAGGTTTATTTGATTCTGAGTCTCATCAAACAAACAACCATTAATGTTAACAAGATGTATAATAGATCCAGCACAATGCGATAGTCTACTTCCATGTAGAAACTACAACCTAGTCTTCTTGCTAGGAATAAAGCATTGACCTCTTGGAACTTGAGGGATAGACCTAAAAATATAAATTTGTTCTTTAGGCTATAGCATACAATTGATCCATACAATTTTTTTAATATTTTTGGATAACCATGGTAACCTTTGTATGTGAAATAAGATGTAGTATTACTTGTTATAAAATACTAATAACTCAATTGTTTTAATTAGACTATTAGAGCAATAACAATTGTTTAAGATCATGACACAACTCATAAAATAAACATAAATTATTATATAGTTTAGAAATAGTTTATATCTTAATGGTGGTAATCAACAAAAATTCTTACATACCTTAGATGGTTTGCAAGCATTCATCCTCGTCAGTGGTACAAATTCTTACATCTTAATGAGTGTTGGTATAACACCTATTTCCACACGGCCATCCAGATGACACCATTCAAAGCACTTTACGGCCAAGATCCCCCCAATATTCCCAATTATTTGGCCGGTTCAGTACAAAAGCTTTCAATTGATGAGCCCCTACAACAAAGACATAATATTATCATCAAGTTGAAGGAAAACTTAAAGAAGAGCATAATACAAATGGAAAAACAAGTTAACACAAAGGTAGTTGGTTTTACCTTTAAACCTGACGATCTTGTTCTCCTAAAGTTTCAGTCTTACCGACAACAAACAATTAGCAACTTTAGGAAAATAGTTTGTCTTTTTAGATATTCGTTTGCTAATCCTTTGTTCTGAAACTATTCTCCTTAAATTGTTGAAATCCTATAACACGAAAGACTTGCCTCTTTCTGTGATCTCGCATCTCTATTAGCTTTATGTCCCTTTTCTCTCTCATTTTCAATCATTCTCAGTTCTCTTTTTATAATCTCAGTTCTCTTTTTATACTCTGGCCATTTCACCTCTTGCTATTTATCCTAGTTGTTGATTTTGCCTATTCACAATTAATAAGCTATTACTTGAGCTTAATAATTTACTTTCTAGTGAATTTACATTATGCAATAGATGACATCGACTTTTAAGTTTATGAATTATGATATTTTAAGTTTAATTTTTACATATATGTTTCTATTTCATTATATTCTACAACTTTTTTGTATATACATTTTAAATTTAATCTTAGTTATTATGTTCCCACTATGTTGCTTGGCGAAGCAACTCCGCTAATAGCATCGAGATAATTAGACAACAATTCATGTGGGTCGTCGAGTGCCCAACAGAACTCTAACCTTTTATCTAGAATTGTAAAGATCAACAAAATTATATAATGGAGAGATATAATTAAATGATAAAGACAGAAACCAAAATCATTCCACTTCTCCAAAATAATAACTTAGTTATTAAACTCATATTGTAATGGAAAGATGAGACAAGAAACCCACTCACATTTCGTAGCGGCTTAACCACCAGCTTCAAATGATCAACTGAGATATGTTTTGCTTCATCAGTCTTAAGCAAAGCAATGAGAATGGAGGTGGGGTCAAATTCGATTATTTGTTGAATTATAGAGTTTTCATATATGAAAAATAGAAACGGACAGTAGCAGTTATAAAATACCAACCTCAATAGTATAGTTAGGCAGAACAAAGATAACTTGTGGAATCCCATATATGACATGCAAATCTGAAGTTGTAACACAATATATCCTATAACTTAATCAAAGATAATTAAACAGGCATCTTTCTCTAAAGGTGACATTGCATGAAGCTGAAAAAACAAAACAGGAAAATAGTAATAAAATAATACTGCTAAAAAAATTGTCATAGAAAATTTCATTTTGAATATTCAGAAAAATATGTTTAAAAGAGAAAAGCAAATGATTAACCTCTTGATGTAATAGTAACAAAAATCTACCAAGATGAAATACTGAACCAACTCGAATACTTGAAGAACCACCATCCAGAAATAGCCAAAATCAAAGAAAAAGAGATATTTACCTCTAGTTTCATAAACCTATGCAAAATATTACAAACATTATAGTATTATTATTTCACAATTCTTATAGTTTAAAAAAATATAAAAACAAATTTAACAAATCTCACGTGAATAATCCAATAAGCTAGTGCAAAGAATCTTCAAATATGCAGAGCAAAGAAATAATATCCCGTGAACGGTTCAACCATCTGGAAATAAAAACTTGTCAGAATTATTTACAGCATAATTTGATGTCTTTTCATCTTCAGCATAATCATTATTATATATTTAAAAAAGATAATATTACAACAAAGTTCGAAAATGTTTAACCTTTGCATTTTGCATGTAACGAATTTGTGGAAGTGTTGAAACGTTTTCGACATAGATAGTGAATGCGAAAACAACTCAAACAAGCCATACATGAGGTGTATGTGGATTCACTAGAACTGCTAAAATTTCAGAAGGCAGAACCTATAACATAATCAATAGAATATTGTTTCAATGCACACTAGAGCATTTTAGATTAACACAAAACTAAGAGAAAATGTAACTATGTTTACCAAAAGGGATATCCACATTGTGCCAAACTCTTTGATATAGGTTTATTTGATTCTGAATCTCATCAAACAAACAACCATTAATGTTAACAAGATGTATAATAGATCTAGCACAGTGCGATAGTCTGCTTCCATGTAGAAACTACAACCTAGTCTTCTTGCTAGGAATAAAGGATTGACCTCTTGGAACTTGAGGAATAGACCTAAATATATAAAATTGTTCTTTAGGTTATAGCATACAATTGATCCATACGATTTTTTAATATTTTTTGATAACCATGGTAATCTTTATATGTGAAACTAGATGTAGTATTACTTGTAACAAAATACTAATAACTCAATTGTTTTAACTAGACTATTAGAGCAATAACAATTGTTTAAGATCATGACACAACTCATAAAATAAACATAAACTATTGTATAGTTTAGAAATAGTTTATATCTTAATGGTGGTAATCAACAAAAATTCTTACATACCTTAGATGGTTTGCAAGCATTTATCCACTTCAGTGGTGTTGCACCCCAAAATTTTCCTAACCTTATCTCGCCTGGTTTATGTTTCATTGCATAGCATAACATTGTTCTAACATAATTCTAGCATTTGCATATCATTACATTAGAATTTAGCAGGGGATCAAGTTTAATATATGTCAAAAGAAGCCTAGCCAGAGGTCTTATGCACGTTTGGAAAGCCATCATGATCATCAGTCAGGGGGTTGGGTTCTTAAGAGGTTCAGTTGCTTGTATGGGGTTTATCTCCTAGCATGAGGAGCCATTTGGAGAGTATCAGAGTTTTTGAAGCCTTGATCTTAGGTATGGTATGTGGATAGAGCCCATGGAGTTCCTAGAGGATCAAGACAGAGCTCAGTCAAATGTTTGTAGCAAGTACAAGAGCCACAGTGGAAGTTGGTGTCACTAGGGTTTCATCTGGTTAATCCTAGGTCAAAATGAGCAATTGAAGAAGATCAAAGCCTACTTCTAGGTCATTGAGAGCATGAAAGGATATGTTGAGGCATATGAGAGGTTGTTTCAAGATCAAGTTGAGAAGAATCAAGAATGGTTGGAGTTGCTAAGTCAGGGTTCCTAGGGTAAAATCCTCTATTTAGTGCCAAACTTCCAAGCCATGTAAGTCAAGATGCAAGTTTCATCTCCATTTTTGGCCAACATGAAACTTGTAGATCATGATCTTCTTTAATTTGAGTACTAGAGGTCCTCCATTGGATTTATAGAACTCAAGTTATGGTCCAGACAAGTTTTAGGTCCTCAGATGCATCTGAAATTTGTCTGTGAAAATCATCTGACTTCCAAGCTATTTTTGACCTAGCAGGAGGTTTCACCTGAACTTTTGGCCAACATGAAAGTTGTTCCTCATGATCTTATATTTCCAAATTGTATTAGAAGTCTTCCATCTGATTTGTAGAACTCAAGTTATGAGGATTACAAGTTAGGGGTATTTTGGGAAAGTGAGATTATAGGCCATTTCCAATCATAGGTCAAAATCTCCCACTTGCACCCTTCAAACGAAGTTTTGTTCAACATGGAACTTGTTCAAAATATGGTTTTTAGTTCAACCAAGACCTCATGGTGAATTGATTTGGTCCATAGTAAGAATTGACTTGAAGTGGTTTTGAAAGAAGAGAAATTAAAGGCATTATTTGGTGGGAAATTCAAATAAATTGTTATGTGCTCAAATAAAGGCAAATGACCACTCAATTTGATCAAAAATTATGTTTTAGAAACATTGGCAATTTTAGAATTTGCAATTGACCCATAATTCATAGTGTTTTGACATGTTTCTTCATAAATAAGCAACATCACAAGAAATCACTCACAAAGGCAATTCAAGGCTCTAGCCAAGCTGAATTTATTCAAGGGATTTTGTGTATGATGCTAGAAGCTTCCAAACCAAGCTTTTGAGAAAAATTTGAGCTTGCCATAATCAAATTTTTGGAGAAAAATTTTGGATTTGGAATTTTGGATTGGGCTTGGATTGGGCCTCTAGAAGGTTCTAATATGTTCTATAAATATTCAAAAATGAAATTGGGTAGAGGTTGGTGACTCATTGGAGCTAAAGAGAGAGAGAAGCCATTGGAGCAATTTGAAGAAAAAGCTTGAAAGTGAATTTTTGGTTTTGGAGATTTAGAGGATTACAGCAAGATTTGATTATCAAGAATCGTTCACCATCAATCATTGAAGATTTCTGCACTTGTTGGAGAAGAATTGAGGTCTGAAACCACCACAATCGAAGCTTAAAACAAGGTTTTTATTTCTTGAAATTCCTCTCCATTTATGCGTTTTTATCACATTAGATTCATGTGGTTAGGTTGCCAATAGGATGTAGATGATTTCTGGACAGAAAAATTGAGGATTAATGACAATTTAAGAATGGATCCGTTTTCGGTTGAGATGTAGAATTCTTGATTCTTGAGGTTTTAGCGTAATATATTAGGATATTTGAAATCCTCGTGAAATTTCGTGCAACTTTGGTTCAAGAATCGTTGCATTTGGTGGATTATTGAGAGAGATATGTTGTTTCGAAGTTGCCGGAAAATCATCACATCCATGGCCAGTTGCTAAAGTACCGCGCGAGTACTGTTCATGAGTGGAAAGTTTGAATTGGAGAAGAAAATCCCAGCACCGTCCCATTGGAGAGGAAAGGAGACTTAGTCTCACGATCACAAGGCTGAGATCGCGCCACGTACCCCATGCCAAAACGCCGTCGTTTTGACGTGATGAATATCCCAAGCTTCAGCGCGCCTACGTGAACCCGATGCACGTGTGTTCGATCCTTGGCTTGCCTCTTTTATTTATTTGTGAAGCTGAATGGAATTGATTAATTCGTTTTGGGCTTTAGTAGGATTAGCTGCTATTCACCTCTCCCATTGATAAGCCCAATTTGAATTACACATGAAATAACCAATTATCACACCCCCCTGATGTTATTATGGAATTTTTTTTTGGCTAAATTAATCTCAAATGGGCCTAGCGCCCAGGTGCTTTCAGCACCCCTCCTCATGGGCCCAGGCGAGAATATGCTTGATTTTTTTGCTAGTTGAACCCCTTTCAGTTAGTGCATTTAATATTCTTTTGTTCTTTTTTCTATTTCATGGCTGTTTGGATTAATTGCTTTAAAAATAGTAAAATTAATCAAAAATTACGAAATTTGTTCACATGATTCCCGAATGTCTTAGGAAGTTTTAGGAACTGGTTTTACATTTTTAGGATTTAATTCAAATTAATTGTGATTTTTCTTTTGTGCTAATGTTCATTAATTTAGCATAATTGAGCTGTCTGTTTGTTGATTTTTGTTCTCCCATTTTGTATTGAATTTTGTCTTGAGATTTTGATGGCTGTTAGGTTAGATACGTATGCCCCCTAAGGATTTTTCTCACATTTTTGAGACAATTATAGGTTCTGTTTTAGAGATAGGTTTAGAGCCTTTCCCCATTGATGGTTTCCTTTGATACCTTGCAACTTAGGATTTTATTAGAGGACTTAGAAATTGAATTAGGTCCTGATTTTTGAACTATAGATCATTAACTGATGCATGTTCCCATAGAAAAATAATTGGATTTTTAGGATGTGTTTTGATATTTTAGATAGAATATTCAAGTTGATTGTTCATTTGGTGCTTCAACTTTGGTGATTGTTTGGAATGGACTCAAATTGGGCTTTTCTTGCATGATGGGCTTCTGGTTATTATTGGAGGATATCATGGACATGATGAAGCTTTAGTGGAGTGGCTGGAGGATCTTGTCTTGGAGCTTTTCTTTTCTTTTTTGTTAGCTTTTTGTAGCTTATAAGATTAGGAATTTTAGGAGAGAGCTTTAGAAATAGTTTTTTCTTCAAATAAAGGTTGGTTTCATTCACCTTCCATTCCCATCCTATGATTCAAAGTCCTAATTTTAAAGTATCATCTCTCCTTTGGAGGGATGTGTGACATTTACAATGAGTAGAACTTTTGAGGATGCCTTTCTCTGATGACTGGTTGAGTGTCAGATGGGATTCCTTTGGTTTCATGTCTGCTTCCCATCATCAAACCTTCATCTTGTTGGTTCCTTTCCTTGTTGGAGCATTGTTAAAGCATGAAGATGAAGCATTCTATTCCTTCTCTTGAAGATGGCTTGAGCTTGAAGTTTGATTTACAGACTGTGAACTGGATTGATGTTAGAGAGTGGCTTTGCTGTGAAGTTATTAATTTGCTTTCTTGATTGTCTGTTTTTCTGATTTGCTTTGATGTATTGATGTGACTTGATTGGAGTGTTGCATTTAGATTAGGTCATGTAGTTGAATAAGCCTAAGAGCATCCTAAGGGTTGAGCTTCTCCCCTTGCTTGTATTACATTAGAGGTTGAGTTTCTCCCTCTGCTTGTATTTTTACTGTGTGGCTTTGCTTGCTGGTATTTGGTAGAGCTCAGCTCCCTTGCCTATGTGGTTTGTGGCCTTTGTGCCTTGCTTGTTTAGAAGTTGAGCTTGGCTCCTTCTTCTTGGTTGTTGCATACATTCATTTTACTTACAGCAATTTGTTTACAGTAATCTTTCTTGTACAGTTTTTCTGTTTACTGTTGTTTCCATTGCCATGTTCCCCTAGGAACTCTGACTTCTCTTATTCAAGAGAAGTTATGACAGACATTAGGATTCTAACCATGCATGATAACATTAGTTAGTTTCCCTTTTAACCACAACCGTAGGACGAATATTGCATGACAACTGTAGGATCGAGTCAGTTTCCCTTTAGAGAGTCTGTTCCTCTTCTCATCTTCAAATACAGTTAAAACACTTAATAAAGGTTAACACGTGATGTGCGTTACGAGCCTTATGCTACTTGAGAAAGAGTTGTGGTAGGGTTTCCCTCACATAACTCGAGTGTTTAGTGTGGTACCCTTTGGGTGACATGCGACGCATTCACTCTCAGGTCCAAGTCTTTAGTGCAACACGAGTTACAAACAGAACTCAATTCACTTCTTTCCGTAAAAGACTTAAAAAACAAACATCAAATCCCTTTTTGTCCTCTTGGACCCTTAATCAGGAAAACCCTTTTCTTAAAGGAGAGTTCTGTTAACCTTCAGTTCTACTGCAAACGGTAACGCCTAAGTCTCCAAGGATCGAGCTACAAACACCAACTGCTGGAACTGATTGTTAACTTTACTTGGATAAAAGATGTTGAACAAACATGTGTTCTCCGTAGCCCAAACTAAGTTTGCTATGATCTTTCATGCCGTGTGAAAGTACGTAGGCACGAGATGTGATATCTCGGCGAGCAACCTTCCCCCCTTTTACCCGTAGTTAGGCGAACTACGTTGACTCTGATTTCTCGTTCCAGACGGGAATACGTAGGCATAAAGTGCGATACTTTGTCGAGTCATTTTCTTTTCTTTTTAGACCAGACCTTTAGCGTAGATAGTTAAATCAACCCGTCAGATAAACACAACAAGCATGGATCCCATCGAGTACGATGGACGTGAGGGGTGCTAATACCTTCCCCTTGCGTAACCGACTCCCGAATCCAGACAATGGTTGCGATGACCTTGTCTTATACCTTTTCGTCAGGTTTTTCCCGATCGTTTCCTTTCCCGCTCTGAGGGATAAATAACGAAAGGTGGCGACTCTACTGTTTTGCCGACACCTTACTTTCGCAGTAGTGACAGCTGGCGACTCTGTTGGGGACTCCAACGGTTCCCTGTGCGAGTCATTCCTAGCGCTTGTGTGTTTACCTGTTGAGTTTTATTGCACTTTACTTTCCGCATTTTATTTTCAGTATATTATTATTGTGCTGTTGTGGGAAGGGGATTTGATGAGCGAGAAGCCAGGCTTGAGTGTACTTAGCATTAGTTGTGGAAATTAATGGGCGCGTGCTTGCTTTGCAGGCACTAGTGTCTCATGAAATCCACGCTCAGACAAGGTTCTCCCGGTTGACTTCTTTTCCGGCCCTTTGGGTCTGAGGGGTTGTTGGTTTGGAGGATTGTCGACTCTGGGGACCGATCATTTGTGACTCAGCAGAGTGAGGCCACTTCAAGGGATGATGATGCCACACCTTCTGGGTATCGTATCATCGCTCTTGAAAGTCGGTGACGCTGGGAAACGCATAGGATGCCATACCTTGTCTGTGATTAGGTCCATACCTGTGAGCTGGGTCGGGTTTATTGCAGGAAACCTTAACCTCCAGACTACCTGGTTTTCTTGTCAGTGAATCAGTGTTGCTGGGTTCAGAGGTTTTTATTGTCAGAGATGTGGTTGTTCTCGACAGTGTGTATTTATTGGTCCTGTTCAGGGTTGTGTTATCAGAGCAGAGTTTTGATTATGTTGGATTAGAGCTTTGATCTTCTCAGCAGCTATCTTGATCCCCTGTTGCATGTTTGCATGTTGCATTTTACATACTCATTTGCATATCATTAACGTGTGTTTGTGTTGCAGGTACCTCATTCCCCGATTCCGGTATTTTCTTGCCTGCTGTTGTGCTATTATGGGTTCTCTGAGGAAGACTGTGGCCTATAAGCTCCCCACTCGAGAGGTTGCTCAGTTGACCAGTTTGATTGCTTTAGCAGATGATGCTATGAGAGGTGAATTCAGAAAGTCTTATGGGAAGCTGCTCAGTTTGGTCCGTAAACCTTCTGTGTTTGAGTTGAATGGGTTGTACGCCTTACTGCAGTTCTATGATCCTCCTTTGAGATGCTTTACTTTCCCGGACTTCATTCTGGCACCTACATTAGAGGAGTATGCTGTATTGTTAGGGGTGCCTATCAAGAGTCTGATGCCATTTGTTCATATGGACGCTGAGCCTAATCTGGATAATCTAGCTCTTTCTCTTCATCTGGATGCCTCTGAATTGATCTTGTCCAGTTGGAATGGGGTTCTTGGGTTCTCTTTGCAGTTCTTAGTTGGGAAAGCCCAACAATGTGCCAAAGACGGTTGTTGGATTATGTTCAACGCCATTCTTGCTCTCTGCATATATGGTATCATTCTGTTTCCTGATATGCCTGATTTTGTGGACTTAGATGCCTTTTATATCTTTGCATCAGGGAATCCGGTCCCTACCTTGATTGGCGATGTGTATCACTCTATCCATTACAAGAACGAGAATAGAAGGGGTAAGAATGTATCATGCTGTATGCCCTTGTTCTATAGATGGTTTGATAGTCACCTACCCAAGAAGGGTCTCTTTGCTTCATCTACAGCCACAACTGAGTGGTCCGAGCGATTGATGAGTTTATCAGCAGAGAGTATCGTGTGGTTGGTAGAGATATGTTGGGTACTGAGGTTATATTCAGCTGCCGTGGGTTTCCGAATGTGCCTTTGATTGGAAGGAAGGGTTGAATCAACTATAATCCATCTCTACTAGTCAGGCAGTTTGCTTATGCTTTGAGAGCTCCGCCAAAGGATGAAGAGGTGCAGGAATCTCTGTACCTCACCGGTCTTTTAGAAGGGGACATGTTATCTAAGCTTCAGCATGCCTGGAATGATATCAGTAGACGAGGGAAGTCATTGTTGGGGAAAAGTAACAGCCAAGCCTACACTCCGTATGTGACCTGGGTCAAGAGCCGATCAGAGACCATAGGTTCTTTTGGTATTCAACCGTATTTTACCTTGATTGATTGAAAGTCGTTCGCTTTTCACTCATTCAGGTCCAAGTCGCTTGAATAGGGGCAGCTGTTGCACCCCAAAATTTGCCCAACCTTTTCCTTCTTGTTTTTGCATTAGCATAACATCATCATAGCATTATCATAGAATTGCATTAGCATTTATGCAGGGGATCAAGTGTGATATACATCAAGAGAGGCCTATCGAGAGGTTTTATTCGAGCTTGAGGAATCACTAAAGTCACCAGGAAGTGGTTCATGCCCTTGAGAAGTTCAGATGCTTGTGTGGGGTTCATCCCCTGACTTAGAGGCCAACTGAAGCTTATCAATGAGTTGGGAAACTATGATTACAGGTCATAAAATTACAAGTCAAGTTCACTACTTTGCATAACTCAAATGGACTTTTTTCCAACGTGAAAGTTGCTCCAAATGGGTGAAAACATGTGAAAAGGCATGGTTTGGTATTTTGTCAAAAATTAATCAAATAAGTTCATGTTTGTACTTATTTTGAGTAGAAACACCATTTTAAGAACAATGGCACTTTTACATTTTTCATTTGAGGCTTTTATCATGAGCTATTTCGATATTTCTTACAATTCAAGTAACATAATGGATCTTGGGCTTGGGCTTAGAAACAAGGAACTATTTTTGGCTTTGGAAGTTTCTTATGATGCATGAAATGTATATAAACCAAAATCAAGGCATTTGCATTTCTTCTTCCATCATTTTTTCCATTTTCCCACACTTTTCACATATTTGAATTTCCATTTTTTCAATCCTTTTTTCTCTCCATTTTTTGATCCTTTCTCATTACCAATTAATTCAATATACTCCATAGAATTTTTCCATCAATTTTGGAGAAGTTTTTAGTGCAATTCCATGGTTGTATCAACATGAAAAAGTGAGCTCCAAGTGCAAAAGTGATTTTCATTTCCTCACCAATTCAAGCATTTTCTTTGATCCTAATACCTCTACCAAGAATTATTGAAGGTTTCTACACATTTTTCCAAGGAAATTCGTGCTCCGTTAAAGCTCCATAATTCATTTTTCAAAGGTATAAAGAATTCACCATAACTCATGATTTATGAGTCTTTCTTGCATTATTGTTGTTGCATTACATTGCTCTCATCTCCTACATGGATTCTAGTACAAAAAAGATGGTTTTTATGACAATTTGGTGTTCTTGAAAGTTTGAGATTCATATGCGGTTTTTGAGTTAGAGGCCATTTCAAGGGAAAATAGTGGTATATTTGAATTCCTTGCGAAAAATGCCACAAGATTGGTTCAAGAAGCATTCGTTTTCATGGAGTTTTGAGAGAGATAGATGATGGAGAAGATTGCCGGCGAATTCACGTCCACCATTCACGGCTGCTACTGTTCACGATGCAATTTTCCCTCTCCCAAAAGTTCAAATGAAGAAGACAACGTCCCAACCGTCGGATCATGCAAGAAACTTTGACTGGACTCATCATCTAACGCCCCAAAATGATCCACACGCGCAGCCACGTAAGCCTCATTAATTGAGGTGGCGTGCCACATCATCCCAGGGAACCCCATGACCCCTGTTCGATCCTTGGCAGCTGCACTTTTGATTTATTCTCACTTATTTCTCATGTTATCACCTTGTATTCATGTTCTTCCATGTTCTTTTATTTTTTCTGTTTTATATGCTGACTTCTAAATATCATAAAAAATAGGAAAATTAGTCTTTTTGATCCCCATTTTTTTCTGCATAATCTTCAAGATGTCTAGGATTTTATAGAATTGGAACCATAGTTTTTCCATTTTTCTTCATTTTATTAGATTTTTTTACATTTTAGTTGTCAAAAAAATAGCAATGCTGGTGCTATCATGTTGTGAATTTTATTTGACCTATCAAAACACAATTTAAATGTCAATCCTTTTGCAAGGATCTCATACACATGTTGAGGTATTGTGATATATTTTATGGTACCATTTTAATTGGTTTTGGATGTTTTCTTTAACATGCTCCATTTTAACTTTTCCTTTGGTATACATGAGATATCTTGCAATGTTTTCATCTTATTTGACCATTTCTCTTTGGATATTTTTGTTGTATCTCTCACCCCTGGTTTGTGAATTGATGTAGGGCATTGGAGATTCTTATTTGAATTTTTTTAGCACCTTTTGCTATTTTTCTTGTATTTTTGTATTCGGACTTGTAATATGGACATTCGAACGGACTTCAGTTTTATTTTGGCTCCAACGGCCTCGATTTGTTTGTGTGGTGAATGCTAGGGTTCCTATTGCTTATTATAGACATTATATAGGATGTGTAGATCATGGTTGGCTGGTTTTATCATACATAATTTCCCATTAGGTTTCATACTTTCATGATAATGCGTTATGATTCCTAATCGTAGTATACGTATGTCATTCGTAGGTTTTATTGCCTCGTATCACTTTATAGTCACTTGTGGCCAAGATTGCAGGTTTATAATAGGCAACCTTCAATTTATTATGGGCTTGAGGTTGAGATGTTTCTTCCTCCCTCACTTGCATTCCATGTTTACCTTTATGAATCCGCATTTCCTGTATGCTGTTTATTTCATCTGTTTTCCGTTGCTTCCTTTCCCTTTCCCTTAGTGTTGCACCCTAAAATTTTCTCAACCTATTTCACTTGGTTTATGTTTCAATTGCATTGTCATTTGCATACTAAGTTATGTACATAGTCTAATCATTTGCATAACATAGCATAACAAGGCATCTAACAAGGGATCAAGTGCCATTTTCATCAGAAAGAGGCCCATCAAGGGGTTTTATTCAAGATCAAGACCATCCAAGTAATCAAGAAATGAGTTGAAGCTTTGAGAAGTTTGAAGGTCAACCAGTGGATTTCTCTCCCAATCTGGGGGATATGTTGAAGATCATCAATGAGTGTGTGAGCCATGGAAGGTGTACAAAGATCATGGAAGACCTATAGGGTCATTTTGAAGATGAGACAAATCATTAATACAAGTACCAGAGCTACAGTTGAATGCAGTCAACTAGGGTTTCATTTGGGTCAACCCTAGGTCAAATGGTTGATTGGAGGGCATCAAGGCCTACTTGGAGTATTTGGAATTCATGAATTGGTATGTGGATGCATGTGTGGTGTTGTGCCAAGGAGAAATCAAAAGGAATCAAGAAGAAGAGGAGTTACTAGATTAGGGTTTCAGTGTAAAAAACCCTAATTCAGGCCTAACTTCCAAGCCAGATAAGTCAAAATGCAAGTTTCAAATGAAGTCTTGGTCAACATGAAACTTGTATAACATCTCAATAGCTTTAATTTGATTACTAGAAGTCTTCAAGGAGATTTATAGAACTCAAGTTATGGTTCTTGCAAGTTATGGGTCCCCAGAGGATACTGAAATTTATCTGTGAAAGTCACTTGACTTCCAAGCAACTTTTGCCCATCAAGGAGTTTTCAAATGGATTCTTGGCCAACATAAGAGTTATAGATCTTGATCTTAGATTTAATTTGAGTACTAGAAGTCCTCAACAGGATTTGTAGAATTCAAGTTATGGTCTTGGCAATCCAGGGGTATTTTGGGAAAGTTGAATTACAAGTCATTTTTTAGCATAGGTCAAAATCTCCATGTTCCACTTCTCAAATGAAAAACTGTTCAACATGGAATGTACTTAAAATGATGTTTTTAGGTCAAATAAGTCATCATGGTAGATTGATCGGCTTATTTCAAAAAAGCCACTTAAAATGGCCTAAAAAAAAGGGAATAAGTCAAATAAAGTTTGGTGGAAAAAATCAAATTTTGGGTTAGAGGTCAAAAACAAGCCATATGACATACCAATTTGATTGTAAAATGCATTTTAAAGACAATGACATTGCCACAATTTTGAATTGAGGGTTATTTCAAGGACTTGCTTTGTAAATTGGTTACTTGAACCATAAGGCACAATTACAAAACCTCATTTCCAAGCAAATGCAAGGCTCCTTTTCCATCCATACACCTCCAATATCTCATTTGGAGAGAATTTAAACTCAGAACCAAGTGAATTGCAAGCCAAAACGTGAGATGGTATGTGCATGGCATAAGAAGAGATTTTCATGACATGAGAAGTTGATTTTCTCATTGGATCAATCTAGAACTTTATAGGGTCTTCAAATACATTCTATATATACTTGTGAAGAGGTTCAAAGCAAGAGTTGGTGATTCATTTGTGCAAAAACCATAGATTGACATTGGAGTTTGGAAGAGAAAAAGTGAGAGATCAAAGTTGGATTCAAGGCATTTTCAAGAGTTATCAAGAATTTAATCTTCTCCAACAAACTTCAACAAAGGTTTTCCACACTTTTTGGCAAGAAAAAACGAGCTCCAACTACTCTGTTTCGACGCTCCGAAGCCGGTATGTGAAATTCACTTTTTCTATGGTTTTAGGACGAATTAGATTAGATTATTCATGTAATTAGGATCTGGAAAATGTATAGATGAAATTAGGATCAAGAAAGTAAGGATTAGAGACTTTTTTGGATGAGTATGTTTTCTGGATGATGATATATCTCTTTGATCATGGAGTTTTGATGGAATCTAAGAGCATATTTGGAATCCTTGATGGAGTTATGTTGCTCGGAAGTTACCAAAAAAATGTCACCGCCGGAACAGCTACAGTACCACACGGGTACTATTCCCACCCCCACTCGCGAGGCCCACACGTACATTGCTTTGGAATTCTGTTGTTCGCACCCCTGGCCCAATGCACATTAACTTAGTTTAATTCATTTTCGTTCTTTTTTTTTTTCTGTTTTAATAGCTGTTTATATTAATTGCGTTAAAAATAGTAAAAATGATCAAACAATTATGAATTGTTTTTCTGTAGATCTTGATTGTCTTAAGAAACTGTAGGAGTTAAGTTTGCATTTTTAGGATTTTATTTGAATTAGTTACGAATTTTCTTTTGTGCTAATATCCATTGTTATGCATAATTGATATTGCTGTTTATTTAATTTTGTTCTCTTTGATGCTTTATGCTTTTGAGCTGATTCTTTCGATATGATTTAGAGGACATCCATAGGTTTCCCTTGGAATTTTATTAGAATTTTTAAAATTGATTAGATTCTGTTTTAGGCGTGTAGTTTAGAGCCTTCCCAAATAATGGTTTCGCATGACCAAATTTCATTTAGGAATTGTTTAGATGACCTAGAAATTGATTTAGATCCTAATTCTAGAATTTTAGAATGTTCAAACATGCATGTTCACATAGGAATTTTATTAGAATTTTACAATTTAGTTTGCTATTTTTTTTGGGTTTTGCAAATGATTGTTGCTTTCGGTGTTCTCTCTTGAGTGCTTTGCCTTGTTTGGAGCGTTTGGTGGACTTGGAGCTTGAAGACTTTGGATTCCTTTTTATAGGAGCTTCTGGACATGATGAAGATGCTTTGGCTAGAAGAGTGGGGCTTGGAGTGGAGCTTTCTTTCTCTTTTAAGTTTGTTTCAGGAGTTGGTAGAATTAGGCTTTTAGGGAGAGCTTTTGTAGAATTAGTTCATTTCTTCCATCAAACATAGAATGCATTGTTTGCTTCTATTCTATCCTATAATGCAAAGTCCTCTTAGGGAAGTTCCATCTCTCCTTAGGAGGGAAGTGGGGCATACCCTAGAGAGTAGAACTTTTTAGGATACACTTCCACTTCGATGTTGGTTCTTGTTGAATTCCTTTGGTTTTCAGCAAGTATGTCAACATTGCAATTTGATCTTGATGACAAATCTCTTCTTGGAGTGTGCTTGCTAAAGCTTGGAGATGAAGATTGAAGAAGCTTGAAGATGGAATCTAGTTCAAAGATAAGACCTTTTATGTCATTTCAACTTTGTTGTTTAGAGCGTGTTGTTGCTGTTTGTTGTAGGAGTTTGTTGCTGCTGCTTGGGCTGCCTCCTCTGTATCTTTTGTTTTTCTCTGTATTGTCTGTTGGCTTGTGCTGCTTGCCCTTTAGGCTTGAAGTGAATTTGATTCACTTTGCCTGTTGCTTTCTTAGGTTCAAGGTTGAGTGGGACTCCCTTGCCTTGCTTGTTTTGCTGCATCTCATGCATACTTACTGTTTATTGTATTTTTTTTGTTTCTTTTCCGTTTATCCCCTAGGATCTCTGATTTCCTCTGTGCAGGAGGGAATTATGACAGACATTAGGTTGTAATCCATGCATGATAACATTAGGGTAGTTTTGATTCCCTTTCAAACCCTATGATTTTTTAGACTTCTTTCTCTTCTATCTCAGAACAATTCAAAACACAGTAATAAGGATTATCGATGTCGTACGCTACGAGCCTTAAGCTATTTGAGAAAGGTTGTTGAAGGGTCACTCTTCAGTAACCTGATTACGTAGTGTGTTACCCTTAGGGTGACATATGACGTAGTCACCCTCAAATCATAGTCTCTAATGCGTCAGAGATTGCAAACATCATAAAAGACAGTTCTTGCGTAAAAGACTGATAACAAACATCAAAGTGTCATTTTGTCCGCTTGGACTCTTAATCAGGAAAAACCCTTTCATAAGGAGATAAAAAACATTCAGACAAGCTTGTGTCTTTCGTAGCCCGAACTACGTTTGCTCTGATCTTTCATGCTGTATGAAAGTACGTAGGCATAGGATGCGATATCCTAGCGAGCAACCTTCCTCTCCTTTCCAGTAGATAGGCGAACTACGTTGACTCTGATTTCTCGTTCCAGACGGGAATACGTAGGCATAAAGTGCGATACTTTGCCGAGTCATTTTATTTTCTTTTAACCCCAGACCTGTAGAATAGATAGAATAACAATCCGTACCAGAAAACAAGCGTGGATCCCGTCGAGTACGACGGACGTGAGGGGTGCTAATACCTCCCCCTTGCGTAACCGACTCCCGAATCTAGGATTTGGTTGCGATGACCATTCCTTTCCCGTCTTTGCGGTAGGTTTACTTTGAGCGTTTCCTTTCCCTCTGTTGGGATAAATAACGCACGGTGGCGACTCTTCTGTTCAGCCGGCGCCGATTTTCGCAGTAGCGACAGCTGGCGACTCTGCTGGGGATAGGAATATCCCCTATGCGAGTCAATCCTAGCGCTTGTTTTCCCGTCGTGGGTGTTGTGTAGATTTACTTTTCTGTCTTTACTTTCCGCCTTTTATTATCAGCCTTATATTATTATTGTTGCTGTGGGAAGGGGATAATCTGTTGAGAGATAAGCCGGACCTGGGCTTGAGGTTACACATAGACTTAGAAATAGAGAGTAGTGGTTAGCCTGCTTGCTTAGCTCGCACCAGCTAGCCATGAAATTTACGCTCGGACGAGATTCTCTTTGATGCTTCTTGCCTGGCCCTTAGGGCTCGACAAGTTGTCTGACCCGAGGATTGTCGACTATGGGAACCTATCAATTGGGATTCAACTAAGTGAGGTCGCTTCAAGGGATGATGATGCCACACCTTCTGGGTATCGTATCATCGCTCTTGAAAGTCTGTGACGTTGAACCCGCATAGGATGCTGTACCTCGTCTGCGAGTTAAGTACACACCTGTGAGGGGTAGGAGGGTCTGTTTGCAGGAAACCTTTGACCTCAGAATACTTGGTTTATCTCTGTCAGTGAGATGTGGTTACAGGGTTCTTTTGAGTGGTTGGTTTGGTTTGAGATGAAGATTGGATGGTTCTCAAGCTTCAGTACAGAACAACATAGTTTATCAGCATTGCGCTTGGTCCCTTGTTTGCATATGCATGTGCATTTTCATGATTGCATTTCATTAACATGTATTTATGTTGCAGGTGATCATTTCCCTCTGATTCTAGTATATCTTCTAGCCAGACATGGAGTCCCTGAAGAAGACAGTTGCTTACCGGTTGCATTCACCAGACATCAATTCATTGCTGGGTTTAGTTGCTCTAGCAGATGAGAGTGTGAGGGCTGAGTTCAGAGTATTTTATGGGAGATTGCTTAGCTTGTTATACAGACCTTCGGCATTCGAGACGACTGGGGTGTATACTTTATTGCAGTTTTATGAGCCGCAGTTGAGATGTTTCTTATTTCCAGACTATATTCTGGCACCCACTTTGGAGGAGTATTCTGCGATGTTGGGAGTTCCTGTGTTGGACCAAATGCCCTTTGTACATGTTTATACTGAGCCTGAGTTAGCTACGCTCACTGAGATTGTCAGTTTGGACGCTTCTGAGTTTCCAGGAGGGTTGGTTAAGCTGAATGGAGCCTATGGCTTTCACTTGTCTGTCCTAGTTGAGAAGGCTACACAGTGTGCAAAGAGTGGATGTTGGGTTGCCTTCAGTGCTATTCTAGTTGTCTGCATCTACGGGATTGTCTTGTTTCCTAATGTACCAGATTTTGTCGACTCAGATGCCTTCTTGATTCTTGCCTCGAAGAATCCAGTTCCTACTCTCTTGGGCGATGTTTACCATTCCATTCACTACAAGAATGAGAAACGTCGTGGCAAGAATGTTTCCTGCTGTCTCCCTCTCTTGTACAGGTGGTTCCAGGGGCACCTCCCGAAGACAGGACCTTTTATGGATGCTGTTGATACTTTGGATTGGTCTTCCCGGTTGATGGGACTGTCTGCGGAGAATATCATTTGGTTTGATCGGAGTATGCTTGGTACTGATATTATATATAGTTGCAACGGCTTTCCGAATGTTCCCCCGATTGGACGGAAAGGCTGTATCAATTATAATCCTTCATTGCTGGTACGACAGTTTGGTTACGCTTTGAGGGATGCTCCCATTGAGAAGGAGATACAGGAATCTCTGTATCTCACGGGCTTATCGGACACGGCTGTTTTGATCAGATTGAGACATGCATGGGCTAACATCCATAGGAGGGGGAAGGCTTTGCTCGGTAAGAGCAACAGCAGAGCTTATGATCCTTATTTGGCGTGGATCCGCGAGAGAACTAGTACTTCCTTGATGCCTTATCCTGCTGTGGAACCCCTGTATCTTCCATTGATTGAGGTACCTCCTGCAGAAGAGAATGAGAAATATAACAAATTGTTGGCTGAAAATGAGGAACTAAAGAAAGCCAACAAGGAGTTAGAGAAGGAGATCTTCCAGTTACATCGTGAGAAGAAGGAAGCCACCTTTACTGTGAAGGAACAAATTGAGTTGATTAACAGGTTGGGATCGGAGCTGACGGAAGAGACCAACAAGAAAGAAAAAGTGGGAATAGCCTTAAACGGTGTTAGCAAGGTGCTTACTTCCAAGAAGGAACTTCTAAACAAAGCTTATGCCCGTATCAGCAAGTGGGAAGCTTTGTGGAATGCCACGCTTACCAAGCGGAAGGAGCGGGAAGACGAACTGAAGCTGCAAATTGCCACGTTAGAGGCACAGGTTAGAGCCCAAGACGCAGAGATTGCTGAAGAGACATCACTTAGGAGCGCTGTTGAGCTCAGAGTAAGTGACATTGACGAGAAGCCGAGAGGTTATGAAGAGAAGGCCGGTTCTAAGAGGTACAGATTTGACGAGAGTTCTGGCAAAGGAACCTACCAAGATGATGCCAAAAAGCTGAGATCCACTACCGAGCGGCATGCTTTAATGATACAGGAGCTGATCTCCAGACTAGGGCACTCGAAGACGATGAGTATATTGGAGGACATCAGGGGACGCCATTTGACCTGATTTACCTTGTCTTTGTTATTTGTACTTGAATTTTGACCATCGCCAGACTTGTTGGTCGAGGTCTCTTCAGTTGTATTCAGTTGTACTCTTGTACTCAGCCTCTTGGCATTGTTATATATGAGGGTTTTCTGATTCCTTGCTTGCTGGATAGGGACTCCATTGTCGTAATGGCTTTCTCTCCAAAACTAGAATCGGGGGGAATATAACATGTGGCATATTTACATAATTGCATTTGCATTCATATTGCATAACCGGTATTCGCGAATCTGTATCTTATTTCCCGCATTTGCAGGTTTCCAGGATTGACGAACCAAGAGTTCACCGCTACTCAACCCGAAACAACTGCAAGAGAATCATGGATCAAGTCCAAGTAGAGATGCAGGAAATTCGTGAGAAGTTGAACCTGTTCATGCAGGCAATGGAGAGTATTGCTAAAGGCCAGGAGAATCTCCAGACATTGGTGCAGCCGCTGCTGACGCGGGCTAATGGGAACGGCAACAATGGCCACAACTCTGTGCATGTCGAGACTCTTCATGAGGATGGGCCCCCTACACCTGTGGTTCCTCCCGTAGTGACCCCACCTGTTGTGGTTGTGAACAATGACGCTGGTGCTGGCAACGGCAACGCAGGGAATGGAAATGAGACGGTTGTTAACAATGTTGGATTCGGAGACGGCAATCTGGGAGGTGGTAACTTCAATGGCGGTAATGGTTTTGGTAACAATGGATTCAGCTATAATGACCAGGGGTTTGAGTACAGCAATTAGGACGGAAAGTTCGGCTTCAACACTCAGGGTTTCGGCTACGAAGGTTTTGGTAATGCTAACCAGAGTTATGCTGGAAATGGTGTTGGATTGATTCCTGTCAACACTGGTTTCGGGCATGCCGGGGTTAATCTAGGCTATGGTAATGGGGGACGAGGTCCCATGACTAATCCGCAAGGGTTTGGTCGAAACACTGGTTATAACGGGTACGAAAATGAGAATGTGAACTGGGGCGAAGACTGTCAAGAGGACACCTTTTCTGGAAGAGGTATGGGATTTGAGGGACCCGTTGACAATACTCAGAGGATTAAAATGCTTGAAGAGCAGGTGAAGGGTATGGCTAATCAGAATTCTACCGAATTAGACATGACTACTATGGGATTGGTGCCTGGGCTGAGGGTACCGCTGAAATTCAAAGCTCCCACTTTCGACAAATATAAGGGGGACACTTGCCCTAAGGTGCATGTCCGTGCTTATTACAGAAGGATGTCTGCATATTCAGATGACGAAAGGATGCTTATGCATTTCTTTTAAGACAGCCTATCAGGACCGTCACTCGAGTGGTACATGGGGTTGGAGCCCGCTCAAATCAAAACCTGGAAGCAATTGGCAGATGCTTTCGTCCTGCATTATAAGTATAATAGTGATCTGGCACCGAACTGAGTTCAATTACAAGGTTTGTCGTAGAAGAAAGAGGAAAGCTTTAAATAGTATGCGCAGAGATGGCGCGATATGGCAGCAAGAGTGCATCCTCCGTTGGCTGAGAGAGAAATGAATAGCATGTTCATTGGGACCTTTACGGGGATATATTACGAAAAGTTGTTTAATGTTTCGTTGAGCAGTTTTTCAGATTTGATTCTCATGGGTGAGATGGTCGAAGACAGTATTAGGGTTGGAGGATTCCAAGCAGGTGAGTCTGCCCCCGCAGGAGGTACAAGAAAAGCATTCGGTGGTAGGCGTCAAGGTGATTCTAGTGCTGTGTTTGGCGGCAGAGGCCGGGGTAGAGGACGAAGTCAGTATGCTCAGCATCAACAGGTCGCTAGTGTTACCATCCCTTTTCCACAACAACAGCAACAGCAGCAACAACAAAGGCAACACCCCGCCCAACACAGAATCCTAGAGGGCAAGCCCAGGCGAGTATTTGAAACGCCTCTTTCCACGTACGTCGAGCTGCTTCAAACATTGCTAGGATTAAAGTTGGTCGAGAAAAGGACCATGGTGTTGCACCCCAAAATTTGCCCAACCTTTTCTAACCAAGGTTTATGTTTCAATTGCATTGGTATCATGCACATAGTGTATTCATCTGCATTGCATAGCATAAGCAAGCTATCTTAATCAGGGGATCAAGTTCTATTCTTGTCTCAAGAGGCATATTCAGAGGGTTTCATTCATATTCAAGACTACTCAGGTCATCAGGGAAGAATTTGAGCCTTGAAGAGTTGACAGGTTGATCAGTGAGTTCTCCCCTATCTTGAGGTTATTTGGGGATCATCAGAGGAAGTGTGAGCCAAGAGCATGAGGTGTGTATGGATGTTATGGAGAGCCTAGAGGATCATTTTTGAGGAGTAACCAAGTCATTGGAATGATTGCAAGAGCCTCAGTGGAAGTCAGTCAACTAGGGTTTTGTCTGGGTCAATACTAGGTCAATCCTAGGTCAAGGACTTGATTTGAAAGGTATCAAGGCTCATTTGAAAGATGTGGGTCAAACTTCAAAGCAGTGTAACTCAAGATGCAAGCTTCATATGAATTTCTGGTCCACATGAAACTTGTATAGTATCTTCATAGCTTAAATTTGAGTGGTGGAATTCATCAAGATGATTTATAGAACTCAAGTTATAGCTCTTGAAAGTTACAGGTCATTTGAGGGCACTGAAATTTGTCTGTGAAAGTTGTCTGTCTTTCAAGCAACTTTTGACCTTCAAGGAGATTTCAAATGGATTTATGGCCAACATAAGAGTTGTTCCTCATTGTCTTAGCTTTCTATAAAGGTATGGTATGCCTTCATATGATTTGTGTAACTCTACTTATGTCCTTGGCAAGCAAAGGGTATTTTGGTCATTTGAGAATTACAGGTCATTCTTAGCCTATGCCTAAAACTCATACAAGGAAGCTTCAAATGAAAAACTTCACAACATCAAAGTTGCTCAAAATGTCATTTTAAGTCTAGAAAAGAGGTCATGGAAGTTTGGAAATGCATAGAACAAGACTTGATAAAAGTTGGTGGAAAATGACTTAAAAAAGGCATATAACTTGAAAAAGTTCAAGTTGGAAAATGGTTTGAGAGATCTACAAATCCAAAATGGGTCATCCAATATACCAAATTGAATCCAAACATCATTTTAAAGACATTGGTTCAGCCACTTTTTTGAGTTAGGGCTTAAATTTTGGACTTGCTTTGTAATGTTCTTGCTTGCATCATAAGGCATCCATATGAAACTTAGCAAAAGGCAAGGGATCAGCATGATAAGCACTCATATCTTTCCAATATCTCATGAAAGGAGATTTTAATACAAATTGGAAGGGATGCAAGCATGATATGAGATGGTTCAATATGTCATTACATGAGAATTTCCACATTCTTCCACTTCATACTAGAAGGTTCTAGGGACTTCTAAATTGGTTTATATATTGAAGGCAAAGTCCATAGGGTGAGGGTTGGTGATTGTTGGTGGTGATTGGTGAGTGTTAGTGAAAAAGAGAGAGTGAGATACCATTTCTTCCATTTTTGCAATTCAAGATCAAACTCCATTTTCTTCTTCATCTCCATTTAATTCTTCTCCACAAATCAATTCTCTGGATCATACTGAACACGTGCATACAGATTTGAGTGGCCATTGATGAAGGTTTGAAGGTGTGGCTTCAAAATTGCAAGAGAAGCAAGTTGGATCCAAACTCACAATCCAAGCACTGTCCATCCAAGATCTTGCAAACAGAAAGGTTATCATCCATTAAAGATCATTTGTGGCAAGTTTCAAGCATTGGATTGAAGTGTAACTACACTTGCCATCATCAATTTTCAGGTTTGCAAAAGCTTTCGAAACTCTTTATTTATGCAGCATTAGATGAAATGGTTAGGATAAGCATGATTAGAGACCATAGGTGATTGATTTCTGAAAGTTAGAGAGGATTACATGAGGTTCAATGGCAGGGTGCAGTTTCTTTGATGATCAAGATTAGGTTATGTAATGAGTATTAATCAACGTGTAATAGCTTGCTGAGATCAGTGAGACATGATGAACAAGATAGGAAAATTAGAATCAAGAATTGTGAGATTCCATTGCAGTGTGCAGTTGGTGAATCAGGGGTTTCTACCTATCGGGTTTGGAGTTCTAGGGGGTTTCAGGGAGTGATATTGGTATGGCTGGATTCCTTGGAGTTAGTAGATTAATTTTGGTTCTTATAGGTCTTGATTTCATGGAGAATGGAGAGAGCACGAGGGACTTGAAAATGCTTGCATGGAGCTGGTGAAACTGAAACCCTAATTTTCATTTGGGGAAGACGACACAATGGTCGTTAGATCGTTTCAATTGCTTGACTTATTACACCAATCGCACGGTCCAGATTCAATTTAAGAAACAGAGGGAATTGACCATAGTGAAACGATGCGTTTCACTAAAAACCTAACCATGGGCCTGGATTCAGAATGCTATCCCCACCCCCTTATCAAAGCCCAGTGGATTTTAACTGTAAATTGTTGCTGCTTGCACCCCACGCGCTCTTTCTCTTCTTTTTTTGTTTTTTTCTGATTTAATTTCCCAACTGGGCTTAATGCATTTACTAATCGCGCCCCTACTTCCTTGGCCCATCTGAGAATATAACTAGGCGCTCTTGCTTATGACACCCCCTCCCCATTTAATTCATTTTTGTTGATTTTTATTTTTCTTTTATATTTTTGCATCTTTAAAAATCCATATAAAATTGAAAAAAGCTTGTTTTTAATTGGTTCTTTTTGTGGTAGATTCATAATTCTGTTAAGAAAAATATCCAATAATAAAAATAGCATTTTATTTTGTTTTAATATTTTTTGTGCATTTTTCTTGTAAATAGCTTTTTAATGAGTTTAGTTTAGTACATAATTTTGTTGATTTTAGTTCTCATAGTTCCCTTTAGATTTAGGACCCATTCTTTTTGGGATGATAACTTTAGGACTTTAACTTGTATATAGGATTTAATTCATAATTTTAGGATTAATTTTTAGATGATTTGATTAGGTGAGATTAGAGTGGTTAAAATTAGGGTTTTAAGTGAGCATAGGTGAGATAGATTAATTCTTTTAGGAATTTTGATTTGATTTTTGGGGTATGGGACTATAGGGGTTATTGGTAGATAATAGATCCCCTAGAAAATATTAGGATTCCCCTACTGCTATTAGTATATTGCTTGTAGTTGATTGACTGTGTGGTGTGCCCTCTCTAAGGTTATTATTTGTCTGTGTGGGGTATTGGATTTGTTTGGGGCTTGGGGTTTGAGCTGAAGACTGTGTTGATGAAGCCCATTTGAAGATCAGAGAATGAAGACCAAATTCCAGAGTTGATGAGGAGTATCTCTTGCTGGCAGCTGTTGAAGGTTCTAGGATCTAGGAGTTAGGCAGAGCCCTAGAGTAGAAAACTTGGTTCACAAACATGGGAGGTCTTGACTGCCTCCATCCCTCTCTGTGATGCAGAGTCTCTCTAAGACACTCACCCCCTTCCTTTGGAAGGCTTGGTGATGGTGTCTAAGAGATAGAACTCTTGAGAGAAGTATTCTATGTGTTGTTAGCAATCTGTTTGCCACCTTTGGTGGTCAACTAATTGCTTAACACCCAGTTCATTTTTGTGATTGATTCCTCAGCTTGGAGGGTGGGACTTGAAGAAAAGCCATTGGGAGATTGAAGATCAAAGACTGATGTCTGCTTGAAGCCTGAAGATGGTTGCAAATGCTGATGGAGATTGCTTTGCTGTTTAGTTTTAGTTGTTTAATTCTTGATGTATTGTGTGAATTTTCCCGGATTGTATTGTTTGTTGTTTACCCTGTTGGGTTGAAAGTGAATCCTGTTCACTTTTGCCTATTGTTTTCTAGGTTCGAGGTTGAGTGGGACTCCCTTGCCTCACTTGTATTGTTGCATCCATGCATTTTACTGCTTTATTGTATATATATATCTGCTGTTTCTATTTTTGTTTATCCCTTAGGATCTCTGTTTCTCTCTGCGCAAGAGAGGAGCATGATAGACATTAGGTCTTAACCCATGCATGATAACATTAGGGTAGATTTTCATTCCCTTTTTAACCCTAGGATTTGTAGAGTGTCATCTCTTCTTTCTTCAAAACAACAGAAAAACATTAATAAAGGTTATAACAGAGATTAATTCATTTCTTCCGTCAAAAGATTTGAACAAACATCAACCTTTTTGCAATAAGAAAACCCTTGTTTAAGGTGAGATTTTTCATAAAAGACACTTGGACAGCTTGTGTCGTGCGTAGCCCGAACTACGTTTGCTCTGATCTTCCATGCTGTGTGGAAGTACGTAGGCATAGGATGCGATATCCTAGCGAGCAACCTTCACCCTTCCCCCGTAGTTAGGCGAACTACGTTGACTCTGATTTCTCGTTCCAGACGGGAATACGTAGGCATAAAGTTCGATGCTTTGCCGAGTCATGTTTTCTTTTCTTTTTAGACCTCATCCTTTAGTTTAGATAGAAGTGTAATCCGTACAAACCAAGCAAGCGTGTATCCCATCGAGTACGATGGACGTGAGGGGTGCTAATACCTTCCCCTTGCGTAACCGACTCCTGAATCCAGGTTTTGGTTGTGATGACCATACCTTTCCCCGTTTTTTGCGAGGTTTACTTCGAGCGTTTCCTTTCCCTCCTTTGGGATAAATAACGCACGGTGGCGACTCTTCTGTCAGTCGGCGCCGATTTTCGCAGTAGCGACAGCTGGCGACTCTGCTGGGGATACAACGTCCCCTGGCTGCTAAGGACTGCGATAGTTCCTTATGCATTTGGGATCCAACGTCCCTTAAGAGAGTCAATCCTAGCGCTTGTTTTCCCGTCGAGGATTTTGTAAGGGTTTACATTTCTGTATTTACATTTCAACATTTTATTATTATTATTATTGTTGTACCGTGGGGTGTGACGGGTGTTCCATGATTGAGAGATAAGCCGAACCTGGGCTTGAGTGCACCTAGATTTAGAGTGGATATTAGTGGGCGCGCACGTGCTTTGCATGTCCTAGTGTCCCGCGAAATCCACACTCAGACGAGGTTCTTCTGGTTGGCCTCCTGTCCTGCCCTTTGGGTGGCTCGGGTTGTTGGTTAGTTGGATTGTCGACTCTGGGGACCGATCATTTGGAAGTTGGCTAAGTGAGGCCTCTTCAGGATTTGATGCTGCCACTCCTTCTGGGAATCGTATCATCAACCCTGAAAGTCTGTGACGCCGACGACCGCATAGGATGCCATGCCTTTGTCAGTTACTAGGACACCTACCTGTGAGAGGGTTTGGGGTTATGCAGGTAACTAGACCTTCAGATACCGATTATTTCTTGATCAGAGATCCTGGGTATTTATGGATAGTTGTGAGGTCTATCAGAGACCAGTCAGAGTTATGGTTTGAGGTCTATCAGAGACCAGTCAGAGTTATGGTTTGAGGTCTGGCAGATACCAGTTGGAGTTCTGTTATGGGGTCTATCAGAGACCAGTGTTGGAGCTTTATATTGGGTCTATCTGAGACCAGGGTTTGAGGAATTCTAGAGGGCCTATTTGAGACTCTTGATATGGTTCAGGCTTCTCAGCTATGGCACTTGGTCCCTGTTGCATGTTGCTTGCATTGCATTGTTTGCATAATCATTATCATTGCATCCCATTAACGTGTGTCTGTGCTGCAGGTGCATTTGCATATTCCCTGGTTCTAGTGTTCGGACTTCTGAGTATTGATCATGGCTGGTTTGAGGATGACAGTTGCGTACAAGCTACCTATCCCTGATATTACTCCCCTCCTGGGTCTGATTTCTCTTGCTGATGAGGATGTCCGTAGAAGCTTCAGACAGAGTTACGGACGGCTGTTGAGTTTGATTCGCAAATCCACTGATGATGAATTGAATGGGCTGTATACGCTGATGCAATTCTATGACCCGGCTTTGAGGTGTTTCACATTTGCTGACTTCATTTTGGGGCCTACCATGGAGGAGTATGTAGAGTTTACTGAGCTGCCGGTACAGAATGCAGTTCCTTTTATTCACTCTGCCGCTGAGCCCAAGTTGGAGGATCTAGCTAAGGCCTTGCACATGAATGCTTCTGAGCTGTTGATGACTTCTTGGCGAGGGGTTCCAGGTTTCTCTCTCCAGTTTCTGGTTGGTAAGGCTCAAGAGTACGCCAAGAATGGGTGTTGGGTGGTCTTTAACGCTATTTTGGCCCTATGCATTTATGGGATAGTGTTGTTTCCCAATTTCCCGAACTTCGTGGACATGGATGCATTTCATCTGTTTGCTGCTGGCAACCCGGTGCCTACACTGATCGGGGACTTCTACCATTCGATGCACTACAGAAATGAGAACAGGAGAGGCAAGAACGTCTCTTGTTGCGTGCCTTTGCTGTGCATGTGGTTTAAGAGCCATCTTCCCCTGAAGGGACCTTTTGTGGATAGTGCAACTACAGCTGACTGGCCAGAGCGCATGATGAGGCTATCTTCTGAAGATATTGAGTGGTTTGACCGAGACTTGCTGGGGTCTGAGCTTATTTTCAGTTGTTCTGGGTATCCTAATGTTCCATTGATAGGGAGAAAAGGGTGCATCAACTACAACCCATCTCTGTTCGTCCGCCAGTTTGGATATGCGTTGAAAAATCCACCTCAGGATGAAGAAGTACATGAATCTCTGTACTTCACCGGTGATTTGAATGGAGAGTTACTAGCCAAGCTTCGGCATGCCTGGATGCATATTAACAGAAAAGGGAAACCACTGTTGGGGAAGAATGATTGTCAGGAATATGCACCCCACAAAGTTTGGATCCAGGAGAGGGCAAGACAGTTACTGATGCCGTTTCCAGCTGCGCCAGTCCCTGTTCATATTCCGGTGGAAAAGCCAACCACTGTCACTATGGAGGTCTACGAGCAAGTTGTGAAAGAAAAGGAAGCCTTGATGAAGATTAATGAAGAGCTAGAAAAGGAACTAGCTCAGATGCGGAGTGAGAAGAATAAGGTTGTACGTTCTTTCCAACAGCAGATCGAACTAGTAAACTGGCTAGGTGCTGAGTTGACTGAGGAGAAAAAGAAGCACGAACGTCTGGGGCAAGAGTTCAGAAGCTCTCACGACATGTTGGAGTCAAAAAAGAAAGCACTCGACGCCGCTCACCGAGAAATCTCTTCTTGTAATAAGACATGGAATGCTACGCTAACCAACAACAAAAAGAGGGAAGATAAATTGAAGCAGCAAATTTCTGACCTCGAAGAGCAGTTGAAGGCTAGCATTGAGAAGCATGAAGAGGAGGTAATGGCCAGATATAGTCTCCAGAATGCATTGAACAAGGCCATCGAAGGCAGGAACGAAGCTGTGTCTCAGAAGCGGAAGCTAGAGGATCGCTTCGGAGAAGGGGCATGGGAGGAAACCGCTGGTGACGTGCGACGTGTTCTCAAGAGAAGAAACCTACTTGTCGAGGGTCTGCTTACCCGACCAAGCCATCCAGAGACCAAGAAGTTAATAGAAGAGTATCGGGCTTATAGGAGTACTTGATCATTTCATGTATTAACTTGTATGCTTTATTTGCATTTGTGCTGACCATCACCAGGATTGTTGGTTGAGGTCATGCCTTCTTATTGTACACTCAGTGATATTGTATTCTTGGATTTCTCTGCAATATACGAGGTTTTCTATGATTCGGCTCCAATCACTGTCTTGCTAGCACTGTCACTGCACTGGCACACTCACACTAGAATCGGGGAATGATAATCCCTAATGCACAGACACATATTGCATTTTACATACATACTCATATTTGCATTACAGGTTTGTGATCCGTGTATCTTATCTCCTGCATCTTTAATTCAGGTATTTTCAGGATTGCAGAAAAGCGGGTCCACCGTTACTCTACAAGGATTAACCAGAAGAAGATCATGGACAACGTGCAGAGTGAAATGCAAGAGATGCGTGACAGGATGGCCCTGCTCATGCAAACCATGGAGACTATCGCCAAAGGACAAGAGCAGCTGCAGAATCTGGTTCAACCGATAGTCGCACGGGCTGAAAACAACGGGACACCGCATGGTGAAAATATTGCTGCTTCTCCCCGAGTTGAGAATCGTCAAAGTGCTGATGTTATTCCCGTAAACGGTTTGAACGCTGGAGAAACTGGTCCTGTAGGTGGAGTCGGGAACGCTGGTAATGTGAACGCCAATGCAGATACTGCTGGGGTATTTGTGGGTAATGTCAACCAGGGTTTCAATGGGGGCGTTGAGAATGTCGGAATGAATGGTATTAATGGTAACCAGGGCTTCAATGGTGTGAATATGGGATATGGTAGCATGGCTGGCGCCAAAGCTGGGTTTGGTGGCTACGGTAATCTTGGATATGGAACTGGCGCATACAACGCTCACGAGATGGGTAATCTGAGGTATGACCCCAGGTACGTCCAGACAGGTCCGGGCCGCGATGCAGATTATGTTGGATACGATGCAGTACCTCGCTGGGAGGATCGTCAGGAGGATGTGTTCTCTGGTCAGAACGAGGGTTATGAAAGGGCTAGGGATGACAACCATCGGATGAGACTGCTAGAAGAGAAGGTGAACGGATTGGCCAGCCAAAATGCTCTTGGGTTGGATATGTCAAATATGGGGTTAGTCCCAGGGTTGAGGGTCCCGCTGAAATTCAAAGCGCCGTCATTTGATAAATACAAAGGGGATACATGCCCTAGGGTGCATGTGCGCGCGTTTTACAGGCGTATGTCTGCGTATTCTGAGGATGAAAAGATGCTAATGCACTTTTTCCAGGATAGCCTGTCAGGGCCATCACTGGAGTGGTACATGAGCTTGGAGCCTACTCAGATCAGGAGTTGGAAAGAGCTGGCAGAGGCTTTTGTTCGACATTATCAATATAATAGTGATCTCGCCCCTAACCGAGTCCAGTTGCAAAGCATGTCTCAAAAGTATAGCGAGAGCTTTAAAGAATACGCCCAGAGATGGAGAGATCTGGCTGCTAGGGTACACCCTCCAATGGTGGAGCGCAAAATGATGGATATGTTCATAGGAACTTTTTCTGGAATGTACTATGACCGGTTGCTCAATTTTTCGATGAGTACTTTCTCTGAGTTGATCTTGATGGGGGAGCGCATTGAAAACGGGGTAAAGATTGGTAAAATTCAGGCGGGTGAGTCCAGAAGACATTTGGTGGTAAACGGCAGAGTGATACCAATGCTGTATACAGTGCTCGACGAAGGAACAAAGGTCAGAACTGGCGTCAGCAGTCGCAAGTTGCAAGCGTAACCATTCCAGGGCCTTCTCAGCAGCAGAGACAACAACCACAGCAGCAGGCTCAGCAGCAGCCTAATAATAATCAGCGCAGACTTCAGAACTCACGACCGAGGAGAGTATTCGAAGTACCGCCAGTATCACATGCAGAACTCCTTCAAACTTTGTTGAAATTGCAGCTAGTCGAGAAGAGGACCTTAGCACCACCAACTGGCCAGCCTCCAGTCGGATATGATGTTAATGAGCACTGTGACTTCCATTCGGGTGCACCAGGGCACAATATTGAAAATTGCCTGGCTTTCAAGCATAAAGTACAGGACTTGCTTGATAGTACGGCTATTAACTTCGGGAAGGAAGGTCCCAATATCACACAGCAGCCAATGCCCAAGCATGGTGGGGTTGGGGCCAATGCAATCATGACAAATGATGAGTCGAACTTGGTTTCGGAAGTGAGCAAGCTGAAAACTCCTTTGGGTTACGTAAAGCAGCGTTTATTGAAAGGAGGCGTCTATCCCGGTTGCGGCGAAGAATGTGCTGACTGTTTGGTTCAACCTGGGGGCTGTGAGAAGTTGAAGAGGGGAGTTCAAAGTTTGATTGATGAAGGAATTTTGCAGTTTGACAGGGTTGTGGGGCGAGAGAAGTCTGTTGACACAGAATCTGAGAAAGAGCGTAGGGAGATTGCTACGATCACTATTCCGTTCAAATCAGTGACAATTTCGGCATCATCGAAAAGGCCGACCATTACTATTACCAAGGCTAAGCCAGTCCCTTTCGAAAGCACAAAGGCAGTCCCATGGTGCTATGGTGCTGAGGTGTATTGCAATGGGGAAAAGATTGATTTGAATGATCCGCCAGCGGGATCCTTAGATAACATAGTAGGAGCGGGTGGTATAACCCGGAGCGAGAGAATTTTCACTTTACCTGAGGTTGAAGCAGAGAGGCTTGCCAGGGGTAAGAACAAAGTGGTTGAGGGGGAATCTTCGGGGAGTAAAGAGAAAGAGCCGATAACCAAAGATGTGGAAGAATTCACGAGGTTAATCCGCAAAAGTGATTACAAGATTGTAGATCACCTGCAGCAGACCCCGTCAAAGATCTCCATATTATCGCTGTTGTTGTGTTCTGAGGCGCATAGAAATGCCCTATTGAAGGTACTGGAGACATCCTTCGTGCCGCAAGAGATTTCAGTTAATCAGCTGGAGGGAGTTATGGCACATGTTAATGCTGGGCATGGTCTGGGATTCACGGATTTTGACCTAACACCTCGAGGGCGTGATCATAATAATGCTTTGCACATCTCTATCGAATGCCGGGGCACTGTTTTATCCCATGTGCTGGTAGACACTGGGTCCTCGTTGAATGTGTTACCAAAGAAAGCCCTGTTGAAATTGGATACCCGTGGTTTGTTGTGCACACCTAGTGATTTGGTGGTGAGGGCCTTTGATGGAACAAGGAGGTCAGTATTCGGGTCGGTAACGTTACCCATCCAGGTAGGTCCGGAGGTATTTGATACAGTGTTTTACATCATGGACATCCAGCCTGCATATAGCTGTTTGATCGGGAGACCTTGGATTCATGCCGCTGGGGCAGTAACTTCTACACTCCATCAGAAGCTGAAATACATGGTTGAGGGGAGCATTGTGACAGTGTGTGGCGAAGAGGATATCTTAGTCAGTCATTTGTCTTCTTTCAAGTACGTGGAGGTAGATGGAGAAATTCATGAAACGCTGTGTCAAGCGTTCGAAAGGGTGAAGGTTAAAGAAGAAGCTCCATTGAAGAGTGAAGGGCAGGAGGTGGTCATCTCCTCGTATAAAGAAGCCAAGGCGTTGGTACAAGCAGGAGAGACTCAGAAGTGGGGGCAGGTTCTAGACATTCCAGTGAAGCAAGATAGGTATGGTTTGGGGTACCACCCATCTCCCTTGCAGAGTGCGCCTAAGTACAAGGGACCTGTCGTGTTCACGCCAGGAGGAGTTAGCTTCGAAAGGATTAATGTTGTGTCTGATACGGAGGAAGTGGATAGCGATTGCGACATGGACGCATGGATTCGACCCAGCACGCTGGGGCAAAGCCTATGCAACTGGTCCATCCAGGACGTCATCCAAGTCACCAAACAGTAATGCATTGTTTTTTCCAATCATTGTATGATCACATGCCTTGCCCGGGGCATCGTTGATCTTGTCTTAGGGCCTAACTGTTTACCTGTATGTTTGCATGATCAATAAATGACGACGTTTTTTACATTCAAATGTTGTGATCCTTTTCTTTCTGTTTTTATTTTTCAATGAAATGGCAGCGTGGTTATGCATTTTGCTTGTACATCATTTTTGAAGCACTTAACCGTTTCCCTCGCAGGATTCATGAATTTTCAGATGACACCGACCAAAAACCTCCTATGACTCGTTTAGACTTCGAGCATCCGATCTTCCAAGCTGAGGAGGAGATTGTGGAGGATAGTGACTTACCAGAAGAGCTTAGTCGGTTATTGAAGCAAGAGGAGAGAGTCATTCTGCCTCACCAGGAAGAGATTCATATTGTCAACTTGGGGTCTGAAGAATGCGTCAGGAATATCCGTATAGGGGCCGCGTTGCAAGAGGACATCAAGCGAGAGCTTATTGAGATGCTGCGTGAATACAGTGATATATTTGCTTGGTCCTATGAGGACATGCCGGGTTTGGATACTGATATGGTTGTTCATCGTCTGCCGTTGAAGGAAGATTGCCCGCCTGTGAAGCAGAAACTCAGAAGGACTCGTCTTGACATGGCCGTAAAGATAAAGGAAGAAGTGCAGAAGCAATGGGATGCTGGATTCCTGGCTGTTACCACTTATCCCACTTGGGTCGCTAATATCGTGCCTGTGCCAAAGAAAGATGGCAAGGTTCGGATGTGCGTTGATTATAGGGATCTAAACAAAGCGAGTCCGAAGGATGATTTCCCGCTGCCGCATATTGACGTGTTAGTTGACAACACGGCTCAGTTTTCAGTGTTTTCCTTCATGGATGGATTTTCGGGGTACAACCAGATTAAAATGGCTCCTGAGGATATGGAAAAAACGACCTTTATCACCCCGTGGGGGACCTTCTGTTATAAGGTGATGCCATTTGGTTTGAAAAATGCTGGGGTAACGTACCAGCGGGCTATGACAACTCTTTTTCATGACATGATGCACAGAGAGATTGAGGTGTATGTCGATGATATGATTTCCAAGTCTCAAACAGAGGAAGAACATCTGGTTAATCTGCTGAAGTTGTTCAAGAGGCTGAGGAAGTTCAGGTTGAGGCTGAATCCTAATAAATGTACCTTCGGGGTGAGATCCGGGAAGTTACTGGGGTTCATTGTGAGCAAGAAAGTAATCGAGGTCGATCCTGCAAAAATAAAAGCAATACAAGAGATGCCAGCACCGAGAACAGAAAAAGAAGTCCGTGGATTCTTAGGAAGGTTGAACTACATTGCTAGGTTCATCTCTCACCTAACGACCACGTGTGAACCATTATTCAAACTGTTAAAGAAAGATCAAGCGGTGGTCTGGAACGATAATTGCCAAAGGGCATTTGAAAAGATAAAAGAATAATTGCAGGAACCTCCGGTGTTGATACCCCCAGTAGCGGGACGACCACTGATTATGTACCTGACGGTTCTGGAGAACAGTATGGGTTGTGTTCGCGGTCAACATGACGAGACAGGGCGGAAAGAGCATGCAATTTACTACTTGAGTAAAAAGTTCACGGATTGTGAATCTCGATACTCTATGCTCGAAAAGACGTGTTGTGCATTGGCGTGGGCTGCCAAACGTCTAAGACAATATATGTTGAATCATACAACCATGCTGATATCGAAGATGGATCCGATCAAGTATGTGTTTGGAAAGCAAGCGCTCTCTGGAAGGATTGCTAGATGGCAGATGGTATTGACAGAATACGATATCCAGTATGTTTCCCAGAAGGCCATTAAGGGAAGTGTTCTGTCCGAGTAGCTCGCCGAACAACCGATTGAGGATTATCAGCCTATGAAGTTTGAGTTTCCTGATGAGGATATAATGTACTTGAAGGCTAAATATTGTGATGAGCCGTTGCCTGGTGAAGGTCCTGAGCGGAGTTCCCAGTGGCAATTGATTTTTGATGGGGCTGTCAATTCGTACGGTAGCGGGATCGGGGCAATCATTACAACTCCCCACGGGTCGCACATCCCATTCACTGCCAGATTGACTTTTTCAGTGACGAATAACGAAGCCGAGTACGAAGCCTGCATTATGGGGTTAGAGGAGGCGATTGATCTGAGGATCAAGAATCTGGACGTATATGGGGATTCAGCATTGGTTGTGAATCAGATTAAGGGAGAGTGGGAGATGCGCCAACCTAATCTGGTGCCGTACATGAATTATGCGAGAAGGCTGCTACCTTTCTTTGATAGGGTGGAGTTCCATCATGTACCGCGGGCGGAGAATCAAATGGCGGACGCCCTTGCAACGTTATCCTCGATGTATAAAGTCAACCGTTGGAATGAGGCTCCCAGCATCGTCATCTCTCGCCTTGATAGGCCGGCCTTTGTGTTTGCAATTGATGAAGCATCTGACGGTAAACCTTGGTATTTCGACATACATAATTTCCTGAAGAATAAGGAATATCCGGCTGGGGCATCCAGTCGTGATCAGAAGACTCTAAGGAGATTAGCAGGCAACTTTTATCTGAATCCCGACGGCGTGTTGTATAGAAGGAACCACGATTCGGTACTCCTCCGGTGTGTAGACGAGAAGGAAGCCAACTTGCTCATGGAAGAGGTTCACGAGGGAACTTTTGGTACACATGCAGGTGGGCATGCCATGACCCGAAAGTTGTTGCGCGCAGGGTATTATTGGTTAACAATGGAAATGGACTGTTTCAAGTTTGCCAAGCGGTGTCACAAGTGCCAGATCTATGCTGATAAGATCCATGTGCCACCCAGTCCACTAAATGTTATGACTTCTCCGTGGCCTTTCTCCATGTGGGGAATTGATATGATCGGCAAGATTGAGCCTACTGCTTCTAATGGGCATCGCTTCATCCTGGTCGCGATCGATTATTTCACCAAGTGGGTGGAAGCAGCATCTTACGCCAATGTGACGAAGCAGGTGGTGGCCAAATTTATCAAGAGGGATATAATTTGCAGATACGGTATTCCTGAACGGATCATTACTGATAATGGTTCGAATTTGAACAACAAGATGATGAAAGATCTGTGTCGGGATTTCAAGATCGAGCATCATAATTCATCTCCCTACAGACCCAAGATGAATGGCGCTGTTGAAGCGGCCAACAAGAACATAAAGAAGATTGTTCAGAAGATGGTGGTAACGTATAAGGATTGGCATGAGATGTTGCCATTCGCTTTGCACGGTTATCGTACTACAGTGCGTACATCAACCGGGGCGACACCGTTCTCACTGGTATATGGCATGGAGGTTGTCCTGCCATTGGAGGTTGAGATACCGTCTTTGAGGGTTTTGCTTGATGTTCAACTTGATGAGGCAGAATGGGTGAGAAGTAGATTGAATCAGCTGAGCTTGATAGACGAGAAGAGACTGGCATCCATTGCTCATGGTAGGCTGTATCAGAGTCGGATGAAGAAAGCGTTCGACAAGAAGATTCGACCTCGAAGCTTTCAGACGGGTGATCTTGTGTTGAAGAAGATTCTCCCACCGCAATCGGATCACAGGGGAAAATGGACTCCCAATTACGAAGGTCCATACGCCGTGAGAAAGGTCTTCTCCGGAGGAGCCTTATTGTTATCCACCATGGATAGTGAAGACTTTTCGTCCCCTGTGAACTCGGACGCAGTTAAAAAATACTTTGCTTAAAATTGACCCGCTGGACAGTAAAAAGAGAGTCCAGGCAAAAATGGGGCATCCTGGCGAACCAAAAAACAAAATAAAAAGGTTCGGGCAAAAGTTAGGGATAAAATGGAAAAATGTACACCCGCGAAGTTGAAAACCTACACTGGGCGGCTTCGGCAAAAAGGGGTATCCCGGTGAATCGAAAACCCGCAAAGGGCGATTCACGCAAAAGTTAGGGATTTGAGAAGCAAATGACTGCGGTCCAAGTTTGATTGTTTGGGAGCATCTGGGGTTCAATTATCCAAAGCAATTTCTTCCGAAGACAAAGATCGGGAAAGCGTCAGAGTCCGACGAGTCATGGGAGGATCGGTTCATGGTGTTCGTCTGTAACACGTTGCCGACATGTGTACAAATTTTATTCTGTATATTTGTATACTTCTGCATTTTGTTTATGTGTGACTACCTCTTTTCAGGAGTTGCATCTGATGTACAAATCTTGCCTATTCTCAGGCCGTTATCAATAAAGTGTTTTGTTCAGTGTAGTGTGTGACTTTGGTTTTAATTTTTATACAGTTTTGTTCGTAAAAAGCGCCGATGTTTTGATAAACTTACATGCGTGTAAACCGGCGGGCCTCGGCCGATGATTGTTAAAACCAGAAACTACCTGAATGGTTGTCGTGGGTGATTACCAAGATGTTTCTTTTTGCATAGATTGCCTTGTGTTTGCTTGTTGGCTTTTGCAGGTATTCAAAAGCTCGCGAAGTTCTCCGCCAGAGTCCATGGCAGGCTGGTACCCTCTCCAGAGGTTGAATGTTGTGTCTTCCCCCAGGGAAGTCGCCCCAGGAAAAATTGAATGTTGTCTCCCCAAGAGAGCGGAGATTGCGTCGAAGGAAAAGATCAATGTATCTTCAGTAGATCAGAAGTAGCTTGTCAAGCGGAGCAGAGTCCTCTCCAGCAAAGGTCGAGACGGATATGATTAATCAGAATGTGTAGTTCAATCCCCAGCTCAGTGACAGCGGGATGATTGCCCTAGCCCAGTGATAGCAGGAGGGGTTCCCCACAGAGTGTGATCAGGTGGTTGGAGCTGCTGAAAGGAGTTTTCTCGAGCAGGATTGTCCTTTCTTTCCCTAACAAGACGCTCTTCCTCGTCAGGAGGATCGTCCTCAGCAGATTTTGGAGTTTTGAGTCTGTGAGCTACTTTCCCAGCATGATGGTTATCCCCAGCGGAGTTAGTTCATCTTTCCAACATTTATTTTGTTGGAAGCATATCGGTAGTATTCCGGTCATCCCCAGCGGATCCAGTTTGTCTTCAGCATTTATTTTGCTGAAGTAACTCTTCGCATAAGCATGCATCATGAGCATTTGCATTTCACATGAGCACGTAGCATTTCCATGCGGTGTGGAAGCATTACATCATTATCAAACATGCATTTTTGAAACATAAGCCGGGTGGTTACCTCTTCAGTTTCAGACATGTTGTTCCCTGCCGATAAGAAAAATCATGGTTTCAGGAAGATGTGGATTTTGTGGTCAGGGTACGCAGTGATCGTATTTTGTACCATCTACGGGGATCATGTTGTAAGGCACGTAGTAATCGTGTTGATTTTGAGATGTTGATTTGTGGCCCAAGCACGCAGTGATCGTATTGGTCCCGACCTTTGGGGGTTCATGCTGTAAGACACGCAGTGATCGTGTTGATCTTGGTATGTGTATCTGTGGTCGAATGGCGCAGTGATCGTATTCGTCCCGATCTAAGAAGATTGTTTTATAAGGCACGCAGTGATCGTGTTGGTATCATTTCGGGGTTTTATTGGGCAGGACGCGCAGTGATCGCGTTCATTCTATTGGGGGTGCAGGACACGCAGTGACCGTGTTTACCATATCACGTGATGTTTGTTGATATACGCAGGGATCGTATTCGTCCGTTATACAATGGTTATAGATGGAGACGGGGTGATCGTATTCGTCCCAGGTTTGAAGTTGTGTCACAACGCGCAGTGATCGTGTTTTTCCTCCAGTCAAGAGGGCCGTGACATGAAGCGCGCAGTGATCGCGTCTACCCTATGTATGGTTAGAATATGCAGTGATCGTATTTGTCCAGTTATGTGGGTTAGTTGAGGCACACAGCACGCAGTGATCGTGTTTTCTCCAGTCAAGAGGATCGTGGCTCAGAACGCGCAGTGATCGTGTTTGAACGCGCAGTGATCGTGTTCAAGATACGCAGTGATCGTATTCGTACGGCACGTAGTGATCGTGTTGATAGTACCAGGGGAACTTGTGATGCGGAGCACGCAGTGATCGTGACTATCGTGTCAGTTGGGTTTGTTGGTCGGCGTACGCAGTAATCATATTCGTCCTATTACATGGGGTGGTTCTGTGCCACACGCCGTGATCGTGTTGACATCATTTTGGGGGTCGTTGGTTGAGATGCGCAGTGATCGTATTCGTCCTATTACAGCACACGCAGTGATCGTGTTCATCATATTGATGGTTGAAGTACGCAGTGAACGTGTTCGCCTCTTCTATGTGGATTTATTCCGTCTGGCACGCAGTGATCGTGTTTATCTCATCCGGTTGGATTTATGGTCGATGTGATTTTGGTTGTAACGCGACACGCAGTGATCGTGTTCGTCGTGTTTGTCATACACGCAGCGGTCGTGTTCGTCTCATTTTATGAATTTGTGGTGTAAGACGCGCAGTGATCGTGTTTTCTCCTATCAAGAGGGTTGTGGTGTAGAGCACGCATTAATCGTGTTCATCTTGTTACAGAGGGTTGTTATGCCAGGCACGCAGTGATCGTGTTCGTCATGTCATATTCCCCTAGCAGAGTTGCTTGGTCAAGCAATTCTCTTTCTCCCCAGCCGAGTCCTTTCTCAGAGTGCTGTGGAAATGGCATGTTGCAGATTTTTGGTGGTTACCCGCAGTTACCTCAGTAGAGACGTAATCCCCAGCAGGGTGGTCCTCAACGAGATACTGGGTTAAGTTCCTCGTAGTCCCCGGCAGGGTATTCTTTGACAAGTCGCTTGGTTAAGTCACTTGTATTCCCCAGCTGAGTCTTTCTCAGGATGCTGCGGTATCAGTATTAGAAGGTGGTAATGCGTATTTTTGGGTCGTTACCTGTAGTTCCTCCAGCAAAGTTATGTGCTCCGGCAGGGTGTTACTTCAATGAGATACTGGGTTAAGTCCCTCATGGTCCCCAGTAGGGTGCTCGCTACAGGAGTTGTTTGGTTAAATTCCTCGTATTTTTCAACAAGGTTATTCTCGTCAGGGTGCTGGGTTAAGTTCCCAATTTCCCCAGCAGGTGTTTGACGGTCGTCGTCAGAATCGTCCCCTCAGAGTTACTTAGTTAAGTTTCTCATTTCCCCGCAGAGTTGGTTGTTCATGTCTTCGAACATTGTCTCGTTTGGTTAAGTGTTTGCTCGTTTCTTCAGGATACGAAAGGTTGATCAGTGAAGTCAACATGACAAGTGAAGTCAATATTCTCCCGCTGGTTAGCGTGTGCTCGGTTGATAAGTAAGATCAGCAGAGGTTGATAAGTGATGTCAACAATTTCTCATTGTGTGGTGTATGCTCATTTCTTCGGAATGGAGTGGTCTGCGGACAATATCAGATTATTTTACAAAAAAACAGATTGACAGATGGATGGCTAGTTGTTGCTGTGACAACAGAGGTCATTTCCCTGCAGGGTTTTCCCAAGCAGTAGTCGTATTCGCAATTTATTTTTGCGGTTGGCAAATTTCCGGGTTCTTTCGTATTCAACCGTCTCGTACCTCGAATGCCTGAAGGTTGCGCGCTCTTCATCCAGTCGGGTCCAAGCCGCTTGAATAGGGGCAGCTGTTGCACCCCAAAATTTGCCCAACCTTTTCTAACCAAGGTTTATGTTTCAATTGCATTGGTATCATGCACATAGTGTATTCATCTGCATTGCATAACATAAGCAAGCTATCTTAATCAGGGGATCAAGTGCTATTCTTGTCTCAAGAGGCATATTCAGAGGGTTTCATTCATATTCAAGACTACTCAGGTCATCAGGGAAGAATTTGAGCCTTGAAGAGTTGACAGGTTGATCAGTGAGTTCTCCCCTATCTTGAGGTTATTTGGGGATCATCAGAGGAAGTGTGAACCAAGAGCATGAGGTGTGTATGGATGTTATGGAGAGCCTAGAGGATCATTTTTGAGGAGTAACCAAGTCATTGGAATGATTGCAAGAGCCTCAGTGGAAGTCAGTCAACTAGGGTTTTGTCTGGGTCAATACTAGGTCAATCCTAGGTCAAGGACTTGATTTGAAAGGTATCAAGGCTCATTTGAAGGATTTGGGATTCATTATTTGCTACATGGATATGGATGTGGTGTTGTGCCCAAGAAAAATCAACAGGAGTCAAGGAGAAGAGGAGTTACCAAATTAGGGTTTCGGTGTAAAATCCCCTGATTTAGGTCAAACTTCAAAGCAGTGTAACTCAAGATGCAAGCTTCATATGAATTTCTGGTCCACATGAAACTTGTAGAGTATCTTCATAGCTTTAATTTGAGTGGTGGAAGTCATCAATATGATTTATAGAACTCAAGTTATAGCTCTTGCAAGTTACAGGTCATTTGAGGGCACTGAAATTTGTCTGTGAAAGTTGTCTGTCTTTCAAGCAACTTTTGACCTTCAAGGAGATTTCAAATGGATTTCTGGCCAACATAAGAGTTGTTCCTCATTGTCTTAGCTTTCTAGAAAGGTATGTTATGCCTTCATATAATTTGTGTAACTCTACTTATGTCCTTGGCAAGCAAAGGGTATTTTGGTCATTTGAGAATTACAGGTCATTCTTAGCCTATGCCTAAAACTCATACAAGGAAGCTTCAAATGAAAAACTTCACAACATAAAAGTTGCTCAAAATGTCATTTTAAGTCTAGAAAAGAGGTCATGGAAGTTTGGAAATGCATAGAACAAGACTTGATAAAAGTTGGTGGAAAATGACTTAAAAAAGGCATATAACTTGAAAAAGTTCAAGTTGGAAAATGGTTTGAGAGATCTACAAATCCAAAATGGGTCATCCAATATACCAAATTGAATCCAAACATCATTTTAAATACATTGGTTCAGCTACTTGTTTGAGTTAGGGCTTAAATTTTGGACTTGCTTTGTAATGTTCTTGCTTGCATCATAAGGCATCCATATGAAACTTAGCAAAAGGCAAGGGATCAGCATGATAAGCACTCATATCTTTCCAATATCTCATGAAAGGAGATTTTAATACAAATTGGAAGGGATGCAAGCATGATATGAGATGGTTCAATATGTCATTACATGAGAATTTCCACATTCTTCCACTTCATACTAGAAGGTTCTAGGGACTTCTAAATTGGTTTATATATTGATGGCAAAGTCCATAGGGTGAGGGTTGGTGATTGTTGGTGGTGATTGGTGAGTGTTAGTGCAAAAGAGAGAGTGAGATACCATTTCTTCCATTTTTTCAATTCAAGATCAAACTCCATTTTCTTCTTCATCTCCATTTAATTCTTCTCCACAAATCAATTCTCTGGATCATACTGAACACGTGCATACAGATTTGAGTGGCCATTGATGAAGGTTTGAAGGTGTGGCTTCAAAATTGCAAGAGAAGCAAGTTGGATCCAAACTCACAATCCAAGCACTGTCCATCCAAGATCTTGCAAACAGAAAGGTTATCATCCATTAAAGATCATTTGTGGCAAGTTTCAAGCATTGGATTGAAGTGTAACTACACTTGCCATCATCAATTTTCAGGTTTGCAAAAGCTTTCGAAACTCTTTATTTATGCAGCATTAGATGAAATGGTTAGGATAAGCATGATTAGAGACCATAGGTGATTGATTTCTGAAAGTTAGAGAGGATTACATGAGGTTCAATGGCAGGGTGCAGTTTCTTTGATGATCAAGATTAGGTTATGTAATGAGTATTAATCAACGTGTAATAGCTTGCTGAGATCAGTGAGACATGATGAACAAGATAGGACAATTAGAATCAAGAATTGTGAGATTCCATTGCAGTGTGCAGTTGGTGAATCAGGGGTTTCTACCTATCGGGTTTGGAGTTTTATGGGGTTTCAGGGAGTGATATTGGTATGGCTGGATTCCTTGGAGTTAGTAGATTAATTTTGGTTCTTATAGGTCTTGATTTCATGGAGAATGGAGAGAGCACGAGGGACTTGAAAATGCTTGCATGGAGCTGGTGAAACTGAAACCCTAATTTTCATTTGGGGAAGACGACACAATGGTCGTTAGATCGTTTCAATTGCTTGACTTATTACACCAATCGCACGGTCCAGATTCAATTTAAGAAACGGAGGGAATTGACCATAATGAAATGATGCGTTTCACTAAAAACCTAACCATGGGCCTGGATTCAGAATGCTATCCCCACCCCCTTATCAAAGCCTAGTGGATTTTAACTGTAAATTGTTGCTGCTTGCACCCCACGCGCTCTTTCTCTTCTTTTTTTGTTTTTTTATGATTTAATTTCCCAACTGGGCTTAATGCATTTACTAATCGCGCCCCTACTTCCTTGGCCCATCTGAGAATATAACTAGGCGCTCTTGCTTATGACACCCCCTCCCCATTTAATTCATTTTTGTTGATTTTTATTTTTCTTTTATATTTTTGCATCTTTAAAAATCCATATAAAATTGAAAAAAGCTTGTTTTTAATTGGTTCTTTTTGTGGTAGATTCATAATTCTGTTAAGAAAAATATCCAATAATAAAAATAGCATTTTATTTTGTTTTAATATTTTTTATGCATTTTTCTTGTAAATAGCTTTTTAATGAGTTTAGTTTAGTACATAATTTTGTTGATTTTAGTTCTCATAGTTCCCTTTAGATTTAGGACCCATTCTTTTTGGGATGATAACTTTAGGACTTTAACTTGTATATAGGATTTAATTCATAATTTTAGGATTAATTTTTAGATGATTTGATTAGGTGAGATTAGAGTGGTTAAAATTAGGGTTTTAAGTGAGCATAGGTGAGATAGATTAATTCATTTAGGAATTTTGATTTGATTTTTCGGGTATGGGACTATAGGGGTTATGGGTAGATAATAGATCCCCTAGAAAATATTAGGATTCCCCTACTGCTATTAGTATATTGCTCTTAGTTGATTGACTGTGTGGTGTGCCCTCTCTAGGGTTATTATTTGTATGTGTGGGGTATTGGATTTGTTTGGGGCTTGGGGTTTGAGCTGAAGACTGTGTTGATGAAGCCCATTTGAAGATCAGAGAATGAAGACCAAATTCCAGAGTTGATGAGGAGTATCTCTTGCTGGCAGCTGT